>ML994636.1:1463201-1674836 GCA_010093925.1 Zopfia rhizophila CBS 207.26
TAATAGTAATAGTAATAGTAATAGTAATAGTAATAGTAATAGTAATAGTAATAGTAATAGTAATAGTAATAGTAATAGTAATAGTAATAGTAATAATAAAAGTAATATAAAAACTTTTTATTACTTTTAAAATTTTATATAAACTTATTTTATAAGACTCTTATTTTTTATAATACTATTATTACTACTAGTTAAGTTACTTAACTTAACTAAAATTTGATTTTATATATAAAATAGTAGTAGTTAGCACTACTAGCTTATAATTTATAAATATATAGTATGTTAACTTTTTTAGAGCAAAATGTTAAGTGTATATATAATAATATAACTTTTATTTAAAAATTAATATACTAGCCTTTATACATTAATACTATTTTTATATAATTTTGTAGAAAAGTAGTAAAGTAATTATATAGTATGTATTATAATACTTACTTAAGTCTTTATTTTTTTTAAAAGTATTACTATATTAAAAAATATTTTAGTAAAGTATATACTAACTATAAACAATATAACTATACTAGTTACTACTTTATATGAAAAGAAAATAAAAATAAGTTAAATAATAGCTTTTTATACTTATTTCTAGTAGAGCCTAATAATAGAAATAGTATAGTAGTAATACCTATTTTTATTAAAAATAATACCTTAAAGGTAATATCTTAGAACGCTATTATTTTAGCTTAAGTATATATAACCTTTTTTCTTTTTTTATATACTTAGCTATAGAAATTATTTATAGTACTAAAGGTAGTATATATTTAGTTACTAAAAGTTATTTATAGTACTTAAATAAGGTTTATACTTTTATATAGTATTTAAAATAAGTAACTTTATATAGTAAAACTAAATTAGGTTATTATATATATAAAATAGTAAACTCAATTAAAACTAAAATAACTTTATACTATAATATATAAAATATATTATATTATATTTTTAAAAAATCTTTATTTTCTACTTTAAAGTCTATACAGACTCTTATTATTTTTTAGTAACTTCTTAGTTTAAATATCTAAAAGCTAAAAATTTCCTTACTTCTTTTTATATAAAGAATTTTTTTTTTTTTGTTATTTCTTAATTTTTAGCTCTTTTCTTATCTTTATAAGCTTAACTAGAAAGTTTTTAACTATAGTTTTATATAAAGCTTTTTTAATTTTTTTAAACACAAAATATATAATTATATTATTTTAGTTATCTTTTTTAAAATATTTACTTTTAATTAATTTCTTTACTATATAAAAGTTGTTAGCACTTTTTAAAAAGTATATTACACTACTTTTAGTAATATTAATAGTAAAGTATATTAAAAGGTCTAAGATTCTAAAATAATTAAGATTATTTACTACAAAGTTTATTACCTAAACTTATGTTTTGTTTATAAAATAATTAGAAAAGTAATATAAAATAACATTATACGTATGTACAACTTTATATTTAATAAACTTATTTCATTTTCAAGTATTTTTAGGCACTTTCTTATATTATATAAAGTAAATATAAAGTAGAATTAATAGCTTTACTATAAGTTTATAAACTAATAGCTATAATATTCTTTAAATTAATTATTACTAAGTAATTTTAGTTATTATATAATTTTAAATTTTTATATAAAAGAGTACTAGTAGTAAGTTTATTTAATATAACTAAGTTTAAGTAATAAAAATAAATATACTCTTACTTATTATTACTATTTCTAAATTTAGTATATTATTAATTATAATCAGCTAAACTCTTTTAAATTATATAAATGTTATAGGCTAAAGCTAAATATAATAGTTTAAATAAAAGAAATATAAAAAAAATACTTAGAATGTAGATTTTCTATTTTAAAGTAGTATATTAAAATATTTTAACTTCTTATTATAAAAGGCTAATATTATATAAAGTAATGAAATAAATAAATAAAAAAAGAGTAGTTTTAAGAACTAAAGTATATATATAGTAGTTATAAATTAAGTAAGAAGTTATACTAAATTTAAGTTAAAAAATATTTTAGAATTATTAACTCTATTTATTTTTAAATTAATAGCTTGTATAACATTTAGATTTTCCTAAAGTACGTTAATTTTATATATATAATTTTATATAAAGCTTTTATTTACTAGTTTTATGTACTAACTAATGCCTTAAGAAAAGAAAGTAGAAAATTAACTCTATTTTAAATATATTCTTAAGCTTTTTTCTAGAGTTAAAAATACATACTAAGAAATAAACTCATATAATCTTTAGGTAATAATAAAATTACTGTTTTTATATTAAATCTAAAAAAATAGAATACACTTTAAGTTTATTTAAAAGTTTTTAATAAAAGATATATATTAATTAGCTAATTTGTAATACGTTTCTTTATTATATAAAGCTATTTATTATTAAAAAGTAAATTCTAGTTTTATACGTGGCTTCTAAAATAATAATATAATATAAAACACTTACTTAAAACAATATTTAGCTAGTTTTTCTATTTTCAAATTAAGTAAACATTCTATAATTATACAAAGTTATAAATTTCTTTTTAAAGAATTAGAATATAAAGACTATATAGGCTAACGTAATTTACAAGATTATTTTTTAAGAAAAGTCTTTATAATTAAAAGATGTGAAAGTAATTCTACTTTTTATTAATAAAATATAAAGTTTAAAGCTTATATAAAAATACCTAGCTACTAGTAAAATAAAAGGTCTTTTAATAGTTATTATTACTAAACTTTAATTTTCTAGTTAAAAGTACTTGTATTATATAAGTAGTAATTTTTAAACTAAAGCTTAAATTTCTTTAAAGCTAAAAGCTTATAATAAGCTACTAATAATATTATAGTTTTTATTTTATAATTTAATTACATAAAGTGTAGCTAAAGCTATATAGGTTCTAGGCCTTTAAGAAATTACTAAAAATAGCTTATTATTATATATATAGAGACTCTAACATGTACCTAAATAATATATTAAGAATATGCATTAATATATATATAAATTTTAACTTTATATAGCTTTAACTTATTATAGTTATTAATTAACTAAATAAAGTTTAGCCTAGATATAATGTACTCTTCTTAGTAGTGTTAAAGATTTTACTTTTAACATTTAGCTACTTTAGAATTTATTATATAATAGGCCTGAAATAATTAATCCTAGGCAACAATATAGCTCTTTTGTCTAAAATGTATATAAAGGTAACCTTTACCATATTCATTAATTAGGCTCTTTGTAAGCTCTTGGGTAACTAGTCTTTATATAAGCTTATTTACCTACTACTACTATTTTAGCCCACGAACTCGTTGCCAAAGCCTAAGCTTAAATTAAAGTTATATAAGAGTGTATTTCCTAATATTAAAGTCTTCTTTCTATAATATAATAAGCATGTTTGTATTCTTAAGGCCAACCTTAAAGAAGAGCACCTATATCTGATTTTTAGCCTACTCTGTAATCTCTGTTGGAATTCTCTGTGTAATCTTCTAATCCCGGAAACGCCGTTTAATTGTATGAAGGTTAACATTTATATTGTATTATTCATGTAGATGTTTAACAAGTTATTTGAAGGTAAGGCCCTCATGATAGAGGATAGCCAACTTAATTTGGTACTTAGTAAAGTTGATTTGGGGTCGACCAGCTGCAGAACAGTAAGCTACCGTACGAAAATAAGGCTATAAAAGCGTATTTTACCAGGCATAATGAATATATATTAGATGCAGTAAGTATAATAACGCTTAATGTAGTTATGGGGTTGAATTTTGGGTGTTGCATGTATACAAGGTTGATTTGAAAATTTATTTTGTCCCTTCGCCTGTTAATCGTCCGCCGTAACCTAGCAGAAAGCTAATTCTTGCATTGTGCTTAAACAGCCAGCTGGTCGCGTCAGCCTTTGGCGACAAGACGGTATCTAAACAAAGAAATAAAATCCACTATTCTTTGATTGAATTTCCGGTATCGGAGAACGTAAGCAGTCTCTTTGTTCGCGCTAAAAATTGCAGTACATTATTTAGTTGTGGCTGGGGCGAGTCATTGTAAATTCCTGGAAACAGGTGCTGGTATTGCAGATGGCTATGAGGCTATGGCTCACTATTGCACGCATTCGTAAGTTGCGATCTGATTGGATTAGGAAAGTGTTACGGAACCCTTAGTGTAGTAGTGGATATGAAAAGAACTCACACACGGCCAAAGGCTAGACAAATGAACATGCGTTTCTAGACTTTCTTGTTATTTATCTGTTATTTTTTTTACAAGAGTTAAATGGTTTTGAGGCAAATATTTCTATGTTAGAGCAGGAAGAGATGGAGATTAATAAATGGAGATTAAGGTTCAATTTAGTTTTACATATATATTGGAGAAAGAGAAAGAGCTAGAGTTAATCTGAAGGTAGTATCCAGGCTGCTAAAAACCACTACAGAGAAGAAAAGAAAATAACTAGTTTTAGATATAGAAAAGGACTAGAGAAAGGAGGAAAGAGGGGATTGAACCTATCCATGCATAACACTACTATTTATAAAAAAAAGAACTACTAAAGCCGTTGCCACAACTGTTACCTACCGGAAAATTCCATTAACTATTAGCTGTAGATGCATTAGAGAAGAAAAAGAATGGAAAAGGAAAGCAACTTACAAGCTTAAATAGATTTAGGTTCATTCTTATCTGTACAGGTTGCTTGCTATTAAGCCTAGTTCTGCTTATCACGAATCTTCTCCTGCCAGCAAGTCTGAATACCTTCAAAAGAAGGAGTCCAGCGAGTAACCCGCACTATGACCATGCAATTGAGATGATTGATGATGGAAGTGTTGACATTGAAGCATCAATGTGCACTGTGAACAGTATTGGAGATCTAGTATTCACGGCAAAGGAGAACGTCATCCTTTAGGTTGTTCCAGGCAGGTTAAAAGGTGGTTTCAGAATACTAGTCCTAGGTACCAATGCGAGCGACCGGGCCGGTAGGCTGCGTAGCTGGAAGGGAGAATGAGCGGGTGGTGCGGATGCGAGTGACGGAGAAGAAATGATTGCCAGGTTGAGAAGTATCCACCGGAGCCCAAATATTGAAGGCAAGGCTGGAACGAGTGAGACCATCTTTGGAAGGATTGGTGATGCCATTATTCCAGCTGGTAGCAATGAGAATGGCGCTCGGAGGACCTGCGGGAAAATCAGGCTTGTCCCATTCTTTGCCAGGAGCGATAGAAGAGGTAAGGTTGCGCTCAGGAAGAGAAGTAGTTTGACCGGACGCAGGGTAAAGATGTAAAGCAACCTCATGAATTGAAAACTATGAATGGCTATCCTACTTAAATATGTGCTTTTAATGTCTATAGGGGGGATCGTCAGGAGACGATCTTCAGAAGGATCAACAGGAGGAGCTCAGTATGCAAGCAATGGTGCTACCTGAGAGGCCAGCACTCGGTTACAAGTAGCCCAAGCAGGAAAGGAAGCAGAAGCCATAGTGAGGTGAAGTAGAAGTGAGGATCAACACTCGAAAAGCTTGAAGTTGAAGTGAAGTCAATGGAGGCAGCAGAAACAGAGGCAGGCCGAAGAAGAGGCTTTCAAAGTGTTGAAGGTTGTAGAAGAAGGATTGGAAGAGGTGGGAAGGCAGGTTTAAGTATCTACTGCAGGAGGCCTGTGCGTATCACCTACCTGCAAGATCATGGACGAAGATTGAAAGCTACTACACCCTTATGGCGGAGAGATCATGCAGCGCGTGCAGATACCGGCTGCTAAAGAGATACAGAAGTCTTAATAGTGCGATTCTACGGAACGGCCCGGCGAGTTCGGAAGGAGTCCGAAGATCTGGGGAAGGAGCAACATCCCCAAATGGAAAGACAAGGCGGCAACGGTCCTTTCAAAACGAATACTGCGCAATCGGAATCCGCAATACTGTCTTCAGAAAATGCTCCTAATAGAAGGCACAGCAAGATATTGCGACATTAAAATCGGCATATAATGTTAGACAAATTTACCACACTCTTTCTGGAATAGCGACTTCGTCCCCGGACATCGAAATTTTAATACCCAATTACCCGCCCCGAGGACTTCTTCTACCCTCAAGCGCGAGGACGCTGCCTCAACATGCTATGAGGTAGAGGCAAAAACGAAAAGGACAGGGAAGAGCAATAACAGATATGCGACGATAGATGAAGTAAACTAGAAAACTATCATTATTGTGCTACCTTCTGCTTTTCCTGCGGAGCGCTGACTTCATACTATCTCAGACGCGTGCAGTCGCTCTCTTCCCCGAGGCATCGAGCTCAACGAAATCATCGCGTAGTCCACATATCTAGGCCAAGCTCGGACACCTGCTGTATCGACAAATCGAATAATACCGAGCTTTCGGAAGCCATTAATTCGATGTTTCGCCTGGTACAGCAAAGCAGCAAAATGCTATGTGTATCTCTCGGACGTTTCTACGAATGATTGTGACCAGATCAACCCGTCCTTGCAGACGTGGGAGCCAGCTTTTCGCAACAGCCGATGGTTTACCCGCGGCTGGACACTTCAAGAGCTTCTTGCTCCGCCGTCGGTTGAATTCTTCTGCTCAAAGGGCAATCGACTCGGCGACAAGAGGTCTTTGGAGCGACAACTTCGCGAGATAACAGAAATCGCGGTTCACGCTCTTCAAGGCGTTCCTCTGTCTGAATTCAGCGTCGACGAGCGGATGTCATGGGCGAAATATCGTCAAACCAAGCGCAAGGAGGATAAGACTTATTCTTTACTGGGTATTTTTAGCATTCATATGCCGCTTATCTATGGCGAGGGGATGGAGAGTGCATTCAGCCGGCTCCAAGAGGAAATTGATAAGAAATTCCGTCCTACACAGCGTCGTAAGTATATAACGATGACTATTCCGAGTCGGCATACTAAAGATGGATTGCTGATTGAAAGCGGATATACAGCCGGCCCAGTCGATAGCCTACCGTACGCCGTCGAAGCGCCCTTCAATTCGTATACGAGGCAACATGAGCCCACTTGCCTCTCCGATACCCGCGTCGACCTTCTTCGAAAGATAAACAACTGGATAGACAGACAAAATGGGCAGTATGTCTTCTGGCTGAGTGGCTTAGCCGGTACGGGAAAGTCGACCATCGCTCGCACCATTACAGGAACATAATCTTAACGCGGATGTTTAGGGGCCAGCTTCTTCTTCTCGCGCGGTGGTGGGGATGTCAGCCATGTAGGCAAGTTTGTTACAAGCCTTGCGTGCTAGCTTGCAAAAAGCATACCCACTCTTTATGAGCATATTTGCGATGCTATCACGGTGTATAATAATATTACGAGTCGATTGCTCCGTGAACAGTGGCATCAGCTTATTTTACGTCCGCTTTCGAAGCTAGACGGCACCTGCTGCCAGACATTATACGTTCTTGTGGTTGATGCACTTGATGAGTGTGACGATGAAAACAACATCCGGATCCTCCTACACTTATTAGCCGAGGTGCGATTGTTGGAGAGGGTACGGCTACGCGTGTGTCTGACAAGCAGGCCTAAGATCCTAATTTAGTATGAGTTCTATCAGATACCAGATGAGGAACACTAAGACTTTGTGCTCCACAATATATTTGCCGTTGATTATTGACCACGACATCACCGTCTTCCTCGAATATAATCTCAAACTCATTAGACAGGAACGCTCTTTAGATGCTACCTGGCCGGGTAGTAAAGTTATTAGATGTTTGGTTCAGAATGCGAGCGGGCTGTTTATATGGGCTGTAACTACCTGTCACTTTATTTATAAAGGTAAACGACATGCAGCTTGAAGACTTGATACAATCCTTAGGAGCGGTGGTAGTGCTAGCACTGTTACAGCACTAGAAAAGCACCTTAACGACATCTACACTACTATTCTTAAGCATTCTGTTCCTTCCGAATACACAGACAAAGAGAAAGAAGAGTCTTATTGCATGTTAAGACAAGTGCTTGAAAGCATCGTTATACTCTTCGCAACACTTTTTGTATACTCTTTAAGCAGGCTACTGTATGTTTCTCTAAAAAATATAAATCAGATAGTGAAGGACCTACACTCTATCTTGAATATTCTAAAGGATAAAACTTGGCTTTTTCGTCTTCACCATTCTTCATTTCGGGACTTCCTTTTGAGCAACAGTAGGTGCCAGGAGCTAAATCTCTAGGTGGAGAAGAAGCAAGCACATCAGATGCTGGTCGATAACTGTATACAGCTTATGTCAACTGTTTTGAAGTAGAATATATGTGGCCTAAGCGCTCCTAGACTGCTTATAGCTAACGTTGAGAGAAGCTAAGTTGAGCATAGTCTTCTTCTTGTGTCACCGAATAGCGCCTCTATCACATTAGGCCCTCTATCACACAAGGCCCTCCATCACATGAGGCCCTTATCACATCAGGCCTCCAACACATTAGGCCCCCACTGCATCAGCAGGTTGTACTCTCTTACGTACAATCCACCTCGATTGTGTATATAGATCGAGTTTTCCACTCATTTAATTGATCATGGGTTGCTACATTGATTCCCTGCACTCGGTTACATCTTGAAGTACAGTACACATGTCTGTATTGGATTAAGCATATTCAAAAGAGCGGCACTTAGCTTTGCGACCACGACCGAGTACACCGGTTCTTGCAAGAGCATCTCCTTCACTGGCTTAAGGCTCTTGCGTGGATGGGGAGGGTTTTGGAAGGGATCCATGCCATCACTTTGTTAGAGTTGTTTACTTCCGTCAGTTTACTCCAGCGTGGCCAAAAGCTTTTCGCTAACATCTTGGTTAGTCTAGTAACTGCCCCCGTCTTTCAACTTTCGTCTACGACGCGAAGCGTTTCGTCCTCTACAACCAGTTAGCAATTGAACAAGCTCCCCTTCAGGCATACTGCAGCGCCCTTGTATTCGCACCGACGACGAGCATAATAAGAATGCAGTTCAAAGACTGCATACCTAAATGGGTACGAAGATTACTAAAGGTTGAGAGCAACTGGAACGCGTTGCTGCAGACGCTCGAGGGCCATTCTTCCTCCGTCCACGCCGTGGCCTTCTCGCCGGACGACAAGACGCTGGCGTCGGCATCGTACGACAGGACGGTCAAGCTGTGGGACGCCGGGTCGAGCGCAGTGCTGCAGACGCTTGAGGGCTATTCTTTCTCCGTCCACGCCGTGGCCTTCTCGCCGGACGGCAAGACGCTGGCGTTGGCATCGTACAACAGGACGGTCAAGCTGTGGGACGCCAGGTCGAGCGCGGTGCTACAGACGCTCGAGGGCCATTCTTTCTACGTCAACACCGTGGCCTTCTCGCCGGACGGCAAGATGCTGGCGTCGGCATCGGACGACAGGACGGTCAAGCTGTGGGACGCCGGATCGGGCGCCGTGCTGCAGACGCTCGAGGGCCATTCTTCCTACGTCAACGCCGTGGCCTTCTCGCCGGACGGCAAGACGCTAGCGTCGGCATCGTACGATAGGACGGTCAAGCTGTGGGACGCCAGGTCGAGCGCGGTGCTGCAGACGCTCAGCGTTGACTCTATTATCAACAGTCTCTCATTCTCTAATGATGCAACGTTTCTTCAGACTAACAGAGGACCATTATACAGCACATTTCTTTCTAGTAACGCAGCTCTTTCTACATTAAGTCTTCCGCCTTCTGTATTTGTTGGTCAACATTGGGTAAGTCGGGAAGGAGAAGCGCTTCTTTGGCTTCCGTCCGAATATCGACCAAGCTGCGTTGCTGTTCAAGACGGTACTGTGGCGTTTGGATATGGCCCCGGTCGTGTTCTGGTTATGGAATTCGCCTTGTGAAATATCCCTTAACCTCCTCCCCACCCGTGTCCTTTGCGGATGGTTTCTATTTTATACCTCTAGTTAAAGGGCGATAAGTAATACTTTGATTATAAATGTAGCGGGTTTGAAATCAAGCTTTTAGCTCATGCGATCAAACAGTGGCTTTCTGCTGGTGACGGAGCTGGGGTTTGCTTCTGCTGAGCTACGTGCTTGAGTCGTGTATGTCAGCTTGGGAGGCTTATCTTGGTTGCGTTAGCGAGCCGCCGGGGATCTCGTTCCTTGAAGATCCTGCAGCTCTTGGACCCAACTAGCAGGGGCTAAACGCTCGACTTAATTTACGTAATTAACGTCCCTCCCTGCGTGGCGAGAATCCCAGCGTCCCGAGAATCTGCCAACGTCTTCGAACAGAATAAAGTCAACAAATATGATTCAAGCATTAAAACTCTCGGCTTAGAGATCTGGGGCAACAAAATTTATACTCTTCTTATACTATCAGGAAAGGAATTCGTGGTTACTGCGAAATACGACTTTTCAGTCTCAGCGTCCTCTCCAAGCGCCGCCTCAACTCACGGCTTAGCCACTCGACAGTGGCTTTTTGTGATAGAAAAACCCATTCAGCTATAGCTAAGCGTTTGGAAAGCTTATTCCGACAGCAGTATTTCTTTTCTAAAGATATTCGTGCTTGCAGAAGAACTTAAGGTTGCGTAGATCTTAGCTGATTAATTACCATGTTAGTAGGGATGACCGAAATCAGTATAGCCGTGATATAAAACTGAGTCATGTATTGGAATACTAAATGGTAAGCATCGCCTACTCGAATCAAGGTGAGCAGAGCGGATTGCATCATTTACGCACCCGCTTAGATAAAGTTACGTGTTATCATTTAGTCACTTGGCAATGCCTTTCATACACTTCTTGTGGATGCTATAATCTAATACATGGATCAAATCATCCCCTATGCCAAAAGCCCATTGTACCCGCTAGGGCCGAGGAGAGTTCAACAATTCGACTTCGCTGGCCATTCCTTAAATTATCAATCGCTCAACCTATTGCTCCTGTGTCTTGACTATGAGCCATTCTCCGTGGGTTGTCCGGTTCGTCGTTCTACTGCGGCGCATGCCATGTATCCATCGGAAGTATATTCGACCCCAGAGGTCGACGACGTCTAAGCGGATTACCCGCCCCACCGAAGTTTCTGATGGCCCTACCGGCTACATGAATCCAAATTCTCCCGGAATTGATCAACGCCTTGAACTTCTCCGAACCCGTACTGGCAACCGGAGCTAGAAACTTGAGCGGCAGAATTAAGGGCGAGAGTAAGACAAGCCAGTAACTGGCAGCGATGATATACAGGTACCCACCAGCAGTGGCAACAGACCCCCAGACGTTGACGTTGGTGTAGTCGGAATTGCGATAGAGCAGCGGATTAGAGATCCAGGCTCTGTAGTTCTGATCTAGATTGAGGAGGGCTTGTTCAGCCAGGTATTTCGAAGCATATCGGACTCGGAGCATGGAACGGATGAACCTTTCTTCGACGTCATCCTGCCATCGTTGTCGGTGATTTGGCCAAATGCTAAAAAAGTTCCGCAGCCGTCCGTAAGACCGCGAATAGCCGTAGGTAGGTTCGATCAGGGTGCTCGCCCAGACAGACATTATCCCAGGGTAGTAACGCTCTAGCCATTCATCACTTTTGCCTTCTGTATTGTTTATTGGAAGAGGCTCCACACACTAATTTGCTGAGCATATCTTGAAGACTTCGGTACAACCAAGCGCCGATACTTCACGATCTGCAACATAATCGTTAGTACCCCAGAGGTGCGCTCCGAAGATCGGGTCATCTGATGGAGTTTGGGTTGCTCCAAACGACTCTCCTGGTTTGAATGTGATGAGAAAGTTTTGAAGTCGGTCACCTCGAACACCGTCTACCAGCAATGAACCCATATATGCCCGAAATTCCATTTCATCTTTCCCTGGTCCTTTGTATTCGATCCATGGCAACGTGGAATCCACATCAGTTTGGTACCATGTCGCTCCTCGGTCGCCGTGGTTATCTACCGGTTTCGTGTGTTGAGCTATTGAGTCGTTTTTTATTTTCGATCCGTATATCTCATGACCAGAGCCAACAGCATTGGAGGTTTTGAGAATCATACTCTCGTGGAGGACATACGAACGTTCAAGCTCGGGATCAGAAAAGGGGATTAAGTCTTTGACACTAAGGTCGAAAAATCCGTTGACTTGGGTGATGAGCTGACCTAGAGATATAGGAACGCAAGTCAACTCGTGGAGCAGCTTCTTTCCTCCCGTCTTCGCGTTAAAGGCAACATCCTGAAGACTGGTATTTCGACTTAGTCTTAATGCCCTAAGATTCGTATCTCCTTTTTCAATTAGAAAACGGTACGGCGAATCGGCGAAAATTGGGTCTATTAAATTCATATTCTCTGCCTTGTATGACGGGAGAGTATTGCGAAGATCCACACAGTATTCCGTCTGATTCCAAACTCCACGATCGGTAACGCAAGTTTTGAAGTCCCAGTAAACACGGTCACGCACCTTTTCATCGGCGATGGCGACTAAACTGGAGGTCCGGTAGGGTTCCGGAAAGCCTTGGATAGCTTGGACGATCGTCTCTCCTTGCAGCCCTTCAGCAAGGAAAAAAGGGATAAAGACGCCTAAAATGACAAAGCTGACGATGTTGAGAATTGCAAAAACGCCGAATCGTAACTCAATGGTATTGTCCAGTGGGCGTAGCGCCTGGCGATGATTTCCGCTCATTGTGCCAAGCGACATTTTAACCTTTTGCCTGAATCCATGCTCTTCGGTCAATATCATTTCCAAGTTTTTCTTCGTATGTTTCATCTCCGCCCAGAATGCCTTAATAGCATCGGTCCTTGAAAGCTTAAGTATCTTGCTTTCCGGGTCTGAGAGCTGAAGCGCAGGCTGGAGAGAATGTCGAATAATAGGCCAGAGTTTGTCACCAGCGATGGTGCCCAAAATCCCTAGAAGCCCCAGGAACACCATAGCCTCCACGTTCGTCGCCGTCCAAAGATATTGTCGGTACGCAGGTGCAGTGAGATTCCGCCACCAGCCCTTTTGGACATAGTGTGACCTGATGTCTGGTAGCAATGGCATTTACACAAACTCGGAGGAGCTGATTTTAGGTCGTGAGGTGTAAGGTGCGCAGAATTGGGACGAAACGAAGGCGGCGTCGCGGTTTTTGCTGCCTGTGCACATTGGGGGGGCTTAGCTCTGAGGGGGCTTAGCTCAAAGCGAGCCTTGCGGCCTTGCGGCCTTGGACGAGTCGCTCTGTGAACTCGGATATCGAATTGTCAGCAGCGCTAAATTACAGCTAGGCTACTTTCAACTTTTCCATACGGTTAGCGAATTGGAGACTCATTTGCCCGTTCCCGTCTATGAGGCGTAAAGTCACCACTGAAGCACAGTTAACTCTAAGAATTATTTAGTTTGCTTGGCATACACCCCCTACATATCTCTTTGTAGCTTAATGGGTTTTTAACGAGATGCATGAACTTCTTAGTAAATCTAAGGATATCTAGAGTAACGCTATTTTTTGCGCCTAGAGTAGATAGTAATATTACATAGTAAGTAGATAGTAAGTATAGAAGATATAAAGCATAAATAAAGCTTAGGTTTTGAGACCTTTATTCCGAGAATATCTATACTTCTAACTTTTTGTTAGCTTTGTTGTGTTGAAAGATACTAGTAGATTCTTAGTATACAAAGATTCTTACTACTTAGAAACAAATATTAGTACAGCTAATAGTTAATTATAATACCTTACCATAATTATGTATGTATTTACGTAATAGACTAGGTTACAAATTCTGTTAAAAAATACCTGCTTACTGAAATTAGAATTACGAAATTTCCATGTATAGAAGACAAAGTCTTAAAAATAATTAAAAGCATAATAAATAGATATTACAAAAGATATATTACTTAGACTTTTAGTCTAAAATATAATAGTTTAAGCCATATTATAATATGTAGAAAAAGTAGGATTCTAAAGTAAACTAAGTTTATAAATAAGTTAAGTAGTAAGTTACTAAGCTTAAAGTAATTTTTAAGTAGTAATAGTAACATAAGTTTAGAAATAGCAAAAGAATATATTTATATAGTTTAAGATATAGATATTAAGGTATAAGTAAATTTTGAGCTCTAATTATGTAAAGTATTTTAATTATATTTTAATATATAAAGTATTTTACTTTATAGAAATAAAAGTTACTACTTTTATAAATGTAAATAAAATTAAGGTGTAGAGCTATATAGCTAGTTTAAAGTTAATAAAAGCATTTTAATAAGCTTTTTTAATTTAGAATGTATTAACTATTTATAAATAGACTACTAAAAAATACCTTAAATAAGTTAACTTAGTATTATTAAGATATAGAAGTTAAATAACTACTATTATAAGTAGAAATATTTCTAAAACATTTTTAAGTTTATAATTAGTAATTATTATGTTTTTTGGCATCTTATAGAGTAGTATTAACTCTTATAGTTTTTTCTAATCTATTACTAAAAAAGCTATTAAAGCTATTAAATTTTCTAGTAATAAATAAATTATTAATACGGAAGCGCCTATCAAAAGTTTCTGCCCGCGCCAAGCCCAAGAAAAGCCACAATACTTGGCGCGTCCAATTACCTGATTAGGCTAATGAGTACGTCGTACATGTTCCCTTCCCTCCTTATACTCATTCCCACCTTCTAACTCAATAATTAATTTGATATGCCTCATTATCCTCTCAATCCACATCTGAATTCTCTCCTGTGAAAGCTCTTTCCAGCACTTTTCCCAGACTCGGATCGCTTCTGCGCGACTTTTTGGGGCACCCCTCTTTGTCGTCTCTCTCTTCATCCAGTACCAGCATGGCTCGATAGCATTTAGGTCTGGAGAGTTACTGTTGGCGCAATTTGCGATTGGCAACCTTACTACCTTGCATCATTATGTGTAACCGAGCAAGGGTTTTCATTCCATTATTATTTTCATTCCACCAGGAGATTGCAAATCCTCCCTTGTCAACATCAAGAGGATAGGAATCCTCATTCCAGCTCATCTCACTCATTATTTAAGTAGGATAGTCATCTTTAGTTTTTCAATCAATCCAATCCTAATGACAATCTTTATGAGTACTTCCAACTGCCAAATATGACCTCCATGAGTTACCACACCAAAGAAGCCGCTTAATCTGATACAGGCTATATACCCTTTGCTGAGCGACGTGAGCATGAGCAGGTGCCTTATCCTCTTGAACTACCGTATTTGGACGATCCTTTAGACACTCTTTTGCAAAGGGAATAAGCTTAGGTATTAACACTTTTGTCTGATACCTATACCAATCAACTCCGTTGCCAGTTCGACGAGTTAGCTTTCTATTCTTTTGATTCCATCTCCAGATAGGCTTTCGACCACCTTTTGCTCTTAGACCTAGCCGTCTCATTCCCGTCTCTAGCTCCCACTGCTCTCGCATTATCGGCTCAAGAGTCTCATTCATCTCTTTTAGAACTTTTTCTGCTTCATCTTTTTCTTTTTTTGTCTCAGGCAACCAACAATGACAAGGGCCTTTTCGATCGTACGTAAAACAGCCCCAGAACATAAACTCTGAGTATCCTTTCCAACGCTCACGGATACAGCTTCGGACGAAAGCCTCGTCTGAAGTTCGCCATATCCGATAGCCTCCCCTCCGATGGAGTAACACGACAGCCGTTTCGTCTGACCAGATTACGTTCTTCCAGTCTTCAAGCGTCCAATCTTTATGCGCTAGACACCATTGTAATCGCTCTTCCTTCATCTTGTTCGTCAGTCCAGGCTTCCGCGTCGGTTTCGTCTTGTTGAAACCGAGAGCCTTTAGACATCGCCATACCGTCATAGGCGAGATGGTAGTACCTTGTTGGCTAAGCTCGCCAGCAAGATCAGCACACGCCCTCTCTCGTCCGTATCGATCATGGCGTACTTTTGTAGTAATTGCCTGCTTAACGTCCTCAGTCTGTTTCGTTGGACGTCCAGAACGGGGAGCATCTTGAAGGTATTCGTCTTTAATAACAAGTGGGATGTGGTTAGGGTCAAAACCCCGCTAGATCACTCGGGCGTAGATATCGTTGATCGTCCGCTTTGAGAGGCCGGTTTTTTCAACGATTTCGGGAGTCGTTTTGCCTTCAAAAGGTGATTTTAAAGCGACTACCAACGCGCGCGTTGCTATATCAGTATTTGGAGCCATAATAAGATAAATGAGAGATGAATGGAGAGAAAATTTGCAAAAAGGCGATGCCAAGGTGTGCCAAGAAAAGTGGCTTTTTTAGCGTGGGCAGAAACTTTTGATAGGCGCTTCCGTACACTTTTACTATTAGTAAAATGATTTAGAAAGCTAAGAAATAAGTTTAGCTTAAAAGCTTATAAGTAGAATTAAATAATATATTTCTTTTAAAAATAATTAAGTGTTAACTAGTTATAAACTAAGTAAGCTAACATATTTTATAATATTACTAATTATATTAATAAGTTATTAAGAATATATTCTTTTATCTTAATTTTTTAGCTATTAAATAATTACCTAAATGTATAGTACTATAGTCTTAAAATTTTTAACTAAAAAATTATTCTAGAAACTATTTTATTTAAGTAATATTATTAAAAGTAAGTAATAATTTAACTAAGTATAGAAAGTAATAAGTAAAACCCTTTTTTGTATATTAAACATAGTAATTAAATTAATACTAATAACATTTTAATATTATATATAAATAACTAGATAATAGAACTAATATCTTAGTTTAGTACTAAAACTAAAAAGTAGTAATATTATTATATTAAACAATAGTATAAAAGAGCTATATTAAGTATACTTTTATTTACTTCTAGTATATTCTATATACAAAAAGTATATAAAGAGAATATAAAAAAAAAGTAAGTAAAAAAATGTAATTTAAGTTATTAGACTTTTATATAATTATAGTACTTAATAATAGTTTTATATATCTTTTTAATAGTTTATAATAATAGTATTTATTTTAACTTATCTATTAAGTTTACTCTAACTTACTAAACTTAAAATATAACTAATTTTATTATATTTAACTCTATTTTGTTTTTAATATATAAAGGCATATTTATTACTTTTTATAATTTATAATTTACTATTTTAAAGTAATATATATGTAGTATTAACCTTAATAGTATAATATAATAAAGTTAATTTTTTAGGCAAGTAAAATACTTTACTTAAATTATATTTTTTATTTAATAAAAAAGAGTACTATGTATTTTATTTTAAAAATAGCTATTCTTTTCATTATATATTGTTTTATTTTCTTTTAACATTTATTTACTATACTTTAGCTTAGCTTTTTTGGTTGTTAAAAGTATTTTTAGTTATAATTATACTCTATAATTAGTTGTTAAAAAGTAAACGTTTTTTTATTAAAAAAAATACTAAGTATTATAAAGTTAATTAGCAGGCTAAAATACTCTAAAACACGTAGTAATTTAAATACTATATTATATATTATTTTATTACTAATTATAGTGTATTTTAATAAGCCTTAAAAAGGCTATTTTTAATACTTAGTAATAGCTATTAGCTTTTATATAGTAATAATACTTTAAGATATTTATAAATTACTACTTAGCTTATTTTATTTAAAGTTTAAAAGAGTTTTAAACTTAACTAAGAAATAAGTAGTATTACTTATAAAACTAAAATAATATTTAAGTTAACATTATAAGTAGTATTTACTTAAAAGTATTAAAATAATATTACTAGTCTATTTTAAAAACTTTTTATTTTATTTTATAAGTAGCCTTAGTTTTTTATTATTACTTTTTTTTCTTATAAAAGTTATTAAAGTAATTACTACTACTAAGCTATTAAGTATTATTAACTACTTTTTATATACTATTTTAATAATATTACTTTTTCTTATACTAGGTTTATACCTTTAATTTATTAACTGGCTTATTAACTAATTTATTAGTTTATTTTATAAAAGTCTACTTTTTATTAATATAAAAAGTTGACTATACTATAAAATTAAAAAGTAACTTAAAAAATAATTACTACTATTATTTCCTTATTTTTTAAAAAATAAGTTATTTTATTAAAAACTTTATAAGTTTTTTATTACTCTACTTAGTAGGTTTTTTAGTACTAACTTTTTTTAAGTATTTTTAAGTAATTTTATTAAAATTAAGTTTAACTTTATTTAGAAATTATACTAGTAGGTTATTAAAAAAAAAGAAAGTTTATATTTTACTAAAAATAGTACTCTTTTTAATTTACTTAAGTTAAGTAAGTTAAAAAAATAAAGTAGTATTTATAGCCTAAAAGTAGTATTATTAAATAAAGAATTTTTATATAACTTTATATTTTACTTAGTATTAATATAACTAATATTACCAAAAATTAATTACATTTTACTATTATTATTTTTATTAATTATAATTAAGGTTTTTATTTATAGTTAGTATATAACTTTTTATTTTACTAAAAGCTAACTAAAAATTATAAAAAAATTATTAGTTTACTTTAAGTACTTTTACTTTCTTTATTCTAAACCTAATAAAGTAGTAATAGTTTTACTTTATTACTAAACTTTTTATAGTTATTTAAGACTTACTTATTTAAGTAGTAAAAAGTATATATAGACTTTAAAAGTATAACTATAATAGTATTTATAAGTAGTTTAAAATGTAGTAACTATTTTATAAAAAACTTACTATTATTTTTTTTATTGCTATTAGAAGTAATAAAGCCTTTATTATCTACTTTTAAAATATACTAATTATTAAGTTAAGAAAATACTACTTTTTTTTCTTTTTCTTTTTATCAGAAACTAGTAGTTTTTTTTAAAAAAAAACTATATATAAAAACATAAAGTTAGAAAAAATTACAACTTTTATATTAACTATAACTATTATAGTAATGTTAAAAATAAACCCAAAAAAATTAGTAAAAAAAACATAGCTAAGCTTAATAATTTATATTAGTTAGGCTCTAATATAGTTAAAAGGTAAAGCTTATAATTTAAAGAAAAACTTTTTTAAACTATAAAGTATGTATTTATTTTTATAAGGTAACTTTAGTACTTTACTATATTTTATATTAGTTTAATATTATAATTCTATTTTTAGTTTAAAGCTACAACTTCCTATTTAATTAAATAATCTAGAATTAGCTATTTTTATAACTATTACTTAATAATTACAAAATAGTATAGTAGACTATATAATAGTATTCTAATAAAATAAAGTTTATATTTAGTTAAATAAATATAAAGTAAATATTATATTATTTTCTATTCTTATAAATTTAGCTCTAATTATATTAAATACATATAATATAATAAAGCTTATTTATAATACGTGTACTATTTAATTTTACTTAGTAAAAGCCATAATATAACTAAAAACATATATACTAAAAAAAAGTATAGTTATATTATTATAAAATATTTTCTTAACTAAATAAAGTACTATATAATAAATTACTATAGTTATAAACTAACTATATTTAATTACGTTTATTATACTTTTATAAGCTTTCTATATTTTATTATATTATATATTTAAAGTTAAGAATTTTTTTGAAAGTAGCTTTTAAATATACACAAGCTAATTATTTTAGAAAACAAAATAAAAGTAAAATAAGATAATATAAAAGTAGGTAATTAACTTGTATTAAAAAACAAAATTTTATAAACTATAAGCATAAAACTTATAGTTATTAATAAGAAAAGTAAAAGCTATATATTAAACTTAAGAAAACTAAAAAAGCTTAACTAAAGTTAATAAGTAAAAAAATATAAATAAATTAATTAAATATAATAAAAAATACTAATACTATAGAATAAACAAAAGCAAAAAAAAGTATAAAAAAAAAGTAAAATACTAAAAGAAAAGAGTTAGTTTGTAAAATAATAAAAAAGATTAAGTAAAAATAAAAATTAAAGTAAGTAAAAAGCTTTTTATAAATAAAAAAAGGTAATAAGAAACTAAATAATAGTTAAAAAAACTAAGTAAATACTATTAAATTTAGTAGAGCAGACTATAACACTAAGATAATAAATTATTTAAAAATTTTAAATTTTAAAATTTTTCTTATATTATAAAATATATTACTATAAAATATAATATACTTAATTTAAATATTTGCGTTAAATTAGTATTATAAATACATTTACTAATTTTACAACCTTTGTTTATAAATTTTATTATTAGTTTATAAAACTATTTATTAAAACTAATAAATAAATAAAAAATTTAAATTTTTAGAAATTTTACTAATAATTATAAATAATTTATATTTAATGTTTTTAATAAGTGAGTTATATAAACAAGTGAGCTACATACCTTATTAAAGTTTAATTATTTTATAAATAAATAATAACTTAATATAAGCAGCTATTGCTATAATATTTGGCTAGTAAATAGCTAGTCTATTTCTTAGTATTTTCACATGTTCTTAAGTTATACCTAGTTTCGTAATAGTATTTATAATACCTTTATTATAATATATTAACCTTAGTATACTCTTCTTTCTAGCACTTTTTATTCTTAATTTATATACTAATATTTGCTTAAGTAATTATCTCTGAGCTTTTAGCTTTAGTTAGTATCTCTTACTTTTAAATCTACTTCTTTTTATACTTCTTATACTATATTATAAGCTTATTTGCTTTCTAAAGTTTAGTAACTTTTAAGTATAGTAGTATAGATTTATATATTAGTAGCTTAGCACTCTTTATAAGCTAATAAATTAACTTAAAAATATAAGTAAGTAAGCTATTTTAATGCTGCTTAATTTAATTATAAATTAGAGTCTTTTAAGACCCTAATTCAGTAGCAGTTTTAGGTGTTTTTAATTCCTAAATAGTTTCTTCTTTTATAGATAGAGATAGCGTCCGAAGCTGAATATTAAGCTTTAAGAGTATAGTATTTAGATTAAATAGAACTAAGCCAGCATCTTAAAAGCCTGCATAGATATTACTTTCTATAAATATAACTTAATAAACTATTTTAAACACTAGTAGGAACTTAAGCTTTATAATATAATAAATATAGTTATAAATAAGATCCTTAATTTAGCGTCTATATATATCTTTTAGAGGTAAAAAACAGCTCATATTAAGTAGCTAAAGTAGATATAACAAATAAGATAGTATATAAAACATAATAATATTCTTCTTTTTATAAAGTTACTAAAATTTAAGTAAATTATGGCTTTTATGGCTATTAATAATTAGCAGACGATATACGCCTACTATATAACTCTTTATATACTTATTAAAATACTATAGCTACTTAATACTAAGCTTATTATTTATTTAGCTATTATTACTTAATAAAATAACCTAATTTAGTAGTATATTATTGCTCTTGTACTATGCAGAAAGGTAGTACATATCTATAAAGATAATAAATAATAGAATTATTTATTCTTAAGTATTAATACTCTAGATTATTATAATTTACTTATAATTACCTAGTTATACTGCTTTATATTAATTATATTTATTAAAGCCTATAATAATCTTACCGCCTGAAATAACGCCTATCTGGAAGCTAGTCTTATTAAAATTATAGATATTTTCTTTAGTAATGCCGTACTTTTTAATTATATACTATATATAATTAAATTAAGGCTTAATAATCTCAGGATTCTCGCATAAAGCTTTCTAGTAATTATACTTTTAATTATATACTATTTTAACTTCTAGAGTTCGCTATATAAAGTTCTTTAATTACTTAATACTAACCTAAGTATTAGAGCGTGTAGTAAGTAGTTAATTAGCTATATTTCTTACAGCACTAAGCCTAAAAAGAAACCTTTATAAATTTAGGTTAAGTATATACTAAATAATAACTAATTCCTCTAGCTTAGTAAGCTTTTTTAAATTAGGTTTATAATCACGTCATAAAGTTATTCTAGTATATTAAGTTCTTAGTGTTAATTTAGAGATATTATATACTACTATAGTACTTTATATGCTTTATAGTTAGTTTCTTTTAATTACTAAAGTAGCTAAAAATAGCCTATTTTTATTATAAATTAATTAAGTATTACTTTGTTAATATATTACGCTTAAAAGTTAATAGGTCGTGTTTTTTTAGTAAGGTATATAACTTACTTATCTACACAGCTCACTTATCAAATACATTATAACTATAATTATTAATAATTAAAAAAAATTATAACAAAATTTATAATTTTATTTAAATAAAGTAAAATATTTAATAAAAACTTGTATTTAAAGAATTAAAATATTTTATATATTAATAAAATAAGTAACTTATTACTATTATTATGTATTTTTAAACCAAATTAAGATTTTCTTTTTAAACAAAAAATGTATATAAGTTAAAATATAATTAGTAATAAGTATTTAAAGTATATATAAAAGTAAGTAATATAATAAACTAAACTTATAATTTTTATATTAAATATTATAGAAAGTTAATATAAAAATAAAAAAAGTTAATAATGTATTCTATAAGTAAGTAGGTTATATAAGTAAGTAGGTTACTTTAAAACTTACTAAAAAATTAAGAATTTACACTTAAATATTTCAACAACTACTTAATAATAAATTCTGGAAATTTAATAGATAATTAATAGTATTTTAAAATAGAAATTATTATATTTTCTAAAGCTAATAGCTAAACGTTCCTAAGATATTTAGAAAAAAGTAAATTTAAAGACTAAAATAATACTATCTTAATAACTATTAAAGGTAAGCTCTTAAAAATTTAATGGTTTTTATTTTAAAGTACTATTAATTACCTATTAAATTTCTAGAATTTATTATTATGTAGTTATTGAGATATTTAAGTGCAAATTCTTAATTTTTTAGTAAGTTTTAAGGTAATATACTTACTTGTGTAATTTACTTACTTATAAAATATATTTTAATTTTTTAAAAGATATAAAATTAGTAAATATAAATAAATAAACTTATTAGTTTAATTTTTTATAAAAAAGTTTCATATTTTATTTTATATTAAAATTTGATTTTAAAATTTAATTTTTTTTACTAATTTTATTATTTAAATTTACTAAAATTAATTTTATTTTATTTATATAAGAGTTTTAACTTATTCTTTAAAATTACTTTTTAAATTCTATTTTATTTAAAATATAAAAGTATTATATTATATTTTTATTATAGCTTAATTTAATAAAATTTGAAAAAACTTTTAATAATATATTTACATTAATTAAAAATTAAGCATTTTATAAGAAATTTAAGTTTTAAACTTTTATATTATTAATTAATACTATTAGCTATATTATTATTTACTTACTTTTTTTGGTTTTTTTATAATTTTTTTTATTTTTATTTTTTTTACTTATTATGTCTATTAATTATCTTTTTATAGTTTCTTAATATAGGATTTTTTTTACTTAAATAAAAGTAGTTTTAAAGTTACTTGCTTATTATTATTAACCTAACTCTTTTAAAGAATATATTTAGTTATTTAATAGTTTAAGTTTTTTAAATTTACTTATTTATTATAATAGTTTTTATTTAAAATATTTTAAATGTATAATAGTTAAATAATATTTTTAAATTCTTTAGCTATTTATTATTTAACATATAATAATAAGGAAAGGTATTTAAAAATATATTAATTTTATTATAACTCATATACTTATACTTATTCAGATTTAAAGTTTTTATTTCTAGTTAATTAAATCTAATGCTATATTAATTATACACTTTAATGACAATTCCAGGCAATAAGTTTGATCTTTTCTACTTGCACGGCTTGGATAGGAATAACCCGTTTGCAGACACCCTTTGCGAAGTGAACAAACTGTATGAGGAGTGGCTCTTCAACCAGGGGGGCGCTAGCAACTGCTTCTCATGGAAGGTACCGAGCATGACCGATCCCCGCATCAAGAATGGCTGGGTTAAGCTAAGCTCGTATTAGGGTATCTATCACGCGCTGTAGCGTACCATTGAGGCCGAGCTCGTCCCATGTCTCCGCCACTATGGCATCTCCATCTACGCGTTCCAGCCCCTCGCCAGTGGCTTCCTGACGGGGAGATGCCAGCGCAACTAGAGCGAGTTCGAAGCCGGCTCTCGGTTCGACCCGAATCACGCCCAGGGAACTCTCCATCATAGCCGCTACGGGAACGACTCGTACTTTGATGCACTAGACGTAATCAGCAAGGCTGGGGAGAAACACGGACTGACTGGGGTAGAGATTTCCTGGGGTGGCTAAAGCACCACTTAGAACTTAAACAAGCGCTGAATCATGCAATCATTGTGGGCGCTAGCAGCATGAAGCATCTCTAGCAGCATCTGGTGGATTTGGAGAAAGGCCCGCTGCCAGATGACGTCGTGCAGGCTGTCGAAAATGCCTGGTTGAAAGTAAAGGCCGTCGCGACCAAGTACTGGCACTGAGATCGTCTTTTATTCATGTTAGCTGGGAGACTGACCCGGCACACTGTGAGACTGACAGTCATCTTCGCAGAAAACATGAATGGAGGAATCGATGGCGGTTTGAAGACGGCCCGCTGACGGATCAACTGGTGCCAGGTGACTATGTACTAGATGGAGGCGTCGGGATGCTTCAGGAACCGGACATGGAGTGGAAGGGATTGCAGAGGTTGATGTGCTGGGTTCTTCCCCATCTACCTCATCAGTTGTAGTAGCATCTTCAATTCAATCACTATCCATCCCAAGTTTGACAGCATCTCATACGTAGACAGCAAGTGGCACGGCCGCCATTGCCCGCTTGCTCCTTATGGACAAGGCCGACTCAGTAGGCGCATTGTTTGCAAAGCCCCAGGCACTCCACCAAGTCGTAGAGCTGGTGCATGGCACATGGTCGGAGATGAATTGTGAAGATCGTTTGCTTCCCAGAACACGGGCGTTGAAATCGGTCCCAAAGGCTAGGGGAGAAAATTCCGACGGTAGGCCGGTGGCTGCCTTTGTGAGGGCCTTTTGGCGGCCTCTTTCTTAGAAGTTCCGTGTGTCTCTGGACGGTCAGAGGTCACAGGTATGTTTCTATGAAGAGCCGCTGCATATGAGTGGGGTTCGAGGGCAGCAGCTCTGACCGGACACAAGAAACAGATGTAGCAACCTCATGAATTGAAAACTAAGGATGGCTACCCTACGTAAATAATGAGCTCGATGAGTTGGAATGAGGATTCCTAACCTCCTGACGTTTGACAAATGGAGGATTCGCAATCTCCCGTTGAGGATGGAATGAAAACAACTGAGGAATGAAAACAGTCGAGCATTGCTCGGTTACAGCAAGGAATGCTGCTACCTAAGAATCCAGCACTCGGTTACAGCAGCTCGTTCCCTACTAGGCCTGCTTGTGGGTCCACGCGGTGGGTGTGACACAGCTTATTTTGAGCTATCTTGCCGAAAGAAAACGCGTTCGGACATTTTCAACAAGGGGAAGACGGATGATTCCGGCCGATGCTACTTGGACATTTGCCCGAGCACAGGTATGGCCTCGAGACACTTGACCAGGCACCCATCAGTAGGAAAACGCAGGCTATCCAGATCAGGTCAACGCCAGACTTCGCACTTGTGACGTAAGGAATAGCTATATTGCTTATATCGTAGTTTTATAAAGATTAGCGGTAGTCGTGCCTAAGCCTCCGGGATGTAGTATTTAATACGAGAGGGATCAAGTTCTCTTCGGCTAACAAAGTCCTATCCCACAACTTCTCCAGTCAACTCAAAATTTCTCACATCATGGCAAGACTTACACCGCTTCTTATTAGCCTTCTTTGGCCCGTCGCCTCAGGCTTATCTGTGGATGCAAGACCTGCGCCAAGAGCACTATCCAACACGACAGCCTCAAACCAAGCTCTCGAAGTCTCCCAGTTTGCCATCGGAACATGGGTTGAGAACATTGCTGTCCGCTCGAATGGCAAACTTCTTATTACCATGACTACTCCTCCCGAGCTTTGGGAGATCGACCCCTTCCAGTCGCCAGAAGCGAATGCTACGAAGTTAGTACGCTATTTTGATGGAGTGGAGCGAGCTACTGGCATCATCGAGGTTAAGCCCAATGTTTTCATGGTCGCGGCCGACAGCAGCATCTGGCAGGTCGATTTCAGAAACCAGCGCCACATTAGCGTCTCTGAAGTCGTTAATATCACCACGGCACTCCTACTGAATGGTCCAATCACTCTGGACGCGAGTACAGTGACGATTCTTGCTGCGGACTCTCAGCTTGGTCTCATATGTGTAACCGAGCGCACTGGAGTAAAGTCATGATCAACCTGATGATAATTGAGAGCTATCTAGGAGGCATATATACGTAAATGAGTGACTAGGTGGGTACGTAATCTGTTGACATAGTGATGGTCATTTGTTGAAGGCCTAAATGTGATGGAACGCCTAATTGTGATAGAGGCGCTATCTGGTGACAATATGGCGCATCAACACTAGGACGACGGACTATGAAATGTCCCTACAGGGCAATACAATGGCACCTAGCGATGATCTGGGACTCCCCCTCGGTGTTAACGGGGTGCGCGTCTGGAAAGACTATGTATACTACAATAACAGTCCTCGGAGGCTTCTGTGCCGCGTTGGCGTCGACTTAACTACTGGATAAGCTGCCCGGCCTTACGAAATCATCACTCAAGGCGCTCTATCCGACGACTTTGCCGTAGCACCCGACGGCACCGCGTACCTTCCCGGGCTTACTGACAACGTTGTTACACGAGCCCAGTTGAATGGCACTCGAGAGGTCGTTGCTGGCAGCCTCAACTCGTACTGATGTAGCTGGCACAACTTCCGCGGCGTTCGGCAGAACGGCTGGGCATTACAACACGCTCTATGTTACTACTAGCGGAGGGTCTTCAGCACCAGTTAGCGGGACATTCGTTGAGGGGGAAGGTCATGGCAATCATGCTGTGAGCCGTGGCACTGCCACGCAAAAAGTCAAAGAGTGGTGGCGATGATAGCGACGAATTCTACCCCCACTCCTACAGATGCGATAGTTGATGGTGGAATATGCAATAACAGTACTTTCTTACCATTATTAGGTGGATAGGCAAAGCCTGCAATTGTGAGGCGGCGATGTACAAACAATTGGATTCTGGCGGATTTTGGGCGTGTACGGTGTGGGGCCTTGTCGATCATATTTATAAACAATTCCATGCATTCCGTAGAGGACGCAGTGAGAAGAGCGATAATATGAGAGTTTATAGATGTTGTGTATGGATGTAGTAATCGAGAACAGCCCTTGTATAAATACCCGCGGCTGAATAACCTTTAGAACCTGAGAGAATCACATAAGCTAGAAAGTCATCGTAAGCCGGCAAACAAGGACGCAGACGTAGGGAATGCTAGCCGCGACTTTAAGAGCTGAGGAGAAACATGCACAAGTCCCATGAAAGGGCTTTTTGTGGTTTTCCGTTTCGGTTCGTTCGTTCTCATGGTTGGGTTATTGATTTGGAGACCTACTAAGTCTTGGAACCACACCCCGGGCCATGAACTCTACTCCTAGGGGTTTAATACGAGATGTTGGCACGCGTTTGTGGACAAAGGAGGAAAGGGAGAGGTAATAGCAGGGACGGATATAAAGACGAGTTGCAAAAACTTAGAATCTAGACGAGTGACATGCACCGGGCTTCAGACTTTTTGAACGCCGCCTACCAGGATAAAACCCATGTCTACGATAACTACAAATGCAAAAATATGATGAAGGCGATGACGGATTTCATGTTCAGTGCCTGCAGTTGTGCACAACGAATGCGAAACCGAAACCGAGAAGCAAATTTCGGAAGCGATCGCATCCGATAGGAAGTCGTATTTGGCGTATTGCAACATGCGGATGGTCCGCGCTAAGGTTCCGAATGACGAGGCCGATGGTCTGTATCCGTTCCGAACGTCGTTATAACTTCGTCTAACGCGTCCTCTCGTTTTGCGGAACTGTCCTCGCGGAAACCGTGTCTCTTCGAACTTGCCCCAGGCCATTACACGCTCTACCAGAACCCCACGATGAAAACGAAACGCGGATTCGTCATCGCGCTGATCGACCGCCTAGCAGCGCGACAGCTGGGTTTTCCTCCAGAAACATGCTCATATACAGTGACAAGCGTGCGCATTCCCGTGTCGGACGGATCCGAGCAGTTTGAACTCGCGGCAGACCTCTATCAACCTGTGCTCGCCAAGAATGTAAAACCCGCAGGTACGATTCTCATTCGATGTCCATACGGTCGCGGTCTCGCATTCGCGCTTCTCAGCGCCCGCCCATACGCAGCGCGTGGCTACCAATGTCTGCTTGTGAGCTGTCGCGGCACATTTGGTTCTGGAGGCGAATTCGATCCATGGCGCAATGAGGAAGAGGATGGACAAGCGGTCGTCGAGTGGATGCGAAAACAAGACTGGTATACGGGGTCGTTCGCGACGCTTGGGGGCTCGTACCTTGGATTCGTGCAATGGGCGCTTTTGCGAAATCCACCATCCGACATGGTGGCTGCTGTGATCCAATGCGCGCCTCATGACTTCAGCCGGCAATTATGGGGAGCAGGCTCACTTGCGCTGGAGTGGATTACCTGGGGCGAAAATGTGGCGCATCAGGAAGAGACGGGATTTTTTCAAACACTCAAGAAGCTGAACACGCCAAAAAGAATGCGACCTGTTTTGGACCGGGTACCTTTGGCCGAAAGCGTGAAGTCGCATTTCAAGGGCCGCGCGCCGTGGCTGGATTTCGTCGTCGACCACCCAGATACCTCCGACCCGTATTACGGGCAGATGAAATTTGGAGAAGCCCTAGGGCGTGCGGAAATCCCTATATTCCTAGTTGGCGGATGGTGCGACGTCTTTGCACCACAGACAATGGAACAATATACGCGTCTCAGTGAGCGCAATGCGAATGTTGCGCTTCTGATGGGTCCATGGAATCATATGCGGGTTGGGCAGGACTCGAGGGTCTATCGGCAGTCGTTCGACTGGCTGGAAGAACATCTTGCGAAACGGATGCAAGGAACAAGAAAAACGTCGGTTCAGTATTTCGTAACTGGGGCCCAGGAGTGGCGAGATATGCAGAAGTGGCCACCACAGACACTTGCACAAGAGCTATATCTGCGATCTGGTAGTCGTCTTGCAAGTGAAAAGCCATCAAGTGAGGAGAACTCATCGACGTTTACCTTTAATCCAAAGCAGCCAACTCCCACAACTGGCGGAAACCTGCTTCTAGGAAGTGGAAGTGCGGACGACACCGCACTGGCAGCCCGTTCCGATGTTCTGGCATTCACGACCGAAGTCCTCGAGGAGAACGTGGAAATATCTGGGAAGGTAACCGTCGAGCTGAACCACTCCAGCGATAACCCGAACGTAGATCTGTTCGTCAGGATCAGCGAAGTTGATGCGAAAGGACGGTCGCATGGCATTACGGAAACCTACAAGCGCCTGGACCCTGGCCGAGAAGGTGGACTCGTCATTCTTTACTTGAACGACTGTGCGCACAGATTCGTGAAGGGAAACCGGATAAGGCTGATCATTGCTGGGGCGTCGCATCCGCAATTTGCGATCAATACTGGAAAGGGAATTGGTGCAACTTCCGAAGAGTTGAAGAGCGCGGTTCATACCATTTTTCATGGAGAAAGGGGAGCTTCGAGGGTATTATTGCCTGCTGTATCATAGAGTTGTAATATTAATAGAGATCTTTCTGGCGTCCAGGAAGACATGAGCTGGCGCTTTGAACACTCAGGATGGAATTCGAAGTCTACACGCATCCGTCTCATTGCGCCGATCGTTTCAGTAGCGTCAGCGGGAATTTCATTATGGTTGTGACTTGTTTTCTCGGGATATTCTGGGCCCTCCGTTCTCTGTTCGACTTCTGAGCGACTTCGGGCATGGGAGTGGAATGCCGATGACGGCTATAGCTCCATGCAACTTTTGCTCGCGATAGAGTCGTCTACGCCCATAAATCGCGAAACCGCTGAAGGGTAGTGATGTGGGGAGGCAGCTTTGGTCCAAATGAGAAATACTATGCCGCGCATCGTTCCGCGATGGGTTTTTGATCAGGTCGGGTCGTCAGAAGCAGCTACAAATGGTAAGAAGCCCATGGAAATATGCGCAGCGCCGAGGGAAATTCCGATTTCCATGGTGTGACTGTTGCTGTGTCGGTGCTTTCCTCCCCGAGATGTTCGGATTATTACAGAAAAGACTCATTCGCACGAACGGAAGCAGGGAGTGAAGACATCCCATAATTTGGTTTTCCTCTGTAGTTGGAACGAGAGCGAGCGGAGTTGCGTGAAGATAGAGGGTGGAAAGGTGGGGAAAGCTTGGCAAGCTTCAGGGGGAGACGCGACCTGTAATCTGAAAAGGAGCCATACGACCTCTTCATCATCACCACCAACATCACCGCAAACGATCCCTCAAAAGCGTGCCCGCCAAAATAATGAGTAGAACGTGATCCCGAAGGGCAGCGAGAGCCTCCAAACGCACAGAGATCGGGGTCGATGTCATGTACAATTATAAATAGCTTGTAGATCTTTCAGACAATAGTAACAACCCCCTTCCCATGCTCCTCAGTAATCGGTCCCCAAGTACCCTTTGGTCCGGCAGCACCCAAATTCACATGCATAATATTATCCCAGCTTAACTTCTCACCCTCCTGTAACGTGGTTGGCTCTGGTGCTTTTCTATCTTTGATCCTCGAGACGCTAGGTCTGCAGAACTGTGCAATACCAATACGTTTATATTCTTGGCTATTTTTCGAAGCTCTCAAGAGGAGACAATGCGCTGCGTCGAGGAAAAGAGCAAAACATGGAAAACTGGGAGCAAAGTCGAAGTTTGCTGTGCCGACTGATATTTGGGAGTGAGGTTGGGGTATATTTGCTGTGCCGACTGAGACTGAGACTGAGTCTTTTAGGTGGGGTAGGTGGATCTGGACGGGGGTGCCATGCTTTTGCCAGGGGATGTAGGCTGCGCTTAGGGGAAAGACTTGGAAGAATGGGGCCTGGAATTTGGAAGTACATTGCATAAATGAGTAGGGAAGGTCAACTTACCTTGATCTTCAAAAATCCACCAGAGACCCTCCCATAAGGATCAACACCAGCCGGAGTAGTCTGACATTCGACTACCTCCGCAACGATATGCTTAAACGACAGCTCATTAAACAGGATATGAGAATCCAAAGAAGCCCACGACCAGGTCGGCGCACGATACTCCTTTGGTCTCACAACATCACACAATTTCACATCCTTCACATAAAGCTTGAAACCACCGGAAGTTTGCACCGTGCTCTCCTCCCTCTCATAAGTCCTCCAATGCAAGTCTTCCAGCAAATGATTCTTCCACAACCCAGCAAGATATCGGTCCCCGGTCTTCTGCGCAATGAACTTCGCAATACCAGACAAAGCCGGCAGTTTATCTTGCTCATTCGTCAAGTTCCTCTGGCAAAAGTCCACGATGTGAGCTAGCCAGCCTCCTCTCCAACGTCCACTCCACCCAACACTTGGCCAATGTCCCTCAATTAAAGAGACACCCGAACCTTGCACACCATGTTCCTCTAACTTAAGCTTTTGAGTATCGAGAAGGAGATCTGTACTGAAGAATGAAGGTTGGAACAAAGCACCGTCTTCTGCGACGAGGTTGTACCTACATTCCCAGTACATCTGATCTCCAGCAAAGTGGATGATACGCGGGGACAAGAGCCTTTCTTGCACTGTCCAGGCACGAGTACTGATATGCTCCTTATGCAGTGGATCGAACGATCTGCCAAAGGTGCCTATCCGATACAGTTTCTTAGCGTTGGCTGTAGATGATGGCATCCATTCGGGGAAGAAGTGTAGCTCAGCAAAAACACGATGTGGTGGCTTTATGTCGGCATGCTTTATCGTCACCGGTTTTGAAGGATCCCTCTTTGTGGTGGCTCCCAAGGACAGGAGATCCGGTGGATTGTATGTAGCGTCTCGAGATGGGAAACAGCCCGCGAAGGAATCGTTGGAGGCTGATGCGGAAATGGCGATATAGGATTTCGTGTATACATCAGCCATTTTTGTGGCTTCATTTTCCCAATCAGTAATGCTATCTTGCAGGATACAAAAAGAGTCGATCCAGAGGTAACGAACGCGAAGTTTTCTCGTAATTTGAACAGCATCTCGGAATGTTTTTGGGAGGAAGGAGATGGCTATACCGGGGTACTTGAGATCCCCTATCGTTTCTGAGGTTAACACTGTCCTTTGGGATTTGCCCCAGCAGTGGCTTAGAGCAACATATCGCCCATGCTTGCCGTTTGACTCAAGCAAGGTTATGGTCCTTAATTCGTCACCAGGTTTTCCGAGATCAAGGACTCGGGTTGGCAGTGGTGGATCATCAAAGGCTGCTGGAGAACAGGGGTGGTTATCATCGCACCAGCTAACCCACTTGCGGAGGCGTTGGACTGCGACTTCAGAGCTAGAGTCCCGTTCACGCAGTCTCCCAGGAATCACTGCAGAGTATTTGTTTCCTACAAGCCATTGAGCAAAGCCATCCTAATTTTTAATGCGAGAGTGCTTACCGTCGCCTGTGCAGATACGTATGTATGTGCCTTGATAACTCATAGTATACTTGCCGTCCTACTCTCTTTTGAGATCTGGTTCTGGTCCCGCAGAAAATCTCACACCAATTCCAATGAAGTGTGAAAAAACTTTCTCTTTGGATGGTCTCCTATCATCTGGCAAGTACCACTTTAAGCGGAAGGTTAGCATGGCTTGGCGGTAGGAAATTAGGAGTAAAGGATGAGGTTTCAGTTTTTTGGAGAGTAAGTGAGATGGCAAAACGTGGTTCAAAGAAAGAAACAAAAGGCTTCAAAGAACTCATCCTTACATTGCCATAAATCCACGGCCTCAAAATCTCATCACTAGTCGCCGGTTCTGCAAAATGCGACTTGTGATTGTCCCTCACCACGTCATTACTTGTCATCTCTTTCGGTAGCATGACATCAGGCAGGTATGCACCCCACCTATCCATCTCCATGACTGATTTGTCACTACTTTTGGGTCCTGGTATAGCCGTTTTCCATTCGCCATTGCCAGTTCCATCTTTAGGCTTCGCATCCTCGACCCTTTGTCTACCGGCATCCAAGAGTAATTTGCACATCGAGCAAAACAAGGCAGATGCCTCAAGTTCTAAGACGCTTTGGTAGTGAGGGTGTCCATCTTCATCTTCCGGAGGGAGATTCAGAAAATCGATTGCGAGGCAGAACTTGCAGAACCCCACCATGATACTGACGTTGAGCTGTGACCTGTTCAGATTTTCTGTTGAAATTCTTACTAAGTTTCCAAATTTAAAGATCAAGAGTTGGGGCAAACGTCAAAAATTAAGTCGTAGTCTGGATAAACGTGTTTAAAAGAAAACCCACAGCATAAGCCAAGAGTCGTCGAAGAGATGTGAGTCACGGATGCCAAATATAGAATTATAAAGGGTCCGCGAGAGCTCGTGAGAAGCTTGGCTCTCGCGGCCCCCCACCGATAGCCTCGGTATACGGGGGCCTCCCCCCTAATAACACGCACATATTGGGGCCCCCCCCGGTCGCGATAGAGTACGCGATTATTCGTAAGTTATGCCGGCCTTGGCTCTGCCGTCATGAGGCTATCGTGAACTGACACCCCAGCTTGTACGCCAACGCAGGCTCCACAAACGTCCGTACGCCTGTCCACCCCCCTGCACGCTATCGCCTTGAACTGCAATGGACGCCCCTTTAGTCACCCCAAACGATGCAATCGATAGGACGTCCCTCCCTGTCCCTGCCGGCGCCGTGGAGCTTCGTACGGCTCTTGATGTCGAGCTCTTCGCGCAGGGCGCGCGACACCCGGCCCAAGAACACGAACAAGGCGTACGATCCCAAGCAGAAGAAGTGGCGGAAGTTCTGCACCAAGAAGGGATTTGAAGACGGCAAGCTCGTGTACGAGAATAAGGTAATATGGTTCCTTAACGACTACATTCTGGACCGCGAGATTCGGGGCTCGCGATATAAGAGAGAAAGCTATATAACCATAAACAGTAAACTAGTTCAACAGACGCTTAAGATTAGCGCCGTTAAGGAGTATATAGTAGCTATTATCAACCTATAGTCCTTCCAGAAGAGCAAAGGCATGAACGTGCATCTAACTCTATATAGAGAGTGCTTAAACAGCCTGCTAAGGGCTTATACACATAGTAAGCACAAGTAGTAGCAACTTAAATTTATGGATAGAGCGGCAAGGACTCTACAGAATGGCTATAGCAAGCCAAAAATAATAGAGGCTATACAATTCTGCTAATAGAGCTAGAGGAAAAAGTAGTAGAAATAGTTAATAGAGCTATATCTATATACTACTATAGACTTCTTACTTGCCTATAATATACTACTATAGAGCAAGTCCTATCTTAAGGCTAAGTTTCTAAATTTCTTTATAATTCTACTACTAGACGAAAGCCTAACGCCCTATTACCTAATAATTATAATTATAAATAATAGTAAAATAAATTTACTAAAGTAGCTTAAGTATAGAGCTATTATAAAGTACTAGAATTTTCTACTCTATACTATAGCTTATATAGACTTTTATTTCTTTTACTACTAAAATATTACTAGTAAGCTATTATCTTATTTCTATTAATATAAGCTATAGTATAATTTATATCTTATTAAAAGTAAGCACGTAGTAAAGAAGATAGCATATAATATATAGCTTAACTAAATTAATAAAATATTTACTAAAGTAAATATTATATTATTAAAAAAGACTTATATAGACTAATATTAAGAGACTAAGTACGTAAAACTAAAAGGCATTAATAAAAGCTAAATCTATTATACTAAAAGGTAGAATAATAATACTTTAATAAACTACTATTTTATTTATCTTTTATTTAAGTTTATGTAAAGCATGACTATTTTTAGTTTATTTTACTTAAAATAGCTTCTACTTAATATAAATAAAGGTATAATTTTTATAATTACTTAAGTAGGCTATATAGCTCTTTATTAGTAAATTACTAGCATAATTTAACTTATATATAAATAGTAACGTTTTTTATAAGTAAGTGGGCTATATAAGCAAGTGGACCACTTTTACCAATAATTACCTTTTCTTTAATAACTTTATAAAAGCTTAATATTATTTAATAAAAATTTAAATTTAGCTTTTAAATTACTATCTACAATAAAAATTAAATTTGCATTATAATTGTCTTACGTAATCATAAGTTATTAAGCTTAGAATTTTCTTTACTTTAAATTAATTTTTAGCTATTTATATTTATAATATTACTTAGTAATAACTTATAAAAACTTAAATATAAAATATTAAAGCCTAAAGTTATAATATATTGAAATTTTAAACTTATAGTATTAGTAGTTTTTAAGATATTAAAATATAGGTGCTAAAATTTATTCTTACTTAAAGTATTTAAAAACTTACTTATTTTATTACTATAAAAGCATAATATAGTTTAAATTATACATAAAAGAGTTTAAATTCAACTTTTATACTTTCTTATTTAATAGTTATTGAAATATTAATAGCTAAAAACCAAATTTTTAAAAAGCTAATTCTAAGCTTAATAACTTATAATTACATAAAACTACTAGAATGCAAATTAAATACTAGTTGCATTTAATATTTAAAAAGCTGATTTTAAAATTGTGTTGAAAAATATTATGTTTTTATAAAGTTATTAAAAAAAGGTAATTATTAGTAAAACTAGTCTACTTACTTATATAGTCTATTTACTTATAAAAAACGTTAAAGATGGTAAATAAAATAAAAAAAAAGAATAAAAAAAGAAAGTAATAGTAAACTTCTAAAACCTTTTAGTTTAAATTTTTTTTTATTTACTATAGTAACTTTAAATCATTTTCATTTAGAATTTAGTAGTTATAAAGTAAAAATTTTTAGTTTATTTAATTTAGGCTAATTCTATTTTTACTTAAAATAACTACTTAGTATTTGTAAAGAATATTAAGCTCTTACTACTAGATATTAAAAAGCCTAAAAAAGTGTAAATTAGAAAAATACTATCTACTATTATTAAATAGCTTAGCATTTTATACTAGAGCCTTACTTAAGAAGTTAATAACTAAAGTATAAAAATAAGAAAATAGCTTAATAATATTATGTTAAAGCTTAAAAACTTACTAAAAAACTATATATTTCTAACTTTATATTCTATGTATTATATAATAATAGTAGTTTTTAACTCTACTATACTTACTTTAGTAGTAATAGTAATAAGGTTATTTTACTTAGTATTAGCTTTTTTCTTACTTTTATTACTATTACTATTATTATTATTATTACTATAAATATTATTACTATTATATATACTTTTTTATTTAGTTTTAACCGTCTCATAGCTATAAAAGAGTAGATAATAAGTTTAGTAAATAGCTTATTTATATAAAAGTTAGAAAATATAAATAAATATTACTAGTGTTAAAAATATAGAAAGTAAGTATTATATAAGTAGTAGAAGATTATTATTTAAAAAATTTAGAAATAATAAACTAGAGATATTAATATAAGTACTATAGTAAAAAAAGTAGAACTTATTTAATAGTATAGTTAATTATTACTTTATTAGCTATACTAAGTCTTAAATTAATAGAAAAAATATACTTTACAGTTAATAGTAACTATTATAAAACATGAAATTTATAGAGTCTAAGTTTAGGAATATCTAGAAAGTACTTGTATTTTACTTGCAATAGTAGAAAAAGTAGAAAATTTAAACGTTTTATAAGTAATAGGCTAAGTAAGTATACTAGTAGTTATTATAAAAAGTTAGTATTCTTACTTATAAATTTATAAAATACGTAAAATCTTACTATAAAAGCAACTCTTATATAACTACTAATTATTATAAATTAAGTCTTAAATACTATTATAAAAGTATTTTGTTATAAAGATAAATACTATAATATTTAAAAACTAGAAAATATATAAAAAATAGCTAAACAGCTATAGTAAAATAATATTATACTCTTTAATATAGAATTTAAAGAACTTAGTATAATAACTACTATATTTATTTATAATAAGTAGTTATTTTACTTTTATTATATTTTTAGTATTTAGTTTAAATACTTTTTTAAGCTATATAAAGCTTAGCTAATTATTTATTTAGTTTATTTTATTAATAGTAATTATTCAATTTTTTAAAACGTTTAAATTTATATTAAACTAAATATTTTAAAATACCTTACTTTTATAAATAATTATAGTAAAAATAAAGTATTTAACTAAGTTAATACACTTAATTACTATAACTTAGTTATAATTATTAAGCTAAATATTATACTTTATACTATTATAAGTAGTAATAACTTTAGTAAATTTAATTTTAATTTTTTAAAAACTAATTTTATTTATATTATAAATATTATTATTTTATATTTTATGTTTATTTACTACATTTTTTAGTAGCTAAAAATACTTATAAATTAACTTAGAATTTTTCTATTTTGCTTACTAGTAGTTATACTTTTTTAATTATATAATTTATACTTTTAGAGTATACTTAATATGTTACTAAAACTACATTTTACTTACTAGATTTTTTTTAATAATAGTATTATATTAGCTATGTTTTCTATTGTTTATTTATAAAGTAGAAAGTTATAAAAAACTAAATTAAAATTTTATTTTATTAATAAAACATTTTTATTATAATTAACATTATAACTATTTATAAAAGTTTTTACTTAATATACATATTTATTTATAAAATTTAAGAATATCTTTATTTATGTTATAAATGCGTGATATCTAGTAAGTATTAAAAATTTAGCCTTTTTTTAATGTGTTAATAACTAAAAAAGGTTTCTTTTCTTTTTTTTAAATAGTATTATAGTATTTTAGAGGTATGAAATTAATATAGAAAAATAGTATTAAATATTTAGTTATAACTTAGTATATACTAATAGTTTCATAATTTTTTTAATTTAGTAATTAAATGTATTACTTTTATACTATTTATAAAAATATTAACATCACTTTTAAGCTAAAAGTTTAAAAAAAAGAAAATAGTACTATAAATTATAATAAAGTAGTAAATTTAACTAAAAAAGTACTTTTATAAAAAAATATATATAAAATATATAAAATGTATAAAAAAACTAAAACAAACTAGTAAAAAACTAAGTTAAAAAAAAGTACTTTATATAAAGTTTAGAAATTATTAAAAGTAGTATAATAATATGTAATTAAGTAAAAAGCTTAGTAAATAAATAAAAAATAAAAAAATAGAGTTAAGTACAAACTTTAAGAATTTTTTTTTTAGTAGTATTTAATATACTATATATAAATATTAATTATATTTACAAAAAATCAACTATAAATCTAAATTATTAAATAGTTTATAGTTACTTTAAAATTAAGAAGTTATTTTTAAGCTAAAAAACTATTAAGTAAAAGAGTTTAATACTATTTTATTAATTACTTTTTATATTTACTTTTTACTTTCTAACACTTTACTTATTAAATTTAATAAGCTTTATTATATATTTGTAAGTAAAAAAGCTAAAAAAAAAACTATTTATTATTTAGTTAAAATAAGTATATATATTAAAACTAAAATTAGTAATTATTTACTTTATAATAATTCATATATATATAACTTTTTTAATTTTAATAAATAATAAAGTATATTTTTTTAATAGTTTTTTAAAATATATTATAATAAGGTTTTTAAGTTTACTATATTTTAAGTAAGTTTTTTTATTAAGTTAATATTTTTTTAATATTATATTTAGTTTAATAAGTATTAAATTATTATTTATTATTTATATTTAATTTATATTTATTTAATTTTAGTTATAAACTTACATTAAATAAATTTTAAGTTTTTAAGTAATAATAATATTATTTTCTTTATTTTTTTTATATTATTTATTATTAATTTAAGTTATTTTAATTACTACTTTTAATAATTTATTTAGTTTATTTTTTAAATATTTTATTTTTAATTTAAGTCTTAATTTTTAATAATAAATTTTAATTAATACTTTATTACTTTAATTAATTTATAATTATAGTTATTTAAACTTAATTATATAGTTTATAACTAATTTAATTTATTATAATTTTTTTATTTTTATTATTAGTTTTAAAAATAGGTTTTTTTTTTAAAAAAAATTTACAGCTAATAAAATCTTATTATACTTTATTACTCTAGTTTTTAAATTTTTAGTTTTTATAATTTAAATTACTTATTTTAAAGTAATTTTTAACTAAAAGCTAAAACTATATTATAGCAATATTTTCTATACTTATATTAATAGTAAGAATTTAATTTTACTTAATAGCAAGTATTTTTTTTATTAAATATAAAGTACTAAAGCTAATATAAATACTAAAAAAGCTTTATTATACTTAGTAATAAGTAGTATAAAAAAAGCTGTAAAAAATATAGTAATAAAAAAATAGTATAAAAAAATAGTGTAAAAATATAACATAAAAAATATAATATTAAAATAATAGTAGTAAAAGTTAAATAAAAAAAAGAGTATTAAAATAATAATAAAAAAAGTAATGTATTTTAAAGAAAACTAACTTGCTTAAGTAACTAGCTTATTTTAAAATTTACTAAAAAATAAAAATTTTATACCTTAATATCTTAATAACTATATGATAATAAATTCTAAAAATTTAATAGCTTATTAATAGTGCCTAGAAATAGAAACTCTTAAAATTTTTAGAGACTAGAAATTAATTATTATTAAAATATTTAAGAAAAGTTATATTTGGGAGCTGAAATGCTACTATCTTAATAACAATTAATTTCTAACTCTTAAAAATTTCATAGGTTCCCATTTCTAAGCACTCTTAATAAGCTATTAAATTTTTAGAATTTATTATTATATAGTTATTAAGATATTAAAGTGCGAATTCTTGATTTTTTAGTAAGTTTTAAAATAAATTAGTTACTTAGGCAGGTTAGTTTTCTATAAAATATATTATAAAAAAATATAATATTAAAACAAAAATAGTATTAAAAAAAAGAGTAGTATTAAAAAAAATAGTATTAAATAAAAAGTAGTATAAAAAAAACTATTATTAGAAAAGTAACACTGTTAAAAAAGTAGCTAAAAAGAAGTAGTATTAAAAAAATAGCTAAAAAACAATAGTTTTAAAAAAGTAGTATAAAAGAAAAAAAATAGTATTAAATAAATAGTATTAAAAAAGTAGTATTAGAAAAATAGTAATAAAAAAAAGTAGCTAGATAAAAGTAGTAATAAAAAAAAAGTAGCTAAAAAAATTATAATAAAAAAAATTATATTAAAAAAGTAGTAGTAGAAAAATAGAGGTAAAAAAAAATAGTTATAAAAAAATAATATTTAAAAAGTAGTTAAAAAAACATAGCTATAAAAAGTAGTATAAAAAAATAGTATTATAAAAATAGTTATAAAAAAGTAGTATTAAAAAAGTGTTATGGACTATAATAAAGATAAAAACACAGCTAAAAAAGTACTACTATAGAAGAAATAATATAAAAAAAATATATAAATAATACTAAAAAATAGAAGTAAATTAGCGTAGATAGAACCTCTAAATAAAGTTACTCTAAAGTAAGTTTAAGTTCTATAAAGAATAGTATTTAGAGTAAGTAAGTAAATCAGATAATAGGTTATAACAAAACATAAAAAAGATAAGTATAAATAAAGAAAATAAATATAAATATAAACTTATCTTCTTTTATCTTTTCTAGTAGTATTTAATATACTTTTAATTAATATACTATATACGTATAAAGGATTTTCTATAAATATGACATATAAAATAGCTTAAGGATATTTTAGATTCTTTATAGTTACTCTAAAATTAAGATTTATACCTTAAGTAAAATAGTTTAATACTATTCTATTAAATCTTAACTTATTATATTGTTTTTTTCTAGCTTAACTAAGTTTAACTACTTTTTTATTAAGTCTAATAAGCTATCCAATCCGGACATAAGGGAACTAATTAATATTATATAATTAATTAAATAACTAGTTACTAGTTTAATATTACGTTAGTAAGTTAGTAACCTGTAATATTATAATTACTATTTTAAAAAAAAAGAAAAAAAAAGCTATTAAATAGATTCTAATATTATATTATTTAACCAAGGTTTATAATGATCTACTATAAGAATAAATAAGAACTTTATTCATTAAAAAAAAGTAGTAGTAAAAAAGAAATTATAATAAAATTTTTATTTATAACTAGAAGTACATTAGGAGAACAGAAGAATATATAATAAATTATTTAAAAGTAAAAAATAGCTATTATAAAGTTATATAATACTTTAGTTAACTTATAGTAATAAGTAGTAGTAAGAAAAGTTATAAAAAAAATAGCTAAAATATAGTCTCCTATGAAATTTAATAGTAATAAAAATAAACTTAAAATCTTTATAGCAGCTATAGACCTTTACTATTAGTTTAATTAAGTATTATTTATAACTAACTAAGATCAAATCTTAGCGGCTGGTATAAATATAATAGAAAAAACTATAAAATAGTTTAAACTACTTACTAAAAACTATCTAGTAAATAGAGATTTTAATTTAGAAATAGTAGAACTTATAGACTATAATAGTAACATATAACAAGCCTTTAAAAATTATAAAAACTTTAAAAAGGAAATAGTTATAGTTTTCGGAGAAATTAATACATAAATAAAAGTAATTTAGAAGTTTTAATAACTCAAGTAACGAACATCAGCAGCTAATTATATAGTAGAGTTTAAATAAATTTAATTACAACTTAATTAGGCAAACTAATTATTAGTAATAATATACTATAAAAAACTAAAAGATAGGATTAAAAATGAAATTTCTAAAGATAAATAACCAAGTATACTACTTATAATTCTTAAATAAATAGTAACTATTAATAATTACTAGTACTAATAAGAGTAAGAAAAGAAAGTATATAGAAGACTAGTAATTTATATACCTAGAAAAAATAGAAAAAATACCTAAACATATAACGAAATAAACATTAACTATAATAAGATATTTATTAATAAATAGTAAGGAAAGTAAGCTAAGGAATGAAGAGAATACTATATATAAAAAACGTACCTAAGATATAAAAAGCAGAGATATTTTATTAAGGACTGTAAGTAATAATAAGTAGATATTAAAAAAGCTTATATTTAAACTAAGGTATAAAAAAAAATTAAGATAGCTATAGTCTAAATAAAGTAAACACAAGACCAGATTACTAAAAAAAACTATTATATAAAAAATTAAAAGGGAATAATATTAGATATATAGAAGCTATATATACCTTAAAATAGAATATAAAATACTATATTAGTAGGTAAAAAATTATCTGGTAGAACTAACTAGTAATATAACTCCTATAATATAAGAAATAATAATACAATAATATAACGCTGAAAGCTAAGAAGATATAAAAAGGTTTTATAAGATTATAGAGAAGAAAAGAGAACTCTTTAAGAAAGAGAATTAGAAATTCAGATAATAAAAAAATTATAAAATAGAAAATAGAAAAGAACTTATGTCTATAATAATTATACAGCAAGTACACTAGAAATACTATTAAATATATAAATTAGAGTATTATTTAAGAGAGTACTATATTACTAAATACTAGAAAATTATCTTAAAAGATAAAATATATAAATACTAATAAGTGCTATAGTTAGTAGGAATTAAATAATATAAAAAATTAACTAAATAAGAATTAGCTATATAGATAAATAAAATCTATTAATAAATATTAATACTAGTTATAACTTGTACAACGTACTATTACTTTGTTAGATATTTAGAACTAGGATAAGATTAAAATAAATACTAAAAAAATAACTACTATTTAGGACTTAACTATAGATAAAAAACTAGAAAGCTAGTAGAACGTAACTAAACTATTAGAGAACTAAGAAAAAATTAGAAAAAACATATTAATTATATAACGTATTCGATAAGCGAGTGGCCCAGACAAGCGAGCGGCCCACCTCACTAAAAAATCGCGACCTACCAACTTTCAAGCGCGATGCATCAACGAAGCAACACTCAATCGATTTATACCGAAGGCAGGCTATCCTTAGCCATCTTAGCAATTAAGAAAAGCCAACTACAAAGTGTACGACACGCTGCAGCAGTATATGATGTCCCCCGAACAACACTAAGACGACGACGTGCTAGAACTACCTTACGACGCGATTGCGAACCCAATTCAAAGAAGCTCAATAAGCTAGAAGAATCAGTTATCATTCAACATATACTCGACTTAGATTCACGAGGGTTTCCCCCCAGGCTCGGTGCTGTAAGAGATATGGCCAATCAACTGCTTGCTGCGCGTTCTGATAGCAAGGTTGGTATTAAGTGGCCAGAGAACTTTATACGGCGAACTCCAGAAGTCAAGACAGTATACAATCGAAGGTACGACTACCAGAGAGCTTTATGTGAGGATCCTGAGATTATGAAACCGTGGTTTAAGCGCGTGCGCCGTATCAAGGAAAAGTACGGCATTACTGAAGAAGACATCTACAACTTTGATGAGACTGGCTTTCAGATGGGAGTTATTTCAGGCGGCAAAGTTGTTACAGGCTCTGACAGACGTAATCGGCGTAAAGCAGTCCAGCCAGGCAATCGTGAGTGGGTTACAGTAATCCAGGGTATCAACGCTCAAGGATGGGCGATTCCACCATTCATCATCTTTGCAGGAACGTACCACCTCTCTGCATGGTACGAAGGCAACGATATACCATCAGATTGGCCTATTTCATTAAGCGACAATGGCTGGACGACGAACGAGCTTGGTATTCGGTGGCTACAGCACTTTGACAAGCATACAAAGCATCGTACAGTAGGCGTACATCGTCTACTAATAATTGATGGCCACGAAAGTCACGATTCGCTTGAATTTCAGCAGCTTTGTAAGGAGAAGCAAATTATTACGCTCTGCATGCCATCTCATTCGTCGCATCTACTTCAGCCACTTGATGTAGGCTGTTTTTCGCCTTTGAAAGATGCGTACGGCCGCCAAGTTGAGGATCTTATCCGCAACCACATCTACCACGTCACGAAGCTTGAGTTCCTACCAGCATTCAAAGCAGCCTATCAAGACACAATTATAGAAAGCAATATTCGCGCAGGTTTTCAAGGCGCTGGCTTAGTTCCATTTGACCCAGATGCTATACTCTCAAAGCTTGATGTTCAGCTTCGGACGCCATCTCCCCCCCTGGAAGAGGACACCCTATGGGAGTCGAAAACACCCAAAACCACTGCTGAATTAGGGTCTCAAAAGGCTTTAATTCATGAACAGATTCAAAAGCATCAAAATAGCTCACCTACCCACATTTTTGAGTCAATTCATCGGCTTACAAAGGGTGCTGAGCTGATGATGCATGAAGCCGTCTTGCTGCGCTCAGAAGTCACCAAGCTTCAGAAGACAAATGAAGCTGCAACACAACGCAAAAAGCGACAAAAAAAGCGAATTCAGAAGCAAGGAACACTGACAAAGGCAGAGGGCTTAGAGATAATTGCTCAAGCTAATGTTGATGCGCAAATTGAGGGGGAAACGTGCCAGAGTAGAAAGCGTGCCAAGGTTGATGCGCCGCAGCAAAGGCGCTGTGGGCGCTGCGGCGAGACAGGGCATAACTCAAGGACATGTGAAAAGGCTGATGAATAGGATAGCTATCTACTAGTCAAATATTATGGCGATAGCTGTTAGTGTTGAATTGTTGTTTATCTGCAAAGTTGTTGAAACTTGGTGGGGTGGGCCGCTCACTTGTCTGGGCCACTCACTTATCAAATACGTTATATATAACTAAACTAAAGGAAACATAAAAACAAGCTATATGTAAATATATATATTAATAGTAATTAAATACTAGCGCTTATAAACAGTAGAGCTAGTAAAACACTAATATTAAATAAATAAATATAGAAATACTAGATACTAATTAGAGTTTTAGATAAACTTATATAAGTAAGACACATAAATAATAGTCTAACAGTATTCAAAAAAAAATTAATTAATTTTAAAATATAGAATGTAACTATTTAGGCAGTAGGTTATAAGAATAACTGTTTTATTAAAATTATAAATTTAGGTAGTAAGAATTTTATCTTAAGATAGAACTAGCTAGCATAATAGAATCTAACTATTAATTAGAAAAGAAAAACCGTAGAAATCAGGAATAACTATTATAGATAGTAATAATAGGTAATAATATAAGTGAAGAAAGTGATACTTCATGATACTAAATTTATTATACTAAAAGAATACTAAAAGGAATTCAGAGAATAGTTCTTTGACGAAGCTAAAAACTAATTACTAGAATACTAAAACTAAGACTATAAAATCACGCTTAAGGAGAGAATAGATTTAAAACTAGAACTATTATATTAAGTACCTATTTATTAACAAAAAGAACTACGAAAATTCCTATAGAAGAATTAATAAAAAGGATATATATAAACTAGTTAAAGTAAGATAGCTTCACCAATACTTTTTATACTTAAAAAAAATAGAAAACTAAGACTATATATTAACTATAGATATTTTAATAATACTATAGTTAAAAATTATTACTTTATACTATTAATAATGGAACTTATAGATAAGCTCAGGGAGCTAAGTGGTTTAGTTTTTTTAATATTAAAAATAAATATTATTAGATATAAATAGCTAAAGGACATAAATAGATAATAGTATTTAAAATAAAATATAGACTTTTTAAATATTTAGTTATACTAATAGGACTTACTAACGCACCAGTAACATTCTAAATAATTATTAACTATATACTAAAGAAATATCTAGACGTATTTATAATAGTATATTTTAATAACATGTTTATATATATAAATAGAATGCTAGAAGAACATGTTAAGTATATTAAAATAGTATTATAAAGGCTTAAAAAACACAGGCTATATATTTAAACAGAAAAATATATATTCCACAGAACAGAACTTAAGTTCTTAGGATACTTAGTATTCTAAAATAGAATAGTAGTTAATTCTAATAAAGCTAAAAATATTCTATCTTAGCTAATACTAATAAATATAAAAGAAGTTTATTTTTTTCTTAGATTTATAGGGTTTTACTGATAATTTATTAAGAACTATTTAAAAATTACATCACCCTTAATAGAATTACTAAAAAAGGATTAATAATTTAAGTAAAAATAACGCGAGGAAAACGCTTTCAGAATACTAAAAAAAATATTCTAATAACTATTAATATTAAAGATGTTTAATTTATGACTTTAAATAGAGATATATATAAATATATTAAATAGAACTACTAGAGCTATTCTGTTATAAGTATAAAATAATAAATAAAAATATCTAATAAATTTCTTATCTTATAAACTTACAACTGCCGAGCTAAACTATGATATATATAATAAAAAACTATTAGTAATAGTTTAAGTATTTAAAAAATAGAGATACTACTTAAAAGAAACTAAATACTAGATTATTATTTACTCAGATTATAAGAATCTAACGGCATTTATAATAATAAAGAAGTTAAATTAATAATAAATTAAATAATAGAAACTAGTTTCCATATTTAATTTTTAAATACTTTATAAATTAGGAAAAGAAAATATAGTGGTTAATACACAGAGTTAATAAGCAAATTATATAAAGAATATACTAAAAATATATAATATAATACTTAGGCAAAGACCAGACGGATATCTAAAAAACTTATAAATAAATATTAAAACAATAATCATTATTAAAAATATATAGTAAAAATAAATTAGGGAATATAATAACAAATAATTATAATAATATAAAATAGAAACTTTTTTTATACTAAATATATTATAATCTAAACTCATTAAGGACTAACATTTAGCTAAAATGTATAAATATTAAGAAATTAAAAAGATTATAAAACAGATCAACAGACACTTCTAAATTCCTAGAATATAAAAAAAAGTTAGGACTATTCTTTTAAAATGTATTAAATATAAAAAGAATAAGGTATTAAGATATAAGAAATATAGACTTATATAACTAATTCCTTTACTAGACCTATTATAGGAATTAGTTATAATAGACTTTATTATAAGAATACTAATAATATCTATCTTATAAGGCTAATAGTATAATATAATACTAATTATAGTAAACTAATTTATAAAGTATATATATTTTAAACTAACACATACGGAAATTAAAGCAGATGAATTAATAACTATATTTATTAAATTACTAATTACATAATATAAATTACTATAAGAATTTATTATAGATAGGGACAAATTATGCACATTAATATTCTAAAAAATATTTATAAGAAAACTAGGGGCTGAATATTATCTCTTAATAGTATCTTACCCATAAACAGACAGGCAAACAGAATAAATGAACTAAATATTAGAATAATATCTATAAATATATGTTAATAAATAATAAGATAATTAAATTAACCTACTATTAAAAGCTAAGTTTATATATAACTCTGTAAAGTTATTAACTATAGAAAAATTACTATTTTATATAAACTATAGTTATAAGCCTACGGCTTATTAAGAACTATAGAAACTAAATAAAATATTAGAATCTATAAGAATAAAAGTTAAGGAATTGTAATAACTTTACTAGAAAATTACACAAAAGATTACTTATAAAGGTAATTTTAGTAAATAAGTTAAAGATAAGTCTAAAGTTAAAAAACTAATTTTTAAGAGAGAAAATAAAATTTTCCTATTATAAAAAAATTTGGAAATAAAATAACTATTAAAAAAACTAGATCACATTAAATTAGAACTATTTAAGGTTAAATAATAAATAAGATTTATAAATTACAAATTACTACTACCTAAGGATATAAGGATTTATTTAGTTTTTTATATTTTAAGACTAGAACTAGTACTATAAAACGCTGAATTATAGATAAAACTTAAACTTAAGAAAGATACTACTAAGTATAAAGTCTAATAAATTCTAAATTACTAACGGTTTAGACGTTAGTAGAAGTACTTAATTAAATAAAAAAACTATAAACCTAAAAACAATATATAAGAGCTAGTTAGAAACTTAAAGAATAGTTTAAAGCTAATTAACTAGTATTATTAGATAAAATAGTAAACACTTACTCTAAAGCTATATCTAATAAATATAGAGAATAAAAAACATTCTACTAAAAACTTAAGAAGAAAAGTAAAGTAATATTAAGTACTTTAGATAGTAATATACTAGATTAATTCTAACAATTTTACTTTTCTTTTTCTATTATATAAACTTTATTAATTAAGGGAAGTTTATACTAAAATATTTTCTTCTCTTAAGAATCTACTTAGGCTAACTGATAATGAATATATTTCTTATAAGCTTAAAGCTTCTCTTCTTATTACTAATAAGCTAATAAATTATTCTAAACTTTCTTAAACTAATAGTAAAGTTTTTTTTTATTATAGTTTAAATAATTTTACTTAAGTTATGATATAATAAGATTGTATTTTATATTTTAATTAATATACTTAGAATATTACCCGGAAGCTAAATTCACTAGGTAATAATAATTATTATTATAATAATAGTAATATAGAGATAGTATTTAACAGCTATTCTCTTAAACTCTTTAAACTAAATAATAAGCTTATTTTAAGAATAATTCCGCTTAAGTTATTCTTAAGAAATTAGAAAAATAGAAAAGATGTGAGGGATTTTTATAATATTAGTTTTCACATAAAAAACTAGCTATCTTTATATTATTTATAAAAAAAAAACCAGAATAACCTTTAGGCTAAAGGCTTAGAGAAAAAGGATAATATTATAAATTATAATAAAAATAAAAGCACAGCTAAAGAGACGCTGCTGTAGAAAAAATAATATAAAAAAAATATATAAGTAATATTAAAAAATAGAAGTAAATTAGCGTAGACAGAACCTCTAAATAGAGTTACTTTAAAGTAAGTTTAAGTTCTATAAAGAATAGTACTTAAAGTAAGTAAGTAAATTAGATAACATGCTACAGCAAAGCATAAAAAAGATAAGTATAAATAAAGAAAATAAGAATAGATATAAACTTATCTTCTTTTATTTTCTCTAGTAGTATTTAATATACTTCTAATTAATATACTATATATATATATAAAGGATTTTCTATAAATATAAAACATAAAATAGCTTAGGGATATTTTAGATTCTTTATAGTTACTCTAAAATTAAGATTTATATCTTAAGTAAAATAGTTTAATTCTATTCTATTAAGTCTTAACTTACTATATCGCTTCTTTTTACCTTAACTAAGTTTAATTACTTTTTTATTAAGTCTAATAAGCTATCTAATCTAGACATAAGGAAACTAATTAATATTATATAATTAATTAAATAACTAGTTACTAGTTTAATATTACGTTAGTAAGTTAGCAACCTGTAATAAAAAATAGAATTAAAAATAATTAGAATATTAAAGTATTAGTTATATAAAATATTTTAGTATTTTTTTAGTATAAAATAACTAAAACTTAAACATATAATATTACATTTTTTAACTAATAAGAAAATAAGAATTTTTAGTATAACTTTAGTGGGGTTTTAAATTAAAACTTTTCTAGCCCTAAATTAAGTAGAAAAAAGCTTTACTATACTAAGTAATTATATATAAAACTATTTAATTATTAGTATAACTATAGTAAGTAACTTTACTATTTTATACTAAAGTTAAAAAAACCTAAAGTACTAATACTAGTATAAAATTATTAAATTATTAATACTATTATACTATTATTACTACTTATGTAATTACTATGTACTACCTAGTTATTACCTTTAGTACTCAATTCATAAAACTATGCTGTTGTGCTAAAGTTATGGAACCTTAAAGTTAATGAGTTCGCGATATTTTCCCCGCAAACTTCTCCCAAAACTCGGCTAAGTGCTCAGGCCTCCTGTGGAGCCGTTCCTCCGGAACGGGCCTAGCTCCATACGGGACGCAGAGGCCTGAGCCGTTAAGGTAATCAGATATTAATTATAAACATGCTTATGGGGTTGGTCGCTACCATCTCCCTTGAGTCATTTTTTTGCTGGCCGGATTTGGTTAGGGCGGTGTGGAGTTTGCGGAATGGCTTGACGGGCTTACCTATTCCAGCTTGACATGCATGTCAAGCTCTTGGGTCCAACCGGCACCCTGGCACTCGTCGAGGCAGAGCCTTATCTTTGCGACGCACCTTCCTTGTGGAGAGCTGCAGCAAGCCACCGCTGAGTTGTCCATGCACAAGAGTTCCCTGCAGCTGACCATTTCTGTTTTTTTGGGGTGTTGATGATGCGCTTCCGAGACCAGACTCGCGCTTAGCGTTGTAGTCTGTACCCCACCCACTGCATCTTGCACAGAGCATGAAAACCTTGACTTGGGCTCTGTGCATTAGCGATCCTTTTAAAATACCTTTTCATTCCTTGATCTACTCCAAAGCATTTGAACCTATTTTATAGTTTGGTTGACAGCGAGTGTAGAAACGGAGGTTGTGCCGAGGTGGGCATTAAGCATTAATCTTTTCTGGGCCATAGGTTAACACTATTCACCTGTGGAAGCACAGATTAATCCTACTTCATCGTCGCTGGCACCCAAGCCTGGTGACTTGCCCAGCGTCCAGTTATGCCTCTAGCGAACGATACCTGCCTATGAACAATGACAACTGGCCACTCTTTTCAGAATGTCTCTATTTTTGGAAGTTCCCATCTTCATATGGGAGACACCTATGGCGTGGAAGCTGAGCATTCACCAATGCAAGAATGTTTAAGGTCACTGGCCTTCCTGGAGATGAACGATCGCCCTAATAATATTGCCCAAGCGGCAGAGGGGACGTCGGAGGGAACGTGTAAGTGGCTCCTGGGGCACCAGACGTACAGGGACTGGGTCTCTCACCATAGAGGCTTGCTTTGGATTAAAGGGAAGCCGGGCTCGGGGAAGTCAACGCTGCTGAGGTACGCGCTTCGGAATGTTCAAGCGGAACATGGAGCCGAGGACAGGACTCTGATTCTCTCATTCTTCTTCCACGGCCGTGGTTCCGAGCTTCAGAGAACACCACTTGGCCTCTTTCGGTCCCTCCTCCACCAACTCCTCAGCCAAATCCCTAGCGCGCTGTCCGATATCGTCGAAACTTTTAAATATCGACAAAAGACCATTGGCACCCCAGGCGAGAAGTGGCGGTGGCATCCACACGAGCTGCAGGGCTTTCTTGAGTCGTCACTCCTAAAGGTCTTGGATAGATGCCCTGTGAAGATATTTGTTGATGGCCTGGACGAATGCGGTGTAGAGAATGTGATCGGTCTAGTCGATATTTTTAAGGCATTGCTCCAAAGGCTTCCGTCGACTACATCTCAGTTTGGCATCTGCTTTACATGTCGTCACTACCCTATTTTGGAGTTTGATGACGGATTGGCGATATGCGTCGAGCAAGAAAACGAGGGCGACATTGCCACTTACGTACAAGCGCGGCTTTCCGTCCTTCGCATCCGATCCACATCCGTGATTCTGCATGAGATTACGGCACGGGCCGAGGGCGTCTTCCTATGGGCGCGTCTTGTCGTGGAACGCGTTCTGGAGCTTGAACGTAAAGGGGTAGGATTACGGCGCATCCGACCAGAAATTCAACGCATGCCTCCCGATTTGGGCAGTCTGTATCAAGAACTATTGGGAAGCATAGACGAGGTCCCGGCTTCCTTGAAGCTAATGCAATGGATCTGCTTTGCCACGAGGCCCTTATCGCTGGATGAATTGCGATGGGCCATGGCCGTTGACGCCGATTGTCCCCATAAAACATTACAACAATGCCAGAAGGCGGAAGACTACATCGACGACAACGAGAAAATGGAGCGGAGGGTTAAAACGCTCAGCTGCGGCCTAGCAGAGATCGTGCCGTCATTCAATGCGCAGGTCGTGCAGGTCATCCATCAGTCGGTCAAGGACTTCTTCGTCGAAAGAGGCCCATTAGCTCTGGACGCCGCCCCGAATTCAGAAAATTCAGCAGCTGGTGGCGCGCATTACCGCCTATCCAGATCGTGCATCCGCTACTTGGCAATGGGGGAGATCGCTCAGTCAATAGGCCTCAATTGGTGGAACTTAGCATCAATGTTTCCGTTGCTGCACTATGCGACGACCTCCTGGGTGACGCATGCGAAGCAAAGTGAAGCTGAAATGGTTTCTCAGGTCGAACGCCTCTTTTGTGGGCGGTAGAGAACGGGCACGGGGACATCGTTAAGCTTGTGCTCGCCACGGAAAAGGTCGATGTCAACGCGAAAGATAAGTACGGTCGAACGTCTCTTTGGTGGGGGACAGAGAACGGGCACGAGGCCATCGTCAAGCTTCTGCTCGCCACGGAAAAGGTCGATGTCGATTCGAAGGATGCTAAGAGTCGAACGCCTCTTTTGTGGGCGGCAGGGAAGGGGTACGAGGCCATCGTCAAGATTCTGCTCGCCACGGAAAAGGTCGATATCGATTCGAAGGATGCTAAGAGTCGAACACCTCTTTTGTGGGCAGCAGGAAACGGGCACCGGGCCATCGTCAAGCTTCTGCTCGCCACGGAAAAGGTCGATGTCGATTCGAAGGATGCTGATGGTCGAACGCCTCTTTTGTGGGCGGTAGAGAACAAGCATGAGGCCATAGTCAAGCTTCTGCTCGCCACGGAAAAAGTCGACGTCGATTTGAAGGATGCTGATGGTCGAACGCCTATTTTGTGGGCAGCAGGGAACGGGCACGAGGCCATCGTCAAGACTCTGCTCGCCACAGAAAAGGTCCATATCAATTCAAAGGATGCTGATGTTCGAACACCACTTTTGTGGGCAGTAGAGAACGGGCATGAGGCCATCGTCAAGCGTCTGCTCGCTACGGGAAAGATTGATGTTGATTCCAAGAATGCTGATAGTCAAACGCCTCTGTTGTAGGCAGCAGGAAACGGGCACGAGGCTATCGTCAAGCTGCTACTCGCCACAGAAAAGGTTGATGTTAACGCAAAAAATAGGTACAGTCGATTGCCTCTTTTGTGGGCGGTAGGGAACAGGCACAAGGCCATCGTCGAGCTTCTGCTCAAGGAAAAGGTCGATGTCAACGCGATAGATAAGTACAGTTAATTGTCTCTTTTATAGGTAGCAGGAAATGGGCACGAGGCCATTATTAAGATTCTGCTTGCCATAGAAAAGGTTGATGTTAACGCGATAGATAAGTACAGTTGAACGCCTCTTTTATAGGCAGGAAGAAATGGGCATGAGGCCATTATCAAGCTTCTGCTTAAGAAAAACGTTGATATTAACGCAATAGATAAGTATAGTTGAACGCCTCTTTGGTGGGTGGTAGAAAATAGGCACAAGGCCATCATCAAGCTTCTGCTCGCCATAGAAAAGGTTGATGTCAACGCGATAGATAAGTACAGTTAAACGCCTCTTTTATGGGCAGGAAGAAATAGGCATGAGGCCATTATCAAGCTTCTGCTTAAGAAAAACGTTGATATTAACACAATAGATAAGTATGGTTAAACGCCTCTTTGGTGGGTGGTAGAAAATAGGCACGAGGCCATCATCGAGCTTCTGCTCGCTATAGAAAAGGTTAATATTAACGCAATAAATAAGTACAGTTAAACGCCTCTTTTATAGGCAGGAAGAAATAGGCATAAGGCCATTATCAAGCTTCTGCTTAAGAAAAACGTTGATATTAATGCAATAGATAAGTATAGTTAAATGCCTCTTTAGTGGGCGGTAGAAAACGGGCACAGGGCTATTATCAAGCTTCTAGTTACTACTAAGAAGGTTACTATTAACGCGAAAGACAAGTACAGTCGAACGCCTCTTTTATGGGCGGTAGAGAATAGGCATAAAGCCATCATCAAGCTTCTGCTCGCTACAGAAAAGGTTAATGTTAATATTAAAGATAAGTACAGTCAAACGCCTCTTTAGTGTATAGTAGAGAATAGACATAAGGCTATTATTAAGCTTCTACTTGTCTCAGAAATAGTTAATGTCAACGCGATAGATAATTACGGTTGATTACCTTTTTAGTGGGCGCTAGAGAATAGGCATGAGGCCATCATCAAGCTTCTACTCGCGATGAAAAAAGTTGATATTAATTTAAAGAATGCTGATAGTTGAACGCCTCTTATGTGGGCGGTAGAGGACAGGTATAAGGCTATTATTAAGCTTCTACTTAAGGAAAAGGTCAATGTCAACGCGATAGATAAGTATGGTCAAACGCCTCTTTTGTGGGCGGTAGAGAATAGGCACAAGGCCATCACCAAGCTTCTACTAGCTACGGAAAAGGTTGATGTTAATTCGAAGGATGCTGATAGTCAAACGCCTCTTTTGTAGGCAGCAGGAAAGAGACACAAAACAATCGTCAAGCTTATGCTCATTACGGAAAAGGTTAATATTAACGCGAAAGATAAGTACGGTTAAATGCCTCTTTCCTGGGTGGTAGAGAACAGACACGAGGCTATCGTCGAGTGTCTGCTCACCACGGAAAAGATTGATGTCAATTTAAAAGATGCCGATGATTGCACGCTTCTTTTACTAGCGGTGGAGAACAGGCACAAGGACATCGCCAAGCGTCTACTTGCCACGGAAAAGGTCGATATCAACGCGAAAGATAAGTACGGTCGAACGCCTCTTTTGTGGGCGGTAGAGAACAGGCATGAGGCCATTGTCGAGCTTCTGCTCGCTACAGAAAAGGTCGATGTCGATTCCAAGGATGCTGATGTTCGAACGCCTCTTTGGTGGGCAGCAGGGGACGGGCACGAGGCCATTGTCAAACGTCTGCTCGCCACGGAAAAGGTCGATGTCGATTCGAAGGATGCTAATGGTCGAACGCCTCTTTTGTGGGCGGTAGAGAACGGGCACGAGGCCATCGTCAAGATTCTGCTCGCCACAGAAATCGTTGATATCGATTTGAAGGATGCTGATGGTCGAACGACTTTTTTGTGGGCAGCAGGGAACGGGCAAGAGGCCACCGTCAAGCTCTTGCTCGCCACGGAAAAGGTTGATGTCGATTCGAAGGATGCTGATGGTCGAACGCCTATTTTGTGGGCAGCAGGAAACGGGCACAAGGCCATTGTCGAGCTTCTGCTTAAGAAAAACGTCGATATCAACGCGACAGATAAGTACGGTCGAACGCCTCTTTGGTGGGCGGTAGAGAACAGGCACGAGGCCATCGTCCAGCTTTTGCTTGCCATGGAAAAAGTCGATGTGAACGCGATAGATAAATATAGTCGAACGCCTCTCTTGTGGGCGGTAGAGAACGGGCATAAGGCCATCGTCAAGATTCTGCTCGCTACGGACAAGGTCAATGTCAACGCAAAAGATCAGTACGGTCGAACGCCTCTTTTGTGGGCGGTAGAGAACGGACACGAGGCTATCGTCAAGCTTCTGCTCGCCACGGAAAAGATCGATGTTGATTTGAAGGATGCTGATGGTCGAACTACTCTTTTGTGGGCGGTAGAGAACGGGCAAGAGCCCATTGTTAAGCTTCTGCTCAAGGAAGAGGTCGATATCAACGCGAAAGATAAGTATGGTCGAACGACTCTTTTGTGGGCGGTAGAGAACGGGCACGAGGCCATCGTCAAGCGTCTGCTCGCCACTGAAAAGGCCGATGTCGATTCGAAGGATGCTGGCGGTCGAACAACTCTTTTGTGGGCAGCAACGAACGGGCACCGGGCTATCGTCGAGCTTCTGCTCAAGGAAAAGGTCGATTTCAACGCGATAGATAAGTACGGTCGAACGCCCCTTTTATGGGCGGTAGAGAACGGGCACGAGGCCATCGTCGAGCTTTTGCTCAAGGAAAAGGTCGATGCTAACTCAAAGGACGAAAATGGATGGACGCCGCTTCATATTGCCGCCATACGTGGCCGCGAAAAAATACTCTCGCTGCTGGCGAATCAAGACGCCAATATTCAAGCCGTAGATATGCATGGTCGTACTGCATTGCATCATGCTGTGATAAAAGGACACGTCTCATCAGTGTCGGTACTTCTGGATTTAGGTGCTTGGACGATGATTAAAGACAAAAATGGGCAAACTGCAGGTCACTTGGCGGTCGACGAGGAGCAGCTCGAAACCTTACGAATGCTCTTGAGCAAGCGGGCGGACTTCAAGGCAACTGATAACCAGGAACGTACAGCCAGAGAATTGCTGGAAGATAAGATCCGTGAACTACCAAGCGCGGAATGGAACGATGCCCTAAGGATTTTGAAGGAGCTAGACCGATCTCCGGAACTGTATAGCGACCCAATACCCAACAGCAAGGAAGTTGACAGTCGGTTCAATCCTGTGATCCTTGATTTTGCCTCCGGCTTCTTTCATCGTCACGGAAAACGCCGTGAACTCGGCATCGACGTGATTGTGAGTGGTGAAGAAAAATTTTTCAAAAGACATATGGAAGGCGGCCCGCAGTTCAGATGGTTGCATCTTCCCGCAAACAACGTAAGTTATCTGAGTTTATACGACACCAGCAATGCTAATCTCTTCACCCCAATAGATGAGATGGATCGAGGTACGTCTCATAGAACTTCCGTATTGACCCAATTAACCTTTCCCCAGCTATTAATGCTCCGGTACAGCGACTCCGATAGGTCTCCTAAGCGCCATTTAGTGCTTCGAGATGAGCTTTGGATGGAGCGACTTCACAGGGGCTCCCAAAATTTGGCACACGCTCGATATATGAGGCCCGTATGCCAACTAATAGGTAATCTCCCGAAGTCCTATTACTATATGCCGACGAATGAGCATTGTTTTGACGACCGCTTGCCATAGACCGCTCGACTAATAGCTATGTTGTTCTGGTGAGCTACGCCCTCAGCGATGCAGTGTCGGCATGTCTAACTCAGTGATAGATGCCATACGTTCATTGGGAATACGCGGCGACATTCAAAAAGATGCGCGACTACGCGCAAAAGGTTGCAGATTTTCCCGGACCATCCACTCCCGCGGAGGGAAAGTACCAAACTCTCATGCAGGCGTACATGACGCCACAGCCAGGCTCCGGGAAAGCAGATCAGGGCAATCCACCGGAGACCGAGGGCAATCCGCCAAAAGGTCAGGGCAAGTGGCAGCGAGATCCTGTTGATCAACTACACATCCGCCGTAGTCTTGATCAATATTGTTATCACGCACTGAAGAGCACGGAGGACCGGGATAAAGATCAGCTTGTGAGTCGCATGTTTGAGAACGGCGATTTATCGGGTAAGCCAGTGCTCATTATGGTGGACCAACTTTGGCTTTGGGTTCTTGGGAATGGTAAGTAGCCTCATACATCCTGTGGACAACTTGCTGTGCTATTGACATTGGTAATAGATACAGTAGTTACAAGCTTCCCGGAAAGGTGGAGCAAGGAGGAAGAGAAACCTTCCAATCACGATCCACTGACATCCTGGAAAACATTACCCACAACCGTTCCCAAATTATGTCACCGCATCAACTGGCGGAAATGATCATCTGCAAATGCTTGACATCTTGTCTTGATCCTATAACTAATACTGAGAAGAATTTGCAATTCCTGGAGTTTTACGAAAGGGCTATCGGACAAGTGGTGAGTCACTCGACTCAAGGGCGACCTTCTCGGCCCACTGACTGTCATGAAGACCGACGCTGAGGCCCAGCGTTTCCGGCGGTTTTACAGTCAAGTTGCTGAAGACGAAGAAGTTGGAAATGCCAGGGGAAAGTACGATCCCGTAGACATACGACAAGATATTGATCTACTTGAAAAGATCAAGGACATACGAGATGAGCTCCATATACTGCGTGTCCTTTTCCGCGATCAAGAAAAGATCATCAACGGTCTTTTGAGCCTCAAGTTTCCTGAGAAGCCTTTCCGTAGGCCACAGTCTATAGTCAAACAGTACATTGCAGAGGTCAACAGAATGGACCGGCATGCAAAAGACACGTATACGGCGGTACGACTCCAGGTTTCATTTAGCTGTTTCCGCTAACACTCTACAGCTTAACGATCTCCTAGACTTGAAGCAGAAGCATGCGAACGTACAGGCAGACTTGCTAACAAACAAACAAACAAATCGAGGCCTCTCAATTTGTTTGATTTGGCGTTTCAAAAGCTCCTGACTTGTTTGATTTGTTTGACAGGCTCCAATCACTTGATTTGTTTGAATTGATTTGATTTGCTGACAAAAGTTTATGTAATACGCGTGGGGCTATTCGACAGTAGTGGAATCCAGCAGGATCTCATCTATTTGAGCTATCGTGAGGTCTTGGCATGGTGTAATAACTTGCCCTGCGTTGATTGAGTAAGCTAATATGTAGTAATATCAATAGTTTGACGTACCAAGCTTCTTGGGGGCCTTTTTTAGGCCAATCCGCTTCCAGGATCGCAAGGATTGGAGAGCCGAGAGCAGGTCTACGTTCATCCGGAGCCTCCGTACGCCAAGGAGATCCCCACACTCGCTGAAGTTCCGCTCGCAATCAGCACTTGCTGCTGGGATGGCGAATATATCAATTGTAAGACGAGCTAGCAGCGGGTAATCGCCCTGCCGAGTGAGCCAGTAGCGTATAGGATCCATTACCAGCGGATCCTGTGGCCCTAACAGAGGCTTAAGCTTCTACTGCTTATACTCATCATCTCCAGACTCCTCCTCTTATTGTTAAGCAGCCTTAACGGAGGCAGTAATATAGTTTATACGAGACAACGCTAATCACTACCGCTTTGCTGGTGGCTCTCCTATTATCAATTTTGACGCGTTAGGCTTGGCAGCTGCGTTAGCAATCTTATAAGTTCTCCACAAGGCCTGAAAGCTCTCCTCTGCCCTCTCTAGCCAGCCTTTCTTTAGATCTTTAGCGTTCTCAGGATCTACCTACCAAAGCGCATCTAGTGTATCCTTGTAGTGTGGGTATAATCGCGTTGCGGCGTAATAGACAGGGGAATTATTAAGCTTACTATAGTACTCCAATAGCTTCTTCCACGCAGAGTTGCAATTCGTTTTAATGTGGTCTTCAGGGGCATCTAGGTCCTTGTAATTAATGTTAGCAACTCTAAATTTAATATCCTCAAGCGTGCTCATTAGCCAATTAAAAGTAAGAAAAACCTCCTAAATCGCGCCGTGGCGACCGCAAACACCTCTCCCTTCAAGCCAGAGAGTTGCTTCCTCAAAGGGTTTCAACATCTCAATGTACTTAGAGATAGTTGCCTAATTATGGCTTGTAAGGCCTCCCTCCCTTATAAATAATCGCGCCTCAGGCTTGTTCGCGCGCCGAGCTGTACAGCAAGCCAGTTCCGATCAGTATTCCTCTATCTTATACGACACGTAGCTATCAAGGGGACCCTTGAGTTCAACGGCGCGTTCAAAGCAGCGAAGATAGGAGTTCCAGCGAGTTTTAACTAGCTTAATAATCTCCTTCGGCTTGAAGTTGACGAGGCCTAGTTACTTAGCCTCCTTAATTTGAAATCAATTAAGTAACTCTCTCGCTTGCGGGGTGATAATAGATGCAAGGAGGTTAAAAAGTACGCTAAACGGGCCGTACTTACGCCACTCCTCCATCAAATTCTTCTCAGCCTTAACAACTGTAAGCTTGGGAGAGGTTTGGTGAGTATAACCTACTACTAAATTTGCTTCTAAATTTTCAAAGAAGTCTTTGTCTTTACCCTATATGATAATTTAAGTACATAAGTTAAGAATGTGGCAACTGCAGCGAAGCCGACGGTGCTTTATATTAAAGCCGTAAATCACTACTAATTCGTCTATTACAGAATTATTGTTAGTGGCATTATTAAGTATAAAATAGCCCACTTGCTTGCCGTTAATTTAAAAGATCTCCATCATTAATTTAACAACGTCAGTAATATTCTTTCTAGAGTGTTAGCCATAGAGTTAAGAGAGGCTAATAAGATAGTCTTATACTATTTCTTCTGTATTTATATGATATACACATATCCCAGTAAGCGCTCGCTTACCACCTATTATAGTCTAATTATCAAAGCTAAAGTATATAAGCGACTTCGAATTTCGGAGGTTCTCAATTACTAATAGGATATAGGCAAAATATTCGGCCATTATATGATCACAAAGGCTTTAGTGATTCTTTTAGAGTACTTCTTTAGCTAAAGGATTAGCTGCTGCTATCATCTCTTAAAATCCTAGTATTTCTAGTACCCGGAGGGCTTAGTTGTTAGTAATAATCCAATTTTGTACTGCATTAAGAAACTTCGACCTGGAGAAGCTAGCTGCTATCTTATTAGCCATCTCCTAACTAACCTCAATCCCCCAAGCTTGCATGTTTGCAAGGAGAGACTTTTGGCTAGGTGGAAGCTTGTGGGTGACTTTTCCGTCCTTATTAAAGCCGTGGCCAGGAGTTTAAGACCTTAGATGAGCTTATACTAACGAAGTAGCTAATCCTATTTGATATTCTCTACTATGCTTCTTATGCTTGTAGCACTACTTACACAGCCAGTAGAGCTTCTGCTCCCTCCTATGCTAAACGCACCAGCCGTAATTATATACCCAGCTTATCATATTAGAGTCAACAAAGGGCTTTTGAAAGTAAGGGACGTAATTCCAGTCAAGGCCGTCGTATGGATCGTCGCCAGGTGCAATTTTTAGCGTTTTAATTCGGATGCCAGCGTTAGAGTCGCTAGCATTGTCGGCTTGCTCAGAGAGAGTCTTTTCAGGTGGTTGTTTGTAGTTTTCAAGTGCAACCTTTTTCTGGAAGGCAATTTTAAAATTCATATTCATCTCAGAACAACAGATTTATCAGGAAATGTGGTGGTTGTGAGGTTTTAATGGTGTATGGAGGTAGGTGGTAGATGTTGACAATCGCGCCCTGACAATCGCGTCGGGAGTGTTGACATCTCGGAGTTCCGGCAGAGCCTCGGCTAATTTATTCGGCTAATTAAGCTCCCTTCAAAAGGTCGATTTACCTGGCAACTTCGCCAGCCAACTCTCCCACCAATATGTACAGCCTCAAACAAGAATCAAACAAATCAAACAAATTAAGGCCCCTTGATTTGATTGTTTGGCGAAGACGGAGGTCTCTAGATTGTTTGATTGTTTGATTACGTTATCAAACAATTCAAACAAATCGCAAATCATGATTGTTTGTTAGCAAGTCTACGTACAGGAAGCGCGATCTGCACGGAAGCAGGCCGACGAAACAGCGAAGCAAGGGAATACGCTTTTGGTCTTCACCCTGGTCACCATCATCTTCGTGGGTATCTCCCGCCCAGCAAGTCAGCGTTGCTTTCTAACCATCGGAAGTTACCCCTGTCATTCATGGCGGCGTTCTTTGCCATCGACATCGCAGAATTCCCCAAGGACCTTGATGGGTTGCATCTGGACTATGTGTCGAAGTTTATGTGTAAGTCCCCGCGTCAGCGACAAATTGTGGGTTCAACTAAACTCAAGATCCCAAGTCTCGATATCCGCGGCTATTGTCCTGCCCCTGGTTATCCTTGCGTTCAGAGTAAACGAAGTATCTGCAATCTCGAGCAAATTTGCTACCTCGATTGTCAAACACATGCGTGATGTCGTCGATAAGATTATATCTAACATGAAGTCCATGCGGAAAGGTGGAAAAGGGGTGAAGAATCCACCACCAGTAGATTCTGGTGCTGTCCCAGCCGTTGAACCACAAGTACCCCTTCCGGGCGCCAAGTCGGAGAATGACACTGAGACCAAGAGAACAGAGGCCACAACTTCAGCCAAGCGAACAAACAACGAGCAACAAAATGTGATTCTATCAATGATTGGCTATCTCTTTGTCGTCCTTCCACTGGAAGAGCTTCGGTTCGCATTCGATCTACCAGAGGGCCTCAGGAAGAGGATGGCTGACTCTTCTCCTGTCTCGAGGACGCAGGACGTGCAGGCCCAGGACGCGCATACCAGAGCCGAAGAAAATGAAGGCAAGGGCGTAGAGGCTAAAGTGTCATTGCCCCCCGAAAGTACCATTTTAACCGGCACTGTAGGGGACGTCGCCCAAGAATGGCGGCTCAAAATACGACCGGGAGTTAGAGACACAGCATACGCAATCTTTGCCATCATCCGACTTTGCATATTGCCACTCGGGATGTCACTCTTGTTCGTCGATTTCGTCCTTCTGGTCGTGCTCTGCGGCGTTGCGTGTCTGCTCTTCCAGGACATTCACTTTGGCGACGTTGTTCGACTGTTGCGAGGTTTATGGGTAAGCCAGGAGAAGACGCAACGGAAACGGAAAAAGGACGCCGTGATACATGCCGAGGAGGGAAGACAGAGCCACGGGAAGTAACGATCCAAACAAATTGTATAGAACAGTATTTCATGTTTGAGCTACCCCAGCATGGATTTCAAACGACATGGATATTTCGATTTCCTATAGGGCAACCGGGTCCCTTGTGCAGCTATTCGTTCGGAAGCGGTATCGTCGGTAGGACCATCTATCTCGGAGGAAAATTCTGTCGTCTTGCTTAAGGGGCAGGTATTATCCGGGAGGTAGATGTTGTCTTGAGAGGCAGTTGACGTCCTAAGCTACTAGGATCGTCTCGAGAGCCAGATTTCGTCTCGAGAGCATGATTCTTCTAGGAAACAAGGCGGGTGTCATCTTAATAAAACCAGAGGGAGCCTGCCCATCCTGCCGCTAATTTACGGATAAATGGAGAGATTTAGTATTTGGATCGAGCAATGGGATTGAGCTAACGAAGTTCGTCAAATTCATCGCCATCAAAAAAGGCCTCGTTCACTTCCCTGAACCCTCAGATCAACAGCAACCCCCCAAATCAGTGGCTGTTATATATCTAGCCCACACGAGATCCTCTATCATCGTTTGACTGACGAGATGTCTATGGTGATCCTAAATGCTGGGCCAGAACAGTGCCAGCACCACTGCATTAGACGTCCATGGACTCTTGCAACGAACTTGACTTGCATCATAGAGTGCATACCAGCATTCACCACCCTTGTTCCGTCTCTCTACAAGAAGTGGCCATCTTTTCCATCAGTTCCGCCGTTTCTAGATCTGCGAACGCTTGCAGAAGAATCTCTCTGGCTGATTACTTTTGTTCGCCATACAAGGATGAAGTTGACGTATTGCTGATGTTACCAGAGAAGCGACCGGCCCTGCAATTCGGCGGGTAATGGGAGGTAGAAGGGGAGATGTTACTATCACCCGCCACTACGGACCTGAGTTTTGAGCTGAGATAAGGCTCCAAATGTGAGTAAGTCGAGGTGCTTTAGGAGAGAATAGCTACTGTGTAAGCCGAGGAGTGTCCTTTTGGTCTATTCTCTCTCCGTTATATTAAACCTGTTACCGAACAGCACTGATTGGTATCAGCTACTACTAGCGCAACTTCTAGTTTGTTTTACTTCCAGCTGAGGTCTCTCACTTTTCAGCTGAGATGTCCTGTTTTGCCTTCAGCTCAGCTCCGTTCTTTAAGCCTTGTACGAATTCTTCCGTCAAGCCACAATCTCTCGCCTATATGTAGAATTAGTTCCCTTATCAATTCGACACAAGGTTACATCTCAATTCTCACTTGGGCTGACAAACAATGAACCTTTCGCGCTGCTCGCTCACAAAACCCATTTCCTGTAACACAACTAGCTACTTCTCACTAAAATTGGATGACGCCGGTGCTTTGTGCGGGCTCGAGTCCATTGAAAGGATAGAAGTAGAGAGGCAGGGGGATCACAACATTATGGCAAGTCGCGCGGTTTGTGTTACTCCATTGCACAACGTTCGTGAGACGTGGTTAACACGTTTATGGTCCATAAATGGAATGGGACATTCTGGTAATACATACGTTGTTCTACCTTATATCCATTTTGTTTTTGTACGAAGGTAGGCGCTATTCGTTTAACTATAACTATAGTACACGCATTCGTTTGCATAAGCGAATATTACCTTTGTTAAGTAGCGTATTACTATTAATAACATGATTTTTATCATGGCTTGTGTCCTTGTTTCTATTCTCGTTGTCTCTGCTTTCGTTTTAGGCCCTGTAAACAACATTATAATTAGTAGCATTACTATAAAACTACGTCTTTAGTCTATAATTTACTATGTTTTACCTAAACTAATATATAAATTAGTGTGCTTTTATTATTATATTAGTATTCTAGTAATAATTAGAAATTTAATAATACTTAAGTTATATAAATAACTCAATTTATATTACCAAAAATAGTTATATTTAAATTTTAATAAATTTTAAAATAATTTTAACATTATTTTATTATAATAAAAATAATTTAATTATAACTAATAAAAGTTTTAAGACTTAAAAAGATTAAATATTTGTTAACTAATAAGTTATATTACTAAACAGTTTATAAATAATATTAAAAGTATATATTTCTTTTATTTTTATTTTTATTTTTTACTTTTAACTTAATTATAATACTTATATTAAGTTAAAGCTAATATTAAAGTAAAACTATGTTTTTAACTATTATATTTTTATATCAAATTAATACTAGTTTATAATAAATTTATTATATTGTTATAATTTAATATATATTTTATAATAATATTAAATAAATAAATATTAGATTTTTAGTTTAAAACTATATATACAGTTTATATAAAAACAAAATAGTTAAATATAAAAAAAGAAAATATTTAAATTAAGTAAATGACAGATATTTTATATATTAATATATATTATAATATTAATAGTTAATATTAAAAAAAATTTATATCTAAGTTATATAAAAAAGTAAAGTAAATAGTGTAAAAAAAAAATATAATTTAAGAAATTTATATTTTACTATAAATTTAGCTTTTATTTTTATTTAAATTTTACTTTATAAATACTATTATAAAATGTATTATAATTTTATTATATTTATTAACTTATTAGTTTTAAATAAAGCTTAGCATTAATATTTAGTTTATACTTTATATAACTTTTTTATAAATAAGTGCTTTATTTTACTAAAATTATACTAATTAATAAACTTATAACAAGTTAATACTAATAACTATTATAAATATATTTAGTTAAATTTTTTTTTTTTTTTATATATTAATAAATTATGTTTAATTTTATTATTATATTTATAGTATATTTATTATTGTATATTAAGGTTTACATATATTTTACTTTAATTTACTTTAATTTAATTTAATTTAATTTAATTTATTTTATTTCCTAGTATTAATTTAACTAATAATTTTAAGTTTTTTATTTTTATTAATATTTTTAAATTTTATAAAAATATTTTCAAATTTTTTTTATATTATATTATTATTTTATTTTTAAAGGTTACTAACTTATATTTTTAATAATATAACAAATATATTACTTACTTAATATTAAGTAAAAAAGTATAGTATTTTAAAAATTTATGTAAAAATTACTTTTTAAAAATACGTTTTAATAAACTATTTTAAATATTAATAAAGATTTAGGTTTTTTTAGTTATAATTTTATATATTAACTTTATTTATATTATAGTTATAATTATATAATAATTAGAAGTTATATAAAAACTACTTTTACAGCAAAATTTTATGTATTTTATAAACTTATAAATAAAAATACTAACTTTTTATAATAACTACTAATATATTTACTAGCTTACTTTATTTAAATGTTTATTTTATTTAATTTTCTATTATTTTTTCTATTATTTTTTCTATTATTTAAAACTAAATTATATATACTTTATAAATTTGATATTTTAAAATAGTTAGTATTACTTATAAAGTTTAATTATTTTACTTATTTAATTACTAGCACTATTATTATTTTATATACTATTAAACTTTTACTTTTAAAAAATACTTAAAAATAATTAATTAAAAATTGTAGTATAGTAACTTAACTATAAAAGTTAATTAAAAAAAGTAACTATATAATAAAAAATTATTTTTACTATTTTTACTTTTTTTTCTATTATTTTTAAGTTTATTATAAACTAAAATAATATAACAACATAACTTAATATATTAAAAATATATATTATGCATTTAGTTTAATTAATTTATTTATTGAATAAATATATTTAAATTACTTAAACATATTTCTAATTATTAACCTAAATTAAAAATTTTATTATAAAATTCTAAATATTTCAAAATATAATAATAACTAATAATAAGTATTAGTTACTTTTTTTTACTTTATATAATTTTATTATAATACAATAATTTATTAACAAATTTATTTATTTTATATTTTATATTAAATTTAGTGTTGTAGTAAAAATATCTATTATATTATTTAAAAACAGAATATAGTTAGTTTAAAAAAGGTTTAAAAAAATTATTTAAAAAAAATCTAATATTTAATATTTATTTAATATTTAATAGTTAACATTTATTTATTTAAATTTTTTTAATAAAAGAGTTTAATTAACTATTTTATTTTATTTTCTTATATTACGTAACTATTAAAGTAATATAATACTTACTTTACTTTATTATTATATTAAGTTTTTAATTTTAAAATAATTTTTTTAATATTATATTTTCTAATTTACTATATTATATATAAATATAATATATATAATATATTCTATAAGTACGCTACACATATAAGTAAGTTGTGTATCTTAAAATTTACTAAAAAATAAAATTTTCCACCTTAGTATCTTAATAACCACTTAATAATAAATTCTAAAAATTGGAAATTGAGCTTTTATATGTATATTATAGCTTCCATGAAAGTTATATAAACATTAGTTTTATAGTTTTTAAGATATTGCAATTTGGCTTTATTTTAGCCCCTAAATCGGTATATCTTAAAACTATGAAACTAATATTTATATAACTTTCATGGAAGCTGTAATGTACATATAAAAGCTTAATTTTCAATTTTTAGAATTTATTATTAAGTGGTTATTAAGATATTAAGGTGGAAATTTTTGACTTTTTAGTAAATTTTAAGATACGCAACTTACTTATATATATAGCTTACTTATAAAATACATTATACTATTATTTAAAAAAAAATTTAAAAAATATTATTAAGTACTCTAAGTTTTAAAAAAAACTTTAAAAAAAGTATGTACCAAATAAACTTTGTATTAAATTAATAAAAAAACTATATAAAATATAAATTTTAAAAAACTAAATTACTTTATTTTTGTTTATAAGCTTCTTATCTCTAAAAAGTTTTTAATATAAAATTTTTATTATTTCCTCTTCTTAAAATTACATATTTTATTTATATTATTAAGCTAAATTTTATGCACTTATATAAGTAGATACTTACTTTATATAAAAAGCTTAATATTAAAAGTTGTATAAAACTCTGCACTACTAAAAATAAAGATAAAAAAAATATTATATTTAAGAAAACTAAAAAAACATTTATTTTTATTACTATAAAATAAAAGTATAGAAATATTATAGAAATATATAAAACGTGCTATATACTAAAAGTACTAAACTAAATAACTATATATATTATTACAGCTAGAAGAGTATTAAATATTAATAGATTATTTAAAAAAAAAAAGGTCTTAAAATAACTAAAACTATTAGTAAAAGCTTATAAAAACTAAGTTTTTTACAAGCTATTATAAACTCTTTATAATTAGAATTATATTATAAATAATAACTTTTTTTATATTTATATAAAGTTTTAACTAATAGCTTTTAGTAAAATAATATTTAATATATATTTAAAGCTAAATGCGTTTTTTTATTTAATTTAAATAAAGTTTTTACTAAACTAAGTAAATTTAATTTTTTAATACTTTTATTAGCTTTTTATTTTCTTTAGTTAATTTAATATTAAATACTTTTAAAATAGTATAATAAGTAGAAAAGTAGTAAATAGTAATTAAACTATAATAGTAGTAGTTAAAATAGTAATTTACTTTACTTATAATTAAAAGAATAGCTAAATTAGTTAAAATAACTAAAATAGTTTTATAAAGCGTTTCAATTTTAAGGAAGTAAATTAAAAAATTATAAGCTAATAATACTAAATAAATTAAAAAACGTAATATTAAAGTTAAATATATTACTTAAAAAAAGTTTTATAGTTAGTAAAAGTATTAAGTTATTATAATATTTTTAGAACTTTATATAAACTACTATAAGTAAAAGTAGTAATATAATATTAAAAACTTTAACTTTAGCTATGTAATGGGCTAGAGCCCAGGATGGTTGACTAAGACGGTTATCTCGGCTTTGACTCCGTGCGTAACCACGTGACCTTAGCGACTTGGCAGGGGTTAACTATCAAGTCTCTGTAGCGTACGTAGTTGACTCCTTATCAAATCCACTCTGTTTCACCCAATTGCCATCATTGGCCTGGACCCTTACATTTGGATTTGATCAACCCTATTTTTCGCAGAGGCCGAGAGGCCTTTGGCAGTACGATCGACCTTGTGGAAGAGCGAGAGGCTCTCCAGCATTAGGGAAGCGCCATCCAGCAGTACACCGAGCATCAATGGACGCCAACGACCACTCGGTATCTGCACTAATGGCCCGAGCGACGAACCTGCTTGACGCAGGATACGACAACGAACAGATCGGCCGCGAACTACGCCGGTCGCTTGCTTCACAAGGGTTGGAAGTCCCAGCCGTTGAAGCAGTGATGAGCCAGGTAGAGGTTGAACTCAACGACCACCCTGCTTGGCGCGACAAAGGGAAAGCTCCATCCCCAGCTAATGGAGCCAGCGACAGCACCTCACTCGGGGAGATTATGAACGTGTTACGAGTAATGTCCGAGAGGCTGACTGCACTAGAAGGTCGCGATTCCCCATCAAGGCCACCCCCACGGGTCCCAGTGACGACACCAGCAACTCCCTTCGTGCCAACGCCACAACCAGCAATCGAACCAGTAGTCAAACCATTCAATTTCCCTGAACCCCCTATGTTTGATGGCACACGGTCTCTTTACCCTACGTTCAAGCATCAAGCCAAGGCCAAGTTACGATTTGATGGATACCGTATGGGCGGTGAGGAAGGACAGATGGACTATCTCTTTCAGCGTTTGAAGGGACGAGCAGCACAAACCGTCCTTCCATGGCTCTCCAATCGAAGAAACAATGCCACCCTTGAAGCAATGTGGGCGTTTATGGACTCCCAGTTTGAAGACCAGTACTAAAGGCAAAAGTCTCTAGACAAGCTGCAAAGCATGAAACAGAAGAAGAAGTCGGCAAGAGAGTACCACATGGAGTTCAACAAGGAGCTGCTGCTAGTAGGAAGCGATCGGCTGGACGAAGACGTAAAGAAGAGTATGTTCACCCGGGGATTGGATGGAGAGCTCCGGAAGCACATTGCAGCCCTTTCAGCAACGTTGAGCTTCGAAGAGTACACTCAGGAAGTAATTCGTGTCAGCGACAACCTTATGCAGATTATATTAAGTAACCGTAGGACCGCTATGGCCATCTATACAACGCCGTCCGCACCGACGCCTGAACTGATGGATTGGGAAGCGACACCCACGCGTGCAGGGGCAGCGAAACCACAGGATAACCAATCTAGGACACTTTGGGTGAGCCAAAAGGAATTTGACCGGCGCCATAAGCAAGGCCTCTGTTATCAATACGGTTCTCCCGGCCACATGAAGAACAAGTGTAAACATGTAAGAGCAAATCAGTCACGCCCAGCCACTGCAGCGTTAGCAAAGGCTAGATAAATAGACGCTAACGAAAGAGATAAAGAAGACGGAGATAAAGAAGAAGAAGAAGCGTCGGGAAAAGAATAGCCCTTGCTCACCGTCGCGAGCAGGGGCCCCTAGCCGAAATAGGTAAGGTAGCATTATAAAGAGAATGGCAGAAGTTCCGAAATGCACACATGGACGTAGACCCTATTACTATATACTTATTAATCAACCAGACGAATATCGCATACATAATGATTGATACTAGGTGTTTATGCTATGGTCTTGTGAGCTCTGCCTTTGCTGCTAAAGCCTGTTTAGCGCGTATCGACATAGCCCCGCGGGGGGTCATCAGAGTACATGGGAAACCTAGAAGGGTTACCCAGGTTACACAAATTAACCTTAATGTTAAAGGACATACTGAACGAGCCTATGCATATGTTATTAACAACGCGCTCGGGTTTGATCTCATTTTAGGCAGGCCCTAGACGAACTGAAATAATGTTACAATCGCGCCAGCAAAGAAATCGTTTTACATTCATGCTTCAGGAACAAGAGTTTGTAGTAAGGAAGAAAAGAAACCGTATTAGCAGGAGCTAATAGAGGTCAGCGCAGCTACTTTTTCAATGTAGATAAATAGGTTAAAAAGAAAAAGTGAAATACGCATCTTTACAGCATTGCTGGCAGATATTCAAAAGGCCTTAGCGCCTAAACTAAAGCTAGATTCTAGAATACTACTTCCTAAGGCCTATCAGAAGTACTTAAAGCTGTTTTTAGAGAAGGAAGCAGACAAGCTCCCACCGCTGCAAGGTCCTAGAATAGACTATTATATTAAACTTGAAAAGATTAATAAGAAGGACTCTAAGGTCCTATAGGGACCGCTGTATAATATATTAAGAGAGAAATTACTAGTACTATAAAAAGAGTTAATACTGCTACTAGAGAAGGGCTTTATTTATATAAGCAACTCTCTAGCTATAGCTTTAATACTATTTATATATAAGCTTAGTAAAGGTCTTTACTTTTACGTTAACTACCGCGTGCTTAATAAGATTTCTAAGAAGAATAAATACTCTCTTCCCCTAATCTATAAGACGCTTAGCTAGATTAGTAAAGTAAGATAGTATATTAAGCTTAACATTTTAGTAGCCTTTTATAAGATTTATATTATAGAAGGAGACGAATAGCTGACGGCCTTTTATATAAGATTTAGACTCTTTAAATAGCTAGTTATATCTTTTAGACTAGTAGAAGCCTTTAGTATATTTTAGTAATATATAAACTAGACCCTACAGAAATATCTTAACAAGTTCTGTTTAGTCTTTTTTAATAATATACTTATTTACTTTTTAGGCTTATTAGAAGAGTATTGCTGGTAAATTAATCTAGTACTAAAAAAACTTAGCGCCACAGGTTTACATCTAGATATTAAGAAATATAAATTCAAAACTAAGAGCATGAAATATCTAGGGTTTATTATTAAAATAGAGTAAGAAATTTAAATAAATCCTACTAAGATAAAAGTAATTACTAAGTGGTAGCCTCTAATAACTGTAAGAGGAGTTAGAAGTTTTCTTAAATTTACTAATTTCTATTATTAGTTTATTAAGTCTTTTTTAGAAATTGCTGTTCTACTTATAAGACTTATAAGTAATATACTATTTTAATAGACTAATAAAAAGCAAGCAGTATTTAATAAACTAATAAAGATCTTTATATTAGAACTAATACTAGCCTAATTTAATTCTAACTATAAGACTGTTTTAGAAGCTGATTTTTTAGATTACATAACTAAAAAAATTCTTTTATAATATAGCGACGATAGCGTGCTGTGTTTATGTATATACTTTTTAAAAAAAAATATACCTACAGAATATAATTATAAGATACATAATAAAGAACTTCTTATAATTATTTATTACCTGGAGGCATGGGATGCTGAATTATAGTCTATTAAAAAGTTCTAGGTTATTACTAATCATAAAAACCTTAAGTACTTTATAAGGTTTTAAAAATTAAGTAAAAGATATACGCGCTAGCAGTTATTCCTTAGCTGATATAATATAAAAATTTAATATAGGCTAGAAAAAGAAAATATATGAGCTAATATACTATTAAAACACGAATAGAATTATCTAAGTAAAGAAAATAATAAAAGACTAAAGAGCTATATAATTCAGCTATTAAAGCTAGTAGTCACATATTAGAAAAAAGAGCTTAAATTAAATAATAATAAATAAGTAGTATAGGCCTTCTCTGCTTAAATTAGTCTTTTAATAATTATAGAAAATAGTATAACTAAAGCTTAAGAGTTTTATACATAGGAGTTTTATAACAAGCTTAAATAAAAATAGTATAATATAATACTAGATAATAAAGTATACGTAAGAGTAGTATAGGTTTTCTATAATTAGGAATAGAGATTTTCTCTAGAACTTAAACTAAAAGTTTCGCTAGCTAAGTACACAATTAATGAAGATAAAACCCTTTATTATTAGAATAAAAAGTAAGTGCCTAACTTAGAGCTATTAAGAATATTAATTATTTACTAGATTTATTTATTATAAGTAATAGGACACCTAGGATAGTAGAGCACCTATTTAATATTAATAAGAGATTACTTTTAACTAGGGATATTAAACCACGTATAGTATTATATTTAAAACTATAATATTTATAGCTATATAAAGTTATAAAGAAATTACTAGTAAGAGCTGTTACGCCTGTTATCTATTTTTAATCATATTTAAAAAAAGATCTTAATAGATTTTGTAACTAGATTACTAGAAAGCAACGGCTGTATAGTCTTATTAGTAATTACTAATAGGCTAAATAAGAACATAACTCTCTACCCTCTTCTAAACATGAATATTAAGATAGTAATATAGGCTTTTATCTGTAAGATTATTACTTACTATTAGATTTCTAATACTATAGTATTTAATTATAGTAGCTAATTTATTAGCAAGTTCTAAACTAAGCTTTATAAAATCCTAAGAATTAAAAGGTAATTATTAACAGCGTTTTATCTATAAATAGATAGTTTAATAAAAAGAATAAAGAGTATAGTTAAGGCCTATCTTTAAGTGTTTGTTGTGTGGGATTAAGTAAACTAGGTAAAGCTCTACCTAATAGCTAAGATTACAGTAAAAAGAAAAGACGCTATTTTAATAGGAATAAGCCTATTTTTTCTTTAGCATAGATATAATATAGAACTGCTGTAAGTGGATATTAGAATTAGGTATAATATAACAGCTTAAGACCCAAAAGCTAGCACTAGAAAAATTATAGGAAAGCTAAAAAAGTATATTAACTTAGCACAAACAACTATAGCTAAGGTATAATAAGAGTAAAAAAAATAGATAAACTAATATTAGAATAAAGCTCTATAACTGTATATTAAAAATAAGGTATAGCTAAAGCTTAGTAACTAACTCTCTACTAAACAAAGAAATAAAAAGCTAGACTAAAAGAATACTAAATATACTATAGAAAATATAATTAGTCTATACACTATAAAGCTAAATACGTCCCCAGGGCTAAACCTAACGTTTTATATAAATAAACTACGGCTAGTAAGTAATAACCTATTACTAAGCTAACCTATAAATAACTTTTAGCTACTATTAATCTAAATAGATAACTATAAAAAGCACGTAGTGTAAGATATTATTACTAAAATATAAATAAGACAAAAGCAAGGCTACTAGCTATAATATAAAGTAAAGTAAAAAGGCTATATGTTAATAACTATAGAGCTAGTAAGCTAGCTAGAAGATATAATAGTATTAGACTATTAGAAGGAGTATATAGTACTTTTATAAAGAGACAGATATAAACTCTTACTAGTAAACTATTAACAAGAGCTTTAGAAAAAGCTATAGTAAATAGAACCTAAAATAGGCTTATAAAAGCTTTTAGGTAAATAGTTCACCAAAAAGCCCCTACCTAGTCTATAAGAAGGGGGGTAATGTAATAGGCTAGAGTCTAAAATAATTAACTAAAATAGTTATTTTAGCTTTAACTCTGTGCGTAACCACGTAACTTTAGTGACTTAATAGAGATTAACTATTAAGTCTCTATAGCATATATAGTTAACTCTTTATTAAATCCACTTTATTTTATTTAATTACTATTATTGGCCTGGACCCTTACAAGCTATTTACTACTATAGTACTTATAAATTACTAGAATATAATAAAAAAACTTGTTTTTTACTTAAAATGGCCTTTAATAATATAGTTATTATTTAAAATTAGTTAGTAATAATATAATTTAAAGAAGTTTATATATTATTTATAGTACTAAAAAGTATATTAATAGTTTAGTAATTTTTCTAATTTAGTAATTAAATTTATTAACTAGTTTTTTATATAAAAAATTAAGTTATAAAAACTTTTTCTTTTTTTATTTAAAATTTTAAAAAGAATTTAAGTAGAATTATTTTTAATATAAACTTAGTATTTAGTAAAAAAAATATAAAAGTAACATTATTTAATATTATTACTTTACTTTTATTATTATAAACTAAATTAAATTTATTTACTAAACTTTACTTTTAGTTATTATTATAAGTATATTAATTAAAATATAAAGTACAATTTTATTATATTATAATTTAAGTAAAATTACTTTAATTATAAAAAAAATTATTAATAACTAAAGTGTACATAAAATAACTACTTAGCTTATAATTACTAAAAAAAAATTTATACTTATAAGTATTATTTTTATTAGAAATTAACTTAAATACAATTTTTTTTTAAAAAAAAACCCTTTTTAAAATTTGGTTTTTATTGATAAAATTTAAGTAATAGAAATTTTTTTTTTTTTAAATTATTTAATTTATATACTATAATTTATACTACTATTTTCCTTAAAATTTATTAGCTTTTTTTTAATTTTAAATAAAATAATTTTTAGTTACTTAATATTTTTTAATTAAGTTTAAAATTTAATTTTTACTAGTTATTTTTATAATACTAGTTAATTAGCTTTAAATACTTTTTAAGTTTTTAATTAGTTTTTATATATTATTTTTAAGTTCGCATTTAGTTTATTTAACTAAATATTTTTACTAATATTTAAACTTTTAGTAACTTAGTACTTACTAAACTTTCTACTTAACATAATTTTTTTAAGTTTACTTTTTATTTTAAGTTTAGTGTTTAGTAGTACTACTTTAAGTAGTTATAAATTATAAATTATAAATTTAGTTTATTATTTAACCTTAGATAGTTTTAATTAAATATAAGTTAATTTTTATAATAACTTTTTTATTTTTAGAATTTTTTAGAATTTTTTTTTGTAAACTAGTTTTTTAATTTTAATTATTATTTTTTTACTTACTAAATTTTTTTACGTAATTTTACTTGCTATTTTTTAATATATAAGTTAAAGTTTTTTTACTTTAATTTTTACTTATTTTAATATATTTTTTAGTTTATATAGTTTTTAATAAGCTATTAGCTTATAACTATAGTTAGTATAACAACTTATTACATGCTATAGCTATATTCTATAGTTATATAAAGTATTTTATATATAAGTTACTTATTACGTTTATAAGTTACGTGCTATGCTTTTATATATACTTTAAGAATACTCTATAAAAGTCTTATCTTTCTTTCTTTTTTTACTCTTTTTTTTTCTTTTCTTTATACTAGAATAGCTTTAATATATTATCTTATTACTTATAACTATTTATAATTACCTATAGGTTTATGCTTGCTATAATATTATTTTAGTATTACTCCTTCTTTAGCCTATAAAGGTAATATAATATTAGTTAAACTAAGTACTTAAATATAGTTTATAGTACTAATAACTTTTTTTACTATTATTAAGTTCTACTATAATAGGTAACCCTAATTACACTATAAGATAATATAATAAAGCTTTAAATTAGTAGGTAGTAAGTAATTATTTTATAATAAGTTTTTATTATATTTAAATCTCTAGTTATCTTTAAAAGTAGTATATAGCTAGCTCTAAAAGCTCTTACTAAGATACTTATTTACTTTTTCTAGTTATTTCTAGATAACGGATCTTTTAGAGTTTTTATTAAAATATTTATTTATTAATTATTTTTAGAAAGCGCACTTCCTATAGGCTCTTATTATTATTATTATTATTATTATTATAATAATAATAATAATAATAATAATAATAATAATAATAATAATAATAATAATAATAATAATAATAATAATAATAATAATAATAATAATAATATAATAATAATAATAATAATAATAATAATAATAATAATAATAATAATAATAATAATAATAATAATAATAATAATAATAATAATAATAATAATAATTTATTAATAAGTGTTATTATATTAACTTAATAATTAATAGTAATTTATAGATAAGCATTACTATGTCTATAGTGTATAAATAGCTAGAATATATATAAGAATAATCTTAGTACGCGTTATAAGGTAGCTAAGTAAAAAGAAAAAACTAATAACTAAAAAGCTAAATACTATTAGTATTATCTAGTTATAAATTAAGTTAAAATAATTTATACTTTTAGGCCTCTACTTATAAGCCTGCTAAGTTATAGTAGCTATTAAGTTATTTTATATAATTAAAAACATTAAACCTTATAGTAATTTCTATAAACTGTATAGTAGTATAAAGTAAAATAAGATAAAGATAAAATAGTAAAAGTAACTACTTTAAAGCTAAAAGCTTTTTTAAGTATTAATATTAATAATAATATTACTCTTTACACTACGGATACTTTATATCACTTTTATATATTAATAAAAAAGCTTGAAAATGACTAATAAGGTAAGCTTAAATGTCTAGAAAAGTAAGTAAGAAATAAGAATATCTCTATAATTATTAAAAAGTATACTAAGGATAGATAAACATTATCTACTAATATTACTACATAAATTAAAATAAATTTAACAGAGCTTATTAATAAGCTTTATAAGTAAATTCTTTATATTAAAGTACTAGAGTAATAGACTAATACTTTATTTTGTATTATTAATAATACTTTATATACTATAAGCGAGATTATAAAAGCCTTACGTCTATTTAAAGTAGAAATTTAAATAGAAAAGGCCGTAAAGAAAGCTAGTTCTAAGATCTAAGTCTAATATCAGCTAAATCTAATTTAACTACTAGAAAAAGAAAAAAAAGAAGTAATCTCTAAGGTTAATAAAACTCTATTATAGTCTACTAAATAATAATAAATATGCTAGAATGTTAGGTTTTTTTCTCTTTATAGAGAATTAAACTCTACTCTATATTATATATTTAGTATAGCTAAGTAATAAAAACTAATAACTCTAGAATTAATATACGCTACTTATTTAAGTATCTTATAAAATAAGAGGTCTACTAAATTCTTTAATTTATTTATTCTTAACAACAGTATTAACCTAACCTTTAAAAACTAGAATAAATAGATAAGAAATAAGCTTAGGCTTAATACTAACTAGTATAATTATAATAGCCTAAACACTATAAAAGTAGTATAAATTGCTTATATTTAGACTTATATTATTAATAAGACTAGTAACTTTCTTAACCTTTTTCTAGATACTAGAAAAAACTAAAGAGAAGAGGTTACTATAGAAGACATAATATAGTATCTCTAAAATACCTTTAAAGACTCTAATTAATGTATTAAGGCGTAATAAGAGCTTAAGTTTCTTAAAATAAAATCTTTATATAATTTTAACTAGTTTCTAGTAAACTTTATATGGCTTGCTAATTTTACTAGGATGCTATAAAACTAGTAAAAGAAAAACCTCTATAAAATACTATATAGTAAGTTATATATAACTATTTTTATAAGTGAGTGGGCACTCTAAGTGAGTGGGCACCTTAAAAACTCACTAAAAATTCAAGAATTTGCACCTCAATATCTTAACAACCACATTATAATAAATTCTAAAAATTTAATAGGCCATTTATAGTGCTTCTAAAAAGAGAGTATTAAACTCTTAAATACTAGAAATTAGTAGTAAACTAGATATTTAAGAAAAGGTAAATATTTAATAATTTAGGGGCCAAAAACCTCCTATCTTAATAGCTATTAATTATTAGATCTTAAAAATTAAAAAACTTCTATTTCTAAGCACTATAAATAACCTATTAAATTTTTAGAATTTATTATAATGTGGTTGTTGAGATATTGAGGTGCGAATTCTTAAATTTTTAGTGAGTTTTTAAGGTGCCCACTCGCTTGGGGTGCCCACTCACTTATGAAAATAATTATATATAGAAAGTAAATACACTTAAGAGTACTATATCTTTAAAATATATTATAATAAGACTTAGTATATAGTATATAAACTAGCTTAATTTAATTATAAGTATATAAAGTATAGAGTACTACTTTAAGTTAAAAGACGTCTATTAAAAAGTATTAAAAAAATTAAGCTAATATTAGCTTTTAATATTAAACTAGTAATTACTATAACTACTTTACTTATTAAGTAAACTTGTTATAGTTATAGTAAACTTAGTTATCTCTTACGTAATTACTTAATACTTAAAAGAATTAAGAGTAAAGTAGTTAATTAAAAAGAGTATATTAAATACTTAAATAATACTCTAAAACTAGATAAAAGCTTAGGAAATAAATTACTTTAGGTAAAGTCTTTTATTTAAAGTACTTTTCTAAAGCATTTAATACACCTATATAGTTAAGTAATATAATTAGTAGTTCTACTCTTATAATAAATTATTAAGTTACTCTTAATAGTGTAGGTATTAATTTCTTTAATTTACTAAATACTAAAGCTAAAGAAACTATTTTCATTTATTCTTAATTATACTAAGTTATTAAAGAATATCTTTAATCTAGGTTCTATTATTTATAGAAAGGCATTTCTGTTACTAGGCATAATAATTAGCTAATAGGCATAGTTAATTAGTTTTTTTTAGTTAATTTAATAATAGATAGGCATTATACTACTATATAGTTTATTTTTTATAATACTAGACGTCACGACCTAATTATTAGCTGAAAATAAAATAAATTAATAAGAATAATACTAGATTTAATTAATTAACGCATAGTCTAGCCTGCAGACGCTAAAACTAATACTAAATATAATATTATAATACTTAGTAAGGTATTTACTAAGCTAGTAATTAACTTAATATACTAAAAGAAATATTAATAAATAAAATAAGCTATTTAACACACTCGCACAAAAAAAAACACTTTATTATAAATTAATCTAGTAATAACTATTACTAATCTTAGTTTAGCTTTTATACTTTTAGTTATAAATACTATTTTTTTTACTTTAGATAATATAGCGTAATAAGTAACACTAGTAGTAGTAATAAATAGCACAAAAAAAATATAAAGTATCTATTTAAAATTAAGCTTTATATAAGCTTATAAATTATATTCTATAGATTAACTATTTTAGTAATACTCTTTAGTCTTATTATGAAATAATAAAATATAATAAATAAGACTAGAAGTTAAAAAAAAGCCTACTAACTTAATTTAAAAAACTTATAGTTTCTAATATTAATAATATAAAGATGATTTTTATTAAGGAGGTTTATACTTACTAGGTTATAACTTATCTAAAAAAAAATAAAAAAATAGATAACTACTCTTAGCCTAATATTACTAGCTAAGTTTATTATTAAATATTAATATTTATATTATTAACTATAGAACCTGCTGCTATATATATGTCTTATATAATAAAATCTTAAGTTTATTATATTCTTTACTAATAGGTAAGTACTGCTAGTAGTATATATTTTTTAATTTTAAAGTATTTCTAAAGAACAAGAAAGAGCGTAATAATACTTTTATAGTTATTAATTATTTAAATAAATAAGCATTCTTGCTACCTAATATAAAAAAAATTATTGTATTAAAAATAGCTAAATTATATTATAAATACATCTAGCGTATTTATAGCCTATTAATAATAATAATATTAGATTAAAGCCCTTAATTTATCTCTACTTTTATAGATGAATTTTGAAAACTTATTAGTATAAAATAAAAACTTTCTACAGCCTACTATCTATAAACTAATAAAAATATAGAGATTTTTAATTAGTATATTAATTAGAAACTAAGACTTTTTATTAATTATTATTAAAATAACTAGTTAAACCTGCTACCCTCTATAGATTTTATATAAACTATTTTATTTTATAAATTCATAAATCTATTACTATATGAGATAGAGCTTAATTATAAATTTTATTTATATTTTAATTAGCGTGAGTATATACGTAAATTATCTATAGTTTATAAATAACTTATTTATAAAAAAGCTTAAGCTTTTACCTTTAGGGCTTATAAAGTAGTTAAATAAGTATATAATAACTTAATAAAAGCTTAAGTTTATTAAATAAAGTAAGTAAATAAGCACCATCGCAAGCTAGATTTTAAAGTAAGAGATTAAGTATATATTACTAGAAAAAAGTAAATAACTAATTACTTTAGCACTAAGCTTAATTTTTAAATAATAAAGCTATATTCTATTATTATTATAAAAAAATACTTCTACATTATTAACTTACTTATTTATATAAAGATATCGAATATTTTTTATACTAAATATTTATATAAGAACTTTAGTAATTTTCTATTTAACTAAAATAAGGCACTTAATAACCTTATTAAGATTAATAGTAAACTAGAGTATAAAGTTAATTAAATTCTTATAAGACACATTTATAAAGGCGTCCTGTAATACAAAACTAATTAAGTAGACTATAATTTTAATAATATATAATATAACATAAAAAGCTTTATTAGTATACTATATAAAGTATAGAATTTCTATAAATAGTATTTAAACTATACTAGTCTACTTATATGCCTGGAAAATAGCTAAGAGCTTATTAATAAAAAGAAATACTAAAACAAATAGATAAGAGCAATCTAACAGTTAAAAAAGACAAAGAGATAAGTAAAAAAAGGAGAAAGTAATATAAAGACTAAAAGTCTATATTTTACTTTATTTTTTTTACTTATTTTGCTATTTTTCTTTAAGATTAAAGATAATTCTACTCTTTTTAAAGAGAAGCAATATAACAACTTGTTATATACTATAGTTATATTTTATAGTTATATAAAGTATTTTATATATAAGTTACATGCTATGCTTTTAGATATATTTTAAAAATACTTTATAAAAGCCTTATCTTCTTCTCTTTTTCTACTCTTTCTTTTTTTCTTTTTTTTATACTAAAGTAGCTTTAATACAGCGTCTTATTACTTATAACTACTTATAATTACCTATAAGTTCATGCTGGCCGTGATAGTTAGTAAAAAATTATAATTTTTTAATTATTAATAACTTTATAAAGCTATAGAAACTTAACTATTAATAGTAAGTTAACTTAATTATTTTTTATTTTTTTAACGTAGATTTATAAGTATTATTTTAATATTTAGTTTATTTATTTTATTTATTTATTTATTTATAAATATTAGGCTATTAAAAAATAGTTTTTTATTTCTAATTTTTTTATAAACGTTTTCTAAAATATTAATGTAAACAATTTTTTTAGACTAAATTTTACAAATAGTTTATACTTTACTATTAGTATTTATATAATTTTATTTATTAACTTATTTATATTTAGCTTTATATGAATTAATTTAAAGTATATATACTTTATCAATTAGTTTATAATTACTAGTATAGTAGTTTACTAGTATTTTTAGTATATTATTAATAGTAGTAATTTTATAATAAACTTTATTTTTATTAATTTCTATAATTTATTAATTAAAAAAATCAATGTTATTAGTTTATATTTTTTATAATTTAGTACTTTATTTTTCTTGCATTTTAAGTATTTAACTAAAATTATGTAAACTTTTTTCTAAATACTAAAAATCTAAAAACTTCTATTAATATAATTTTTATTTTATTTTTAAGTATTTATATATTTTTATTGAGTATTAATTTTTAATTAACGTTATTTATAAATTATTAGATATATAAATAGTTTTATTTTTATACTATTTAAAATATTTTCAGTTAAAGTTTCTTATTTTTTTTAAATATTTTTTAAAATAACTATCACTTTAATATTTAAATATGTGTATGTTAGTAAACTTGTATAATATAAAGTTTACTAAATATAGATTTTAATTTTTTAATTTTTATAATATATAAAAAAAATAAACCTTTTTTATATTTATTAAAAAAAATAAAATAAGATTTTTTTTACTTTATTAAAGTTAACTATAATTTTGTTTCTAAACATAATGTATTTTAGAAATTTAACTTTTATATTATAAAATATATACTTGTTTATTTAAATATAAAATTTGTGTTTTTTAAGTTTTTTCCATACTTCTTTTTATATATTTCATATATTATTTTAGTATTTTATTAATATATACTAATATATTATTTAAATATACTATAATAAATATATTTATGTATTTCTATAGTATATAGTTAATAATTATTTAAAGCATTATTAGTATATTAGTAAGTTTAAATAGTATAATTAAGTATTTAAATAATTTATATTTTATTTTAAAAGCTATTATTTATTTACTTATTTTTTTTTACTTAATAGTATTTATTTTTAATGTTAAATAAGTTAAATTATTTAACCTTCTATAGTTTATTTATAAACATTGTTATTAGTACTATAAAAATTATTTTTTTTTAATTATATTATTAAAGTATTTGTAGTTTATATAAAGTTATAATTTTCCTTTTTTTAAGTATAAAAACTATAGGTAATACTACTTTACTTTTATTAACTTATATATATTATTATAACCTTTTTTATTAATAAATTAAAAGTTAATATAGTAGTTTTGTTTTCAATTAATTTTAAGTTTTAGTTCTATTCTATAATTTTATTCTTAGTAGTTTATTAACTTATTTTTAACTATTTTAAGAAACTATTTTATAAATTTTTTTTTTTGTAATTTAAAAGTATTATTACTAATTACTATTTTTTTTACTTATATGCCTATTTTTAATAATAAATAGTATTTACTATAAAAATTTTTTTACTAATATTTTTTTTTTTTAATCTTTAATAAAACTTTAATATATTAATTAGTTTTATTATAATATATTAGGAAAAATATTCGTGGCTAAGAATTTTATATTCATGCTATTCTAGTATTTCTGGTATTTTTAAGTATTTAGTAGTATTTAGCTACTAAACGTGATTTCTCTTATAACTCTATTATAAAATATAGCTAATTATAACTTTATTTAAGTATTTAATAGTATTTAGCTGCTAAACGCGACTTTTTCTATAACTCTTTTACTAGAAAGTATAGTTAATTACGACTTTAACTATAAGTACACTATAAGATGCTATAAAATGCTATTAAATACTATAATATACTATACTCTTCTTCTAAATTCTATACTATTATACTTGTATAATAGTCTAGTTTTTGCTTATTTATTTTCTAAAATTTATTATGAATATTTACGGGCGCTGTAAGCCTGTAAAGTTACTATTTTCTATTTATACACACTAAGTTTTTTTATATGTGAAGAACTAAACTTAGTTTTTTATTTAGCTTTAATAGAATTTTCTTCTCTTTATTCTCTTTTCTTTATATATTTATATTAAGCTAATATTTAGGTTTATTAAACCCTTTACTAATTTATTTACTAACGTGTATTTAGACCTATACTAAGCTATTTTTAAAGCTCTATATTAAGCTATCTCTAGAGTTCTGTACTAACCTATTTTTAAAGCTATATACTAAGCTACTTCTAGAGCTATATACTAAGCTATTTTTAGAGCTATATACTAAGCTACCTTTAGAGCTATATACTAAGATATTTTTAAAACTATATACTAAGCTACCTCTAGAGCTCTGTATAGAGCTTTAGATATAATATAAAAGCTAATTTCAATTCAGCGTAGAAGCTAATTTCAATTTAGTATAAAAGCTAATTTTAATTTAGTATAAAAGCTAATTTTAATTTAGTATAGAAGCTAATTTTAATTTAGTATAAAAGCTAATTTTAATTTAGTATAAAAGCTAATTCTAATTTAATATAAAAAGAAGAAAGTAAATAGAGCTTATATAGTATTTTATTATTTTATATAGTAAATTAGTAGTAGCTAGTAATTTAAAACTATAGTTTAAAATATACGTACTACATATAAAAAGTAAACTAGATATAAGATATATAATATACTTAGCGTTAAATTTATAAAATACACGTAATAAACAAATATTATAAATATTATAAATAATAATAAAAGCTTTAGTGGATATAATTACGTATTTTGTAGTATTTTATAAGATAGTATTACATTTAGCAGCTTAATACTATTTTAAAGTTAAGACTATAAGCTATAAAGTAAGATGTATAAAATACGTAAATAGTAGCTAATTACTACTAAGTACTATAAAAATACCACTAATTTTTTTCCTAACGTATAAAATTCTTACTACCTAAATTTATTATTTTAATAAAGTATTTATTTAAGTAACTTACAATTGTAATAATTATAATATTTAGTTCAAAATTTAAAATTATTTATTAAATTTTAATAAACTATTATTAATATGTTTTATTTATATAAGTTTATTTAAAACTTTATTAAAAACACAATAGTTTTTAATTTATTTATTTAATATTAATAATTTACTAGTTTTACTATTTATAAATACTTAAATATTTCTGCTATTAATACATGTATTTATATATAACTTATTATTATTTATATATTTCTATTACTTAATTATGCTATTAACTTTTTAATATTAGTTAATTTAATTTTAATTTACTAATTTACTTATATTATATTTAATTTTAGTATTTAAAATATAATTGCTTTTTTAGTTATTTTATAAATTACGTATTTTTTTAGTTACTAGATTTTTGTTAGTAATAGATTATACTTTATTTATACTTACTTTTTATAAATTTAAAAATTTTTTATTTTAAAAAGTATTTTAACACTATAAGTATTTTATATAATTTTATTATTAGTTACTTAATTTAGTATTATTTTATATAATAATATTTATATTTAAGTCAGTATTAGTTTTATATAATTTTTTATAAGTATTTATACTTAATTTTTATACTAATTTTTTTAGTTTATAAAAATTAATTTTATATTTTTATTAAGTTTTTATTTATTTTATAGTTATGTAAGTACTTGTTATATTTTAAACTTTTTAACTTATACTAAGTATTTTATTTATTTATAATTTTTACTTTTATGCTTTTATAATTTATAAACCTAATATTTTTTATATATACTTTTTTTATTATATTACTATTTTAAACTTATAATACTAGTAATAGTAATATTTTTTATTTATTTTAGTTTTAGTATTTTTACTAGTTAATTATAAAGTTTTTTTTAACATTTTTTAAAGTATTTTTATTTAGATTTTATTTAAATATTTAAATAGTTTTAAACTTTTTAGTTTTTTATATTATTTATTTTCTACATTTTATGGTACTTACTAATATTTATATATTTAATTTTTTTAAAGTAACGTTTTAATGTTTTATAGTATAGCTTTATTTAAAATAATATATTAAACTATAAATTTTATAATATTTTTTATTACTTATTATGAAATAATTAAGTGTTATGGACAGTAATAAAAAGGTAACTATACTTAAAAGACTAAAGAAACTAGTAATAATAGCTAATAAGACTCTTAAATAGAAACGTATGTTTAAGTTTAAAAGGAAGAACTGTAAGTAGATATAGGATATATTAGTATAAGCAAAAGCTAAAGCTAAAAAGTAGAAATAAAAATATAAAACTATATTAACTAATTAAAAGCAGTAAATTACATAACTAAGGTAAGACTTAGTAAATAAAGATAGAGTAAAATAATAGAGTCTCTAGTAGCTCTAATAGTTTTTAGTAGTATCTAATATACTACTAACAAATATATAATATACGTATAGAGGATCTACTATAAGTATAAGGTATTAGATAGTTTATAATTACTTTTAATTCTTTATAGTTACTCTAAAATTAAGATTTATATCTTAAGTAATATAGTTTAATACTATTCTGTTAAACCTTAACTTACTGTACTGCTTTTTCTTATTCTTACTAAGTTAACTAACTTTTACTAAGTCTAATAAGCTATCCAATCTAGAAGTAAGGAAACTACTAAGTATTATATAAATAATTAAACGGCTTATTACTAGTATAATTTATATTAGTAAGTTAGTAACTTATAATATTATAATTATCATCTCAAAAGAGTAAGAAAAGCAGTTGGATAGATTCTAATAACTAATTATTAAGAGTTTATAATAACTTATTATAAGAATAAATAAGAGCTCTACTTATTATTAGAGAGTAGTAATAAAGAAAAAGTTATAGTAAAATTTTTATTTATAACTAGAAGTACATCCAGAGGACAGAAGAGTGTATAATAAATTATCTAAGAATAAAAAGTAGTAATTATAGAACTATATAATACTCTAGTAAACCTATAATAATAGGTTAGAATAAAAAAAAAAAAAGGAATAGTAAAGATATAACCTTTTAAGAAGTTTAATAAAAGCTAAGATAAACTTAAGACCTTTATAGCAATAATAGACCTCTACTATTAGTTTAATTAAAAATTATTTCTAACTAATTAGGATTAGATTTTAGTAGCTAATATAAACATAATAAATAAAGCTATATAATAGTTTAAACTACTAATAAGAAATTACCTTATTAACAGAGACCCTAACCTGGGAGCAGCAGGATTAACTAATTATAATAATAATATATAATAAGCTTTTAAGAATTACGAATACTTTAAATAAGAAATAATTATAGTCTTTAAAGAAATTAATAAAGAAATAAAGGTAATTTAAAAGCTGTAATAGCTTAAATAATGCACGTTAGTAGCTAATTACACAGCAGAATTCAAATAAATCTAATTATAACTTAATTAGGTAAACTAACTACTAGTTATAATATACTATAAAGGACTAAAAAATAGAATTAAGAATAAAATCTCTAGAGAAAAACGGCTAAACATCTTGTTAGAAATTATTAAATAAGTAGAAACTATTAATAACTACTAGTACTAACAAAAATAGAAGAAAAAGGTATAAAAGAGATTAGTAATTTATATACCTAAAAGAAATAAAAAAGATAGTTAAACCAATAACCTAATAGATATTAATATTAAAAAAATACTTATTAGGGATAGATAAGGAAAGTAAGTTAAAAAATAAATAAAACACTACGCACATAAAGCCTGTTTAGAATATAGAAAACAAAAACACTTTATTAAAAACTATAAATAATAATAATTAGATGCGAAAAAGGCTTACGTCTAGACTAAAATACTAAAAGAAATTAAAATTACTATAGTCCAAGTGGAATAAGTAAAGGATATAGTAATAAAAGAAATAATTATAAAGAAAATCTAGAGAGAATAGTGCTAGATCCGTGGAAGCTATATACACCTTAAATAAAAATATAAAATACTATATTAATAAGTTAAGGATTATTTAGTAATATAATCTAATAATATAATTACTATAATACAAGAAGCAGCAGCTCAACAACATAATACAGAAACTAAGAAAAAAAATATAAAGGTTTTATAGAATTATAGAGTAAGAGGGTGGGCTATTCTACAAGAAAGATTAAAAATTTAGATAAAAAAAAAATTAAGAGATAATAAAAAGTAAGGAGTTAATATCTATAATAATTATATAACACATACACTAAAAACACTATTAAATATATGGATTAGAATATTACTAAAGGGAATACTATATTACCAAATACTAAGAAGTCACTTTAGGAGATGGAATATATAAATACTAATAAGTATTATAGTTAGCAGGAAATAAATAGCATAAAGAACTAAGTAAATAAGAACTAGCTATATAGATAAATAAAATTCATAAATAAATGTCTATACTAGTTATAACTAATGTAATGTACTATTATCCTGTCGGATACTATTAGAAAGAAAAGAAAGAGAAAACCCCTTTACTAATATTATAAATATAAGATAACAACGCCGTAAATAGAGTAATAAGAAAAAAATACTAAATATATATAGCTTCTAACTATATAGGAAAGAACTATAAATAGAATAAACACGCCATACGTGTTAAAGAACTAAGGATAAGAAAAGTATTATAATAACTAGTAAATAAAAAAGAGCTTAACCTATAATAAGAACTAGTTTATATAAATTTAGAAAATAAATTAAAGAACCCAAACTCGGATACACATAAATAACTATTATGGGATAAATGCTAGATAGGATGCTAATAACACTAAACTAAATACTACTAGAAAAAATAGTTAGCTATAGACTTATATAAACAACTTATATATTAAGAATACTTCTTAGGATGAAAATGTTAGGATTATAGAGAATAAACTAAAAAAATATATAAAATACTTAATAAAGAAGTATACTAACTCTAGAGATGTCTAATTTATAGACTTAAGAAAGAAACACTAAAAAAACAACTACCCCTTAGGAGTTAGCCTTAAATAAAAAACTAGAAAACCAGTAAACTATAACTAAGCTACTAAAAAACTAAGAACTAAGAATTAGAAATAACATATCAATTATATACACATAATTAAACTAGAGAGAATACGAAAATAAGCTGTGTATAAATATATATATTAATAGTAACTAATTACTAGCGCTTATAGACAGTAAGGCTAGCAAAACACTTATATTAAATAAGTAGATATAAAGATACTAGACACTAACTAGAGTTTTAGATAAACTTATATAAGTAAAACACGTAGATAATAGTCTAGTAATATTTAAAAAAAATTTAATTAATCTTAAAATAAGGAATATAACTATTAAAGTAGTAGATTACACGGATAATTGCTATATCAAGATTATAAATCTAGGTAATAAGGATTTTATCTTAGGATAGGACTAGCTAGTATAATAAAACTTAATAATTAATTAGAAAATAAAGTCTGTAGGAACTAGGAAGGACTACTATAAACTAATAAAAGCTATAATATAGATAAAGAAAATAATACTTTATGATACCACGCTTATTATGCCAGATGAATATTAAAAAAAAATCAGAAAATAGTTCTTTAAGAAAGTTAAAGACTAGTTATTAGAATATTAAGATAGGGACTATAAAATCACGCTTAAAGAAGAAACGGATTTAAAACTAGAACTATTATATCAAGTACCCATACACCAATAGGAAGAATTACGGAAATTCTTATAAAAAAACTAATAAAAGGGATATATATAAACTAGTTAAAGTAAGATAGCGTCACCAATACTCTTCGTACTAAAAAAGAATAGAAAACTAAAGTTATGTATTAATTATAAATATTTTAATAAAGCTATAGTTAAGAATTAGTACCTAATACCGCTAATATTAGAACTTATAGATAAACTTAAAGAAACTAAATAGTTTAGCCTCTTTAATATTAAGAATAGATATTACTGAATATAAATGGCTAAAGAACACGAATAGATGACAGCATTTAAGATAAGATATAAATTATTTAAATACTTAGTTATATTAATAGAACTTACTAACACACCAGCAACATTCCAGGCAATTATTAATTATATGTTAAGAAAATATCTAGATATATTTATAATAGCATATCTTAATAACGTGCTTATATACATAAATAGAATGCTAAAAGAATATATTAAGTATATTAAGAAAATACTACAGAAGCTTAAGGAACATAAGCTATATATTTAAACAAAGAAATATATATTCTATAGAACTAAAGTTAAGTTCTTAGGATACCTAGTATCCTAAGATGGAATAGTAGTTAATTCTAATAAGACTAAAGATATACTATCCTGGCCTATACTAATAAATATAAAAGAAGTTTATTCTTTCCTCAGATTTATAGACTTCTACTAATAATTTATTAAGGATTACTTAAAAATAGCATTACCCCTAATAGAATTGCTTAAAAAAGATTAATAATTTAAGTAGGAACAACACGAGGAAAATGCTTTTATAATATTAAAAGAAATATTCTAATAACCACTAATATTAAAGATGTTTGATTTATGACTTTAAATAGAGATATATATAAATATATTAAACAGAACTACAGAAGCTATTCTACTATAAGTATAAAATAATAAATGTAAATATCTAGTAGATTTCCTATCTCATAAACTTATAACTACTAAATTAAACTATAATATTTATAATAAAGAATTACTAGTAATAGTTTAAGCATTTAAAAAATAGAGACACTACTTGGAAGGAACTAAGTATTAAATTAATATATATTTAGACTATAAAAATCTAACGGCATTTACAATAATAAAGAAGCTAAATTAACGATAAGTTAAATAATAAAAACTAGTTTCTATATTTAACTTTTAAATACTTTATAAAGCTGGAAAAGAAAATATAGTGGCTAACATACTTAGTTAATAAGCAAACTATATAAGGGATATACCGGAAATCTATAACATAATACTTAAATAAAAACCAAATAGATGCTTAAGAAGCTTATAAATAGATATTAAAACTATAGTTATTATTAAGAATATATAGTAAAAATAGATTAGAGAATACAACTATAGACGACTATAATAGCATAAAATAGAAACTATTTTTATACTAAAAGTATTATAGACTAAACTTATTAAAAATTAACACTCAGCAGAAATACACGGATATTAGAGAATTAAAAAAACTATAGAATAAATCAACAGGCACTTTTAGATTCGAAGAATATAAAAAAAGATTAGAATTATTCTTTTAGAATGCATTAAATACAGAAAGAATAAAGCTTTAAGATATAAAAAATATAGACTTATATAACTAATTTCTTTACTAGACCTACCATAGGAATCAGTCACAATAGACTTTATTATAGAAATACTAATAATAACCACTTTTTAAGGTTAATAGTATAATATGATACTAGTTATAGTAAATAAATTTATAAAATACGCATACTTTAAACCCACACACACGGAGGTTAAAGCGGATGAATTGGTAATATTACTAATTAAACTCTTAATAGCATAATATAAACTACTATAAGAATTTATAACGGATAGAGACAAATTATTTATATTAATATTCTAGAAAATGTTTATAGAAAAGCTAGGGGCTGAGTATTACCTCTTAACAGCATTTCACCTATAAATAAATAAACAAACAGAATAAATAAATTAGACACTAAAATAATACTTATAAATATATGTTAATAAGTAATAGGATAACTAGACTAACTTATTACTAATAGCTAAGTTTATACATAACTCTACAAAGTTATTAACAATAGGAAAATTACTATTTTTTATGAACTATAGTTATAAACCTACAGCTTACTAAAAACCACGAAAACTAAATAAAATATCAGAATTAGCAAAAATAAAAGTCAAGAAGTTATAATAACTTTACTAGGAAATAGTAGAAAAAATTATTTAAAAAGGAGTTCTTAGTAAACAGCAGAAAGATAACTCTAAAGTTAAGAAACTAATCTTTAAGGAGAGGGATAAGGTTTTTCTATTATAAAAAAATTTAGAAATAAAACAACCATTAAAAAAACTAGATCACGTTAGGTTAGGACTATTTAAGATTAAAAGATAAATAGAATCTATAAATTACGAACTATAATTACCTAAGGACATAAGAATTTACTTAGTTTTTCATATTTCAAGATTAGAACTAGTATTATAAAATGCTAAACTATAGACAAAACTTAAACTCAAGGAAGACACAACTAAGTATAAAGTTTAATAGATCTTAAACTACTAATATTTTAGGCGTTAGTGGAAATACCTGGTTAAATAAAAGAATTACAAACCTAAAAATAATACGTGGGAGCTAATTAGAAACTTAAGAAACAATTTAAAGCTAGTTAATTAATATTATTAAATAAACTAATAAAGGTTGTATCTTATAAAAAGGATAACTAAAGCGCGTTCTAATTTAGACTAAAGGAAAGAAAAAATAAAGCAGGTTAGAAAGAAGCTAATACTATAGGTTATAGTATATAAGTTTCTTAACCTTAAGAACATACTTCTATCTCTTTAAGAGCTTAGACCTTATAAATAGAGGCTATCTCTTAATTAAATATTTTCTTTTTCTTAGAATCTACTTTAGTAAGCTTATGATAAAGCCGTAACTCTTAAGTATAAAGCTTAGAATACTAATCCTTAAAGGAATTAAGCTAGCAATAAAGTTTTTTCTTATTATAATTAAGATAATTCTATTCTGGCTGTGAAATAATTAGATCGCACTTTATATTATAATCAGCGTAGATTAAGTAATAACTAGAACTTAAATTCATAAGATAATTATTACCTTAATAAGAATAATTCAAGTAAGGTGTTGGCATGTGACGGGGTTTATTATAAATCTAAGAAACTAAATAGTAAACACGTATTAGAGACAACTCAAGACATGTTATTATAAAAAAACTAGATAGAAAAAAAAAGAAGTTAAGAGTCTTATAGTCTAAAATATGGAGTAGAGAACCTATTGCCTTTATACTACTTATAAAAAAAAGAAACTATCTTCTAAGATAAAGACTTAAAAGAAAGGAATAGTGTTATAGATAGTAATAAAAAGATAACTATACCTAAAGAACTAAAAGAACTAGCAATAATAGCTAATAAGACTCTTAAATAGAAATATATGTTTAAGCTTAAAAGGAAGAACTGTAAGTAAATATAGGATATATTAGCATAGATAAAGGCTAGAGCTAAAAAGTAGGAATAAAAATATAAAATTATATTAACTAATTAGAAGCAGTAAATCACATAACTAAGATAAGACTTAGTAAATAGAAATAAAATAAGATAATAAAGCCTATAGTAGCTCTAGTAGCCTCTAGTAGTATCTAATATACTATTAATAAATATATAATATACGCACGGAGGATTTACTATAAGTATAAGACATTAAATAGTTCATAATTACTTTTAATTCTTTATAGTTACTCTAAAATTAAGATTTATACCTTAAGTGATATAGTTTAATACTATTCTATTAAACCTTAACTTATTATACTATTTTTTCTTATCTTTACTGAGTTAACTAACTTCTACTAAGTCTAATAAGCTATCTAATCTAGAAGTAAGAGAACTACTAAGTGTTATATAAGTAGTTAGATAGCTTATTACTAGTATAATTTACATTAGTAAGTTAGTAACTTATAATATTATAAATATAATTTTTTTTTTACTAGCATTAATTTTAATTATTACTTTTTATTTTATAATTTTAAAAAATTTCATAATTTTTTTAGTATTTATGTTATATTACTATATTACTATATTATAACTATTTATTTTTATTATTAATACTAGTTTATTAAGCTTGTTTTTAACGTTTTTGTATAATATTTTATATTTTTATTTAAAGTAAAATATACCTTTATAAATTTAGTTTTTTTTATTTATATAATTTACTTCTATATTACTTACTTTTTTTTTACTTAAAATATAACTACTTTTATTTTATATAATTTTTTAGTTTAAATATAAACTACTTTAATATTAAATTTTTTTAATTTATAGTTTTTATAAAGTGCTTTTATAATTTGTTTTTTATATAAGTTTTATATATATAGTACCCCACTCATTTATATATTTTCTAACATATTAATTTAGTTCTTTTTTTAAAAAAAAATTACTATTTAGTTTATTAAATTATATATTTATGTATTTTTATTACTTTACATTAATTAAATAGTTACTTAAAATTTTTACTTTTTTTTTTATATTAGTACTAATAATTATTAATAATAACTTTAATAATTTTAAATAACATTTTTAGCTATTTTTATTTTATAATTTCATTCCCAACTTAATCTCCTAGCTTGTTATAATATATTATAATTAAAAGTTAATTTTTTTAACTTAGTTTTAATTAACGCTATTTAAATTTTACTATAAATTTTATTACTAACGTTTTTTACTTAAAAAACGATAACTTTTAAATTTTATTTGCTTTTTTCTTAATTTATTTACATATAATTTTTATTATTATTTTAAAATTATATAGTTCTTAAAAATTTATTTAAAATTTAAACTAATATATTTTCTAAGTAAGTAAGTTATATAAGTAAATAAGTTACTTTATAAATTACTTAAAAGTTAAGAATTTATGCTTAAATATTTTAATAACTATTTAATAATAAATTCTAGAAATTTAATAAATAATTAACAGTATTTTAAAATAAAAGTTATTAAATTTTTAAAAGCTAGTAATTAAACGTTTTTAAAATATTTAAAAAAAAGTAAATTTAAAAGCTAAAATAGTACTATGTTAATAACTATTAAGTATAATCTTTTAAAAATTAAAATTTATTATTTAAAATTATTATTATAATAACTTATTATGTAACATGTTTTTACTAGTATTTTAAAGTTACTATATAAAAGTTTTATTAACTTTTTCTTTTCTTTTTATACTAAAGTATTTTTATTCTAGTACTTTATTACTTATACCTATTTATAATTACTTATAAGTTTATACTAACTATAACATTACTTTAGTACTACTTTTTTTTAGTTTATTAAAATAACATAATATTAGTTAAATTAAGTAATTATTACTTAATATTATATTACTAATAACTATTAACTTTATATTAGTTTTAAAAATAGTAATGCTACTTTTATAATTATACTATTTTAATTATATTATTTTAAGATAGTATAATAAAACTCCAAATTATTAAGTAGTAAGTAATTATTTTATAATAAGTTTTTATTATATTTAAACCTTTTAATTATTTTTAAAAAAAGTATATAACTAGCTTTAAAAGCTTTTACTAAAATACTTACTTACTTTTTAATTATTTCTAAATAATAGAACTTTTAAAGCTTTTATTAAAATACTTATTTACTAATTATTTTTAAAAAAAGTACTTTTTATAAACTTTTATTATAATAATAATACTATATAAAATAACAAAATTTTTTTACTAATATTATTTAATAGTTTAAAATATTTTTTAAATATATTAAATTAAAAATTAAAATTTTACTAGTTATATTTATTATAATAAAAACGTTTTTAAATAATTAAAATTTTAATATATTATATATTAATAATTTTAATTACTTCTTTTTACTTATATAATGTTGTTTTTAATTAAAATTAAGTTTTTCTTACTTTATATAATTTTTTTGGTTAATATTTTATAAATACTTTTTATTATTAAATAGTTATGTACTAAGTTCTTAAATTTTCAACTTTTAATTCCTACTTTTTGTTATAACTTTATATTTTTTAATTTTATTATTTATTTTATTTTATTAAAATTTTTTGTTAATATTAATATATTAATATATTTTATACTATATTAATTTTTATAATTTTTGTTTATTACTTATGTTTATATTGTAATTTCAATATAACTTATATAATATACCTTTTTATAGTAAGTTTTTTAATTTTTTATTACTTTTAGTATTTTACTATTAATAAAAACTATTAGTTATTATTTATTTTTAGTAATTTAATATTTTGATAGTACTTTACTAGTATTACTTAATTATATATAGATTTTTTTATAATTTTAATATTATTTAAAAAATTTATGTTTTAATAATTATAATAACTTTAGTATTGTTTTAATAAGCTGTATTTTTAGTAATTTTACAATTTCGTTAAAGAATTTGGTGTTGTGTATGTAACCTTATAGTTAGTGTGTATTAGGTGGCTTTGTGTGTTAAATATATATAGATTTTAACCAATTGATAATTAATAAAATCGATGTTATAGATGATAAAATTATCAAAAATAACTCTGGCTGTAACAGGGCAATCTGTATCACGGCATTGGGTTTTAGGAACCTAAATGGGTCATAGTTATAACAGTAGTGTAATTGATAGTCGTATGGACTCAAACACGGTATATTCATCCCTAGCTATGCATCCAACCAATCAAACCCCTCAACTTCTTCTCTCAATGTCTCCGCAACCTCCGCAACGGTGCGCGCATTATATGGACTCGAATTTAGTCCTTCGCTGGACAGGCGATGAACTTGATTAGCATTTGGCTTCTCATTACGGTAGAAACGATTGCGCTGTAGCTGATTGCATCGGAGAGGATCTACGACTTCCACAGTCGAGTAGTGAGGCATCTGCTGTGTGTTTTGCTGGATATCGGGTTGGACAGAAGACCCAGTGACAAGCTGATCACCTGGAGGCTGAGGAAACCATGTTTCACTGAAGCCCATCACTGTGGCCTGAGGGGTGAGGCTTAGGTCGCTCCACATCGTATCCAGGCCCGTGGAAAATTCAAGAGTGTTAAGAGTTTCCATACCGGAATTATTTCGAGACCACAACATTGGGTCGATCTGAAGAACAGACAGATCGAACCCTTCAAAGTCAAGCATAGGGGTTGGAACCAAGTCAAAGGATCCTTGGTCATCTCTACCACTGACAGATGAATCTGGAGGTTCCGCTGGTTGCTGTAAGAGCTCTTCAGGCAGCTTCAAACGCTCCGCTAGTGGCAGATCCGGTGGTACTTCAGATGCAGTAGGTGTTTCAGGTGTGTTGATATAGCTTACATGTTCTTCCGCCACGTCGAACCCAGAGATCACTTCGTGAAGCGACTGCCGAATGATGTTCTCCATCTCAGAATCACTGAACATAATCTCACTCGATTTTACTGCAACTGCCGCCTTGAGCTGCTCCTGAACCATATTTTCGAGATGTTTCCGGACATGGCGGGGAAGCTCGCGCGACAAATGGCCCATGAGTCGTTCTGCGGGGTTGTCATTGTTGCCGGTATCGCCATCACTTGCGGAAAAGTCTGCAAAATCATTAGCATGAAAACATTAAAGCCGGGGAGAATGGGGCATTACAAGGACATGGAATATCTGATTCGCTGGCATCGGGGAATAAGATAATGAATATTTTTTTCCATTTTTCCGCTGCTGTGGATTCATCTCTTTTCTTTGATTTGAGTTTATTATATTTCACTTCATCCACACCAAAGATAGATTGCTTATCATTCAAGGAACAGCGGTTGGAAGATCTGTGATGGTTTGCCAGAGCTTCAGGGGTCTGGAAGCTGATCGAACACCTTGGGCATGGGTACACTCTGTGGCAACGATACAAATGCTCCCTTGGCGACGCCATTAGCGATTAATAAGTAATCAAAGAAGGGACGATAGTGGCAGGCTTACTTGAGGCGATGAATGGTCGCCCAACCTCTTCGAGCGCAACATCGATGCTCAGTGCATCTCCAAGGAGTGTGCTTGTAAAACGGGCAAGCAAGTCGCCGCTCATCATATCGTCCTCGCTTGTTTGGGTTACTCCGATCTATGCTATCACCATATTGGTCGTCCTCTGGGGAATCTGAGTTTTGACCAAGCCTCTTTCGCTTGCTACCATCATTGGAAGATTGGTTTGATGAAGAACTCTGGCTAACGTTGTTGCGACAGCCTGATGAAGAACCATTCGAACTACCTCCAGTTGTGCAGGTAATTATACCGCTCTTCAGATCGAAGAGGAAATGGATTCCGCTCATAACACGATCAACCACTTGCCGTGCTCTGGCGCGTATAAGGGAGGAAATTGGAAGGTCGAAATCCACACCTAGAAGGCTTCCAGTGCAACTAGAGCACTGGCTATCTGTTTCAGAGCCGATCGAATACTCGTCATTGCTCTTTCCATCGAACAAGGATGAAAGGTCGAGGGAACCTTCACGCGTGTAATCGGAATCTTCAGGGGAAACTTCTTTGAGTCCAGGGAAAAGATATTTGCTCTGATCAGAAATTTCCAGGGGACTGTCCGGGTCAGGAGAAGTGTCCTCTCCACTTGTCCTTCCTTCATGCCCAGGAGTGGAGGAACCAGTAGTGCCTCCGCTATATTGAAAGCAGGGGTTGTATCGGCTATCTGTACTGTCCACGGAAATGCTATATACGGGAGTACCATGATCCTTCTCGGTGGTGATTGGGGAGGGATTGGCATTTACCGGCGCTTGACTAGGACGGTGAGGTTTACTTTGAGATGATTTTGCTAAAGATGTGTGAATAGCAGGGATGTGTTGACGCCGCGCATTCATCCCAACAACCATTTTCGTCGCCTGAACAGTACATTGCATGCACCTCCAGTGATCGTGGCAGTTTGCGCATCCTGCATCAAGACGGTAGTTATTATTGCCGAATCCACAATCACAGCAACGCCAAATATAGTCAGTTCCTCTCAAGTCAGTTACTCCCATTTCACTCTTTTTGTAGCGACTGCGATCGTTTGAAGCGTTCCAAAGGAAGCTAGTAAGCTGCAGTATAGGAAGAATCGAGCAAACTCTGGAAAAAGTTCGACGGGACGAGCAAAAGGGCAAGAATTTCAGGTCGTTGTTGGTATATTAAAAATTTTGGTTAAAAAATGCCACAAGATTGGAAAAAGTTGATGACATCGAAGCCATTATGGCTAACAACCCCAACAACGTTCATCGCGCAAAATTGCGCGTTGATGGAATACGATACAAAAATCGCATTTCAGGTAGCGAATGAGCAGCAGGCGGGGAACCCTGTTACCCCTAAATGCTCTTGGCGTTTTTCTTCCCCACTCAGCATGCTCCTACGAATGTGTCATTCTGCCTTAGTAATCCCGAGGGTGCGCACGGGAAGTTTAAGGAGTCGTATGTTTTGAGATCGTGGGCTTCATGGAACGTAGTACGAATGACGGTATTGATGGAGGCACAAGGCTGCAATTCCGGTCCCTCTGAATCATCTATATTCGGCCCGGCCCCTACTAGTTGCTTACACAGTCTTCCTGTCACGACCAGCATTAACCCATAAGCAGTCACCCGTAGATGCGAGGAATAAGGCGCTGTATTATTGGAGCTACACAAGACTGAAGAGCAAGTCTATGGAAATCAGGAGGTTGATATACTTCTTGTGCCTGTGCCGGAGCTTAGCGCTCGGCTCCCCATGTCCCGGTATAACGATTCCCCTTATACCGATAACGATAAAAATTTGATGGCCTAATTCAAATCCCACCAAAATGTCACCTTATTACGATATACGATATATCGTTAGCAAAATCGTCAATATCGTTATATCGTAATGTCGCGCACGGGTGTTTCACGAGCTGAGAGGAAGGCTTTGAGGCAGTTTTACTACTCCCAGAACTCCTATCCCCGCCATAAAGCGTGTATCTCATGGTTTCAGTAGAAGTTCGGTAGGAAGCTGGGCTAATCCACTCTATCCGAATCGCTTTCAGATAATTTCAAATATCTCAACGATGCTGACGCCTTATCAAGCCAGTCCCGAAACCGTCAAGCCAGATGGCCTATTCTCGAATCTATCCTCTTTTCCTGGCAGCAAAAGATGGAGTATAAAAGAGGCCCAGTTTCTGGTGAAATACTTCTATAGAAGGCTCGAGAGATTTGGCCCCTAATCCCCGAATGTTTGAACAAGCCTCCCCCAGAGTTCTCCGTCGGCTGGCTCAACAAGTTCAAAAAAAGACACAATCTCAAGGAACACACTAGCCGTGGTGAGGTGGCATCAGCACTAATAGGCGCTGAAATAAAGACGCAGGAAGTTCGGAACGTCCGACTTCGCCTGAGCTGCCTGTGCCAGCAGGCCCGGTCTTGATTCCTGAGAGCAGTCTCTCGCAATCATCTCCCTCTCATAGAAGTTCGTCCGATGACTCTACGGAGCGGGGCGTAAATGCAAAACTTGCATGTCCGGCTCTAGCCTCCTAGAGAAGGAACGTCGGCGACTGCTTGCGTCAAAGTTTTGCTTTCTCTGGTTCTAGAAAGGTACCCTATCTGGGCGGACACTACACTTAACAGTACAGGTACGAAGAGATCTACTAACCTCGGCCCCGATTGTATCAAGCTGTTGAATGTCGACCACCAATGCCCATGTTCCTAGCCATCTCGCCACTATGGCTGCCATCGGCATATTCAAAGGATATTCAAAGCCTTGGGCCTCTCCGTTCCCTACAATCTCTTAGCCAAGATATTTGGTTGACCCGTAACTGAAGGGAAGAAAGTAGTAAGGAACAAAAACAGGACAGTGGCCATGCCCCGCTGCGCTGTCCACCTTACTCCACGTTCCGGCTGCTTTTGCTCATTTGTTCCTCATGAATCCAGTCGTTATATTGGCTATCCAGCCCAACCAGGCAAGACAGCCAAAAATTAGCTGCACTTCTTGTCGCCGCAATGTTTCACGAGATATTCATGCTGGCTTCTCTTGGTACTCTCCTCAATACGTATATCCGAAGAGCGAGAACCTTTACTATGGCAACTCTGTCATCTTCCTCGGTAGCAGATGGACTAGCAGAACTCCAAAGGTTTTCGGCCGATGTTGCGGCGAACGGTGAAATAGGTAAACACCAAAAATTACGCAAGGATGTCGCATTTAAAACTGATAGTCTGCAGCCATTTTTCCTGGCATGGCGTACGCAAAATTCGCTGGTCTCGAACGGAACGGCTTCACTACAGTTCCCCAATTTCGGAAACACCTCACCCTCAAACGGACCGGCATCTGCCCATCAGTTCGACAGTAGCGCCGAAATTTCGCATTATGTTCCATTCGATGACTCTAACACGACTGGTGTTGCCGAAGTCCCTTTTAATGCAAACGCTTGACCATCCCTACTATGGATCAAGGATTCCGATCCTTTACTGAAATCCAATAGCACCATTGCGACCGTTGCAATTGTGCCCGGCGCTAATGCGGGCCCTACAACCTATTTTTGCTGCAGTATTGATAGCCGGTTCGCAAAACGTCACGTTCCAAGGTACTCGAAATTACATCAAAGTTGTCCTCAGTGCGCCGCAATGGTTTGATACTTTCGGTAACTTCAGACCTGACTATCGAACGGTCAATCTCGCCGTTGAGTGGGCTAAGTACCTTATCCCTATACTTCCAGATGCAAATTGGATAGTGTCCTCGACGATAGCCTCGACAGCTAGCATATGGAACTCCACCCTTGCTGCGCGGCCGCATTATTTCGAGCTTATCGTCGACAGTATCACAGCCACGCTGGTAGCCAATGGCATAGGTCGAGCTAGCTACAATAGAAGCATGCTCATGAACTTCAGACATCAGGATGACCCTTCCAATCCGTTGGGCGGCGGTGAATTTGCGGAAGAAATTCTTCCTAAAAGGGACATGATGGGAGCAGGCCGTGATGCCTTCGATGTCCCCGAAACGGAGCAGAAACATGCTACGAAGTTCTAGATGTATATGACAATTCTGGGCTATGCGTACAGCCTGCATGGGAAGACGCAGAAAGCAGTCATGGCAGTACTTTCCCTGTATGTGCTGTTGGCTTTGAGCCATATTTGCTACTTTGTATGGACAGGATGGTCTTCTACCGGCTGGGGATCCGCATGAGAGTTAACCGCGCCCGCTCTCAATTCAGCTCTTACGGAAAACTCCGGAATACCGGGGTGACCATCGAGACTGTCGACGTGCTTAAGGAAAACATAAAAGTCAAATTGTAGGGGGATGGGGTCTAGATGGTCCTTAGGGATGCTAACCGTGGCGGCCAATTGCATTAGAACCTATATTCTACTTAATTCCAATTCGGGGAGACACGATTAAAGCTACCTGAGCTTGATGCTGAATAACATATGGAGAAGTACCTGCTCCCCATCCATGACCGTGGCCCGCCTAGGAGTTGTCCTGGTCTGCTATAATTACCCCTATAATCCTAACGGTAATGCAAAATATAGCATATATTAGATATCTTGGTATGTCCTCATGTGTCTGTATGTTGTTGCAGCCATGACTAAAAGGATAAAAGAGGTTCTCAATTTTCTAGGGAAAAGACGTCAAATTGCCACGGCATGTTCACGGAAATGCCGTTTTCCATCTTCGAGCTCCATCGCCCAATTTCCCGTTCTTCACCCAAAAAGCAACTTAGCAATTTCCTCATTCACATACACTGTTGTCTCATTTCTGACCCTTTGTCAAAACGCGATTCTTTAGCACGGTTGGTAGCGCAATCCACAATTATCACAATGGTCTCGAGCAATTCTGTGGCATTCTCCTTGCATCTGACATGCTGAATTTGATTTATTCATTTGATATCTTACACTGATGGCCAGACCTGCTGGTCGCTCTTTGATCACCATTAAACTACACCGGGATGTGTGTAAAAGAGAAAGTTACCATCCGAAACTCTTGCCCTTTTCTGATTCCAGTTACTGCCACCGGCGGTCATATTCCAATATCATCCCTAGCCTAGCTTCTCGAACGCCCGAATCTTGTAACTTATGCAGGTCCCTGTGGATTTCTCTCGGTCCTTGGTGCTTTCTTTATCGCCTCGTCAAGCCAGCTGGTCCAGCGCTCATGTCGCTTCTCATGGTCGTATATTTCTTCGTGTGCTTCGCTCAAGTGGTCATTTGCTGTGCTCATCATGACGCTCCAGTGGCGCTTCAGCATACCGATATCGTCGTACGGTTCCTGCTCGATAAACCTTTGCCACCGCTGGACAGTGCTAACCGCCACATGCTCTGACACGGCAAACCACTTCTTGTGGTTGATGTTTTCCTGGGGTGCGTGCGCTCCCTTGCAAAGCAGCGGCTGACGAAAATTGTGAAGTTCCGCGTGTATAAGTTTTTCAGCCTTCTGATACATTCGGAAGGGCAAAGGCATGCGCATGGGATTTTCGCATTCCACCAAATCCTGAAACCCGCACGTCCTCTCGAGATCCTTGATGCGATTTGCGACATTTTTGGCGACTCCAATCCTAACTAACGGTCCCTGGCGATCGAAGGATTTTGGAGCTTTAAGAACGTATATATATCCTTCTGCTGGCCTGATCCTTTCCTGGACTATATCTCGGATAGATTCATCAACTTCCTTCGGTGATCGACTCGATGATTTATTTGCATTGGTGTTTGGTCCAGATGGTGTCGGCGTGCCGGTCCGTCTAGGTGTCCGTTCTTCGCCCGAGTCTTCATAATGGCAGGACACCGGTGTCTTACATCGACTAGGCGACATTTCATTTGATTTGGTGAACCGCTCTGAAGGTGGAGAAGCAAACCTGGACCGCCACTGAGAATCTTCACCTCTCAGTGTCTGCCGTGGATCTGCCGAACCGGTTGAAGGTACGTCCCTGTACGCAACACTATCTGTCCATGGATGCTTTGACAAATCGTTCTGGGAAATTTTGGAAAAAGAACTGATAGCGGTGGACACTTCAGTCATTGAACTTGCTGCGTCTGAATCTGTCGCAGATGGCAACCTCTCACGGCCTGGTCCATTTGGTGATTGCGCCTGTACTGGTTCTGTAGTAGCGCTGGAACTGGACACTCCGACTTCCTCAAGCTTTGATCCACCAGTTACTGCATTTGACCCTTCCCCCGTAAAAGATTTGGACTTTTGGGGTGGTTCAAATTGGATAAGCTTATCAGGGGGTAAAGACGATTCTAGCTTTAAAAGCGGTCCGATTGAAGGTGATCTGGACCGTGCAGGCGCGGTGGACTGTGAAGAGAATGCGAACATAGAAGACGATCCGAACATGGAAGACGTTCCGAGTATTGAAGACGATCCTGACTTGAAGGGTTCAATTTGTTGATTGCTCTGCACTGAATCTGGCCTTGTCAATACCATGAAAGGCTGCTGGGACTGAGCAGATTTGGCCGGAGGAGGGTTGCTCGAAGCCCTCCTATGGCTTCGATGTCTTGGAGCTAGTGTTCTTCTTGGACCGTCCCAGCCCAAAGGATTTTGAGCCACATGTTTTGTTTCGGATTGTCTCGCAGCCGATGACGGTGACTGGATACTCAATAGCCGAGATGGGTCTGTCGGTGTCGGCTCCCCGGCGGAGTTCTGGTCTGGGTCGGATTCAACGCGCAGAGTTGGTGGTATTGCTCGTTCGTGGGGCCCGCTTCCTAGTACAGGGTTCGCAGTTCGAGGGCGGGTTGCGGGGTGCGGAATCAGAGATGGAGATCCATCTTCAGTTTCTGGGTTGAAAGCTCGACCTTCCCGAAAATCATTTAGGTGCACGTTAGGTTTTCGGTCGGACTGACTTCTCATTTCTTTTGGACGCTGATGCGGCGCCGTTGGCTGACCGGCAGTAGTAAGCGCGGGCTGTGTCTGCTGTTGTCGAGATGCGGCCTGGACGACGTTCTGGGCCTGCTCGGTGGCACTTTCGCCAATGCAATTTCCATTGTGGTACAGCCAGAATAGTATTTTGGCTGCTTTCAAGAAGTCTTCCGCGGTTGCTTGATCGTCGGATATATTCAGGGCTTTCTCTGCGTTTGTGAACGGCTCGTGGCTGTCATCGAGATGACACCGGCGATCCTTATCGCAAGGACATGCTCCGCCTATATGATGGTAGAAGAAGCTTTCAAAAGGCACATACTTCTCGCCGCTCGGTAGCTCATCTTTGACTCTTCTGACTAAGCTGGAGATGAGCTCATGTAGCAATAGGTCGCGTGTCTGCACCAAGGGGGGCATGCTGAGAAGATATAATAGTAGACAAGCGGGCCCAAACTCAATAGACAACGACACAAGGAACTTGCAATGGTAGACTTGAATATTCTGAAAGACCAGGGATACTGCAGTATCATATACTCACGTCTTTGACAAGGGGGGCCGGCCACGAAAAGGTTGAAATTCATAGCGTTTCACTAACCAGGACCCTTAGAACTTCAATTCTACCAAGGAAGGAAGGAGGTTGAATGTGGCACAGCGGTAACCTTATCACGCTGCCGAGGGAACTCGTCATCTCCAATCGAACCCGTGGGGGCTATGAATCGGTTGGAAAATCGGGTGACTTTACCAAGCACCTGGACGCAGTTTAACCGTGCTCGACTGGGGACGATGACCAGGATAGGCGTTGGTGGAAACAGCGCAACTGCATGCGGCTTGAGGGCCCCGCATCCGCGCAAGCGCCCGTGCATAACCTGAATCAATTGTGAGGGAGGCACAGCAGAAAGCCGGACCCCGGAAAGTTTATGCCAACTTTCTCGATGCAACATACTGCACAACTAGCTCATGAAATCACTTGAATTTTTGGATTATTTTGAAGCTCTCTTATTTTCTTTTACACTGTGACACCTTCAAGCTTCTATCTAAACCCACGTGGGCGCTAGTCTTCCGTTGTAACCCCGGTGGCACGGTACTCTTAGTCTTGACCTACACCACAGTGCTCTGAGCGAGCAAAGCGGTGGAGAAATTTGATGACGTGAATAACGTGCATATGTCTTGAAGGAAGCCTCGTTGGAAACTGTCAGCGCTTCATCTTTTCACCGTTAATGTTATTCAAGTATTTGTTGCATTCCTGCCAACCCCTATGCATAATATTCGACTTCACTCTTTTGCGAGACTTTGGCACCTGCCAAATCTAAGGCATTCGTTTGTCTAAATTTTGAAAGGAACATCCCCGTAAGTTCAGAGAATACAACGATGCCAGCGATGCATCCGTTCATCCGTACATCGAGTCTCTTTCCTTATTGAACACTGGGTCATCCTTGGCACCACCTCATCCTGGTTTGTGGGGGGCCAAGAAAGGTGACACAAAGGTGCGTCGACATGGCCTGCATTCAGACCCACACCGAGTTGGCACACCAGAACCTACGGGTCCTCATCTGTTGCTACAGGGAGCAGTGAAGCGAATTCCTGCGTACCCAGCCCCTTCGGCTTTGAGTTCATCAAACCATTCGATCTTTCTCGAGACACTCGTTCCAACTGGTGCGAAAGTAGAGGTTTATTGGTCCAAACAGTCCTGAGAGCTAAAGAAGCTTCTCGCATCGTGTGTATGAGATTTGACATGCGGAAGCAACTGGTGGATACATTCAAGTTGAACAATGGGATACACATCTTGAAAAGATGCATGAAATAGCAATATAAGTGGGTAACTCGCGTAGGGATGAGAAATTCGTGGTAAGCGGCTCAATCAGGCACCAAAAGGGTCCCCCCGATATACTACTGCTTGCTAGAACGCAATGACGTTGAGGTTAACTCAAAGGACCGTTTTGGGCGGACGCCGCAATTCCAAGCGGCAAAGCTAGGTTATAATGCTGTTGTTAAGCTGCTGCTAGAACGCAATGGCATTGAGGTCAACTCAAGAGACCGTTCCAGGCGGATGCCGCTATTGCTGGCAGCAGAGCTAGGCCATGAGGCTATTGTTAAGCTGCTCCTAGGATACGATGACATTGAGGTCGACTCCAAGGGCCATTCTGGGCGGACGCCTCTACCTTTGGCGACACTATGACGCCACGAAAAAGTAGTTAAGCTGCTCCTAGACATAGCGCGAGTCGACATTAACTCAAAAGGCTCCTATGGTTAGAACCCCCTTTCATGAGCGTCGGAAAACTGCAATAACGCTGCTGTTAAGCTGATCCTCGATGGCGGCACAATGTAGATTCAAAAGGCAATAATTACGGTCGAATACCGTTGGCGTGAGTCGTGGAGAACAGATATATGCGGTTGTGATAAAGCTTTGAATTCAGGAATGGTGCTGTCATGCTTACGACGATGTGAAGTGTAGCTCTCGAAAAGCATAAAGGATACGGACTTCAGAAATTCGCTAGTGCTTATAAAGCCCAGACGCACGAATGCTACAACAAGTAGTATATTACAGTAAACGGCCAAGCTGTGCGCGCCGCCGCTACTGCCACTACCCGGACTCCAAGTATTTCCACCCGTCTATTCAAACAGTCCCCGACATATTAACAAGAAAAGAGCTCCCTACTCTCTCAATTCACTTCTTCACCCCATTCACTGGGCTGAAGCTCCTCCACTCCATCAGCGCGCAAATCCCCATTCCCAAACCCCACCCCAAATACGTCCTCAACTCTCCCTCGCTCGCTCTCCATATCAGGTACATCAAATTCACCGGATGAAGGATATTCGCTCGACTCACTCACACCCCTTGCTCTCTGCCCTATACCAAGTTTTCGAATAGCCCTCCGCATACTCTTCAACCTCACCCGTTCCATAACAACCATCCGTCTCGCCAACTCCCTACACGCTCTTCTCCCCATCTCCGCCCTCCCCACCTACCAACTCGCTAACATCCCCCGCAGCAACCCGCGAAGTATACTGCAGCTCTCTAGTTATTATTTATTACTTAAATTTATATTACATAAAGAAATTTAGTATAAGAAAAGCTATTTAAGATTTTATTTACTACTTTTTAAAAAACTTTAACACCTCTAGCTTATATATTAACTAAAATAGATTTTTAACTTAAAAGAAAGCTAAATTAAATTATACTATTCTTACCTATTTTACGTTTAGGTATTTAAGCTGTAACATGAATTTAAGCTAATAAAGTTACTATATTAATGTTTTACTTTCTACTCTACTTTTTATAGTAGTAGTAGAGCTTATATAAAAAATAGAAATTTTTTTTCTTTTATGTTAAATACATTAGCTATATTAAAAAATTTAGGTTAGCTTTTTTTTTACTTTTATAAAAAGTTTTTATAAGTATAAACTTTATAATTAATTTAATTTTCTATAAAGTTATAAAAAGTAGTATATTTATTATAAAGTTATAAAAAGTAGTATATTTATTATAAAGTTATAAAAAGTAGTATATTTATTATAAAGTTATAAAAAGTAGTATATTTATTAAAAAGTTTTAGTAGGTTTAAATTTATTATATAAAAATTAAAAAGTTAAAATATATATGTTATAAAAATATAAGCAAACAAATTAATTTTTAATATATAAGTATTATTTAAATATTATTGTTTTATATATATAAAACTTAAAAAAACTTATTATAATATATTAATTACATAAGTAATAAAATTAGCTTATAAAAACTTAAAAAGTATTTAGTAACTTATACTTTATACTTTATATTAATTTTAGAATTCTACTTACTATAAAAACTACTAAATTAGTAAATTAAATTAACAAAATTTAATTAAAGTAAATAACTTATTAATATTACTTAATTATTAATAACTTTAAATAAAATTATATATTTCTAAAAAATTTATATTATAATAATATGTACTACTACTTTTATATATATATATAAAAAGATTATAGAAAGTAATAAAAAAAAAATTTTTTTATAATTTTATTAATTTTTATTTTAAGGTTTATTAATTAAAAGTAATTAAATATTATATTAAGTAAAGTATAGTTAGCTTTATATATATTTTATTAGAAAATAAAAAATAATTTAATATAAAAAAATTACTTAAAGTAAATAAGTACTTATAATATATTTTATAAATTAGTAAGTTATATAAGTAAGTAAGTTATATAAGTAAGTAAGTTATATAAGTAAGTAAGTTATATAAGTAAGTAGATTACCTTAAAATTTACTAAAAAATTAAGGATTTACAGTTAAATATATTAACCGCTACTTAATAACAAATTCTAAAAATTTAATAAGTAATTAATAATTATTTAAAATAAAAACACTAAATTTTTAAAAGCTAGTAGTTAAACATTTTTAAGGTATTTAGAAAAAAGTAAATTTAGAAGCTAAAATAGTATTTTTTTAATAACTATTAATTATAAGCTCTTAAATATTTAATAGCCTTTATTTTAAAGTATTATTAATTATTTATTAAATTTCTAGAATTTATTATTAAGTAATTATTAAAATATTTAAGTATAAATTCTTGATTTTTTTTAGTAAGTTTTAAATTAACCTACTAATATATATAACTTACTTATAAAATATATTATATATTTTTTATTTTAATTTAGTTTTTATTTAAAGGTTTTTACTATTATACTTTTGTTACTTTAAACTTTTTTTTACCAAATTTTTTTATTTTTAGGTTTTTTTTATAAAAGTTTAGTATATTATAAATATTAAAATAAATTACTTTTATAACTTTTTAATTTTAAGTAAAATATTATATAAAGCTATAGTAACCTTAATTTATAAAATTTTAGTATTATTATTATAAAATGTAAAAATACAATGGGCCTGACTCACGACCTTCAGCATAAGTAGCCGAAACGTAGCCAGGGCCATGAACATATATCTAATTCATCCCCAAGATGCCCTAATAGCTCGACTGCCGCCTGGCTCTCAACTTCGCACCGAAGCGCCAGAGTATGCCTGTCGACGGCAGCGCGATACCAATCGACAGAAACGCCAACAGACTGTTCCCCCACCCGTATCCCAGTGTATCGTACAGCCTGTTCGAGAACAACGGGAACGCAAACGCCAGCAGGCTCCTGAGCACCTGCGTCGCAGCCGACGCCGAGCTAATGTGCTCGGGGTACGCATCCATGACGTATGCGTGCAGAGTGGTGTCGAAGATCTGCATGCCGAGGGACAGCAGGGCCGCGCCGACGTCAACGACGAGCCAGAAGAGGTGGTGCTGCGCGGCCCAGCCGTAGAGCAGGAAGCCGATGGGCGTGAAGAAGACGCCCGGCAGCAGAAGCGGGATGCGGAGCTCGGGCACGTGGGTGTCACCGGTGCGAGTTGTCAGCCTCTTGTAAACGTAGTCCATGAGCGGCCCGCAGAGCTGGGCGCCGGAGATGGTGCCGGTGCAGATGGCAATGTAGTGCAAGCCGGAGATGGAGATGGATTCGCCGTACGCGGAGACGTGGAGGGCGGAGAAGCTGGCCAGCGCGAAGTACAGCAGGCCGTAGTTGATGCCTTCCAGGATGGCCTGGACCTGGATGATTGGGTGGAATGCCAGGAGGCGGAGGGGGCGGGACAGGCTGCGGTTCAGCTTCCAGACGGCAGATCGGCCGGATTCGCGCATCTCGACCTCGGCGTAGTAGCGAGAATCGCCAGTCTCTTTGCGCCATTTCTCGGCTCGCCGACGGAGGAGGACAGGTGCGTAGCTCTCGTAGAACAGGAGCAGTGAGGACAGCTCGAGGGTGACTTGGAGAATGGTGGTCGCCCAGAACATCCATCGCCAAGTAGAATACTCGACAATGAAACCGCCAACGATCGGACCAACAGCGGAGCCGGTCAGTGGGGTGAGCAGGTACAGGCTCAGGGAGCGTCCTCTCTGCTCTACCGGCCACACATCACCGAGCACGCCGTATCCCAGGCTGTATACTGCACTGGCGCCAAAGCCAGCCAGGAGGCGGGCGGCAATGAGCAGGCCCTTCGAGTTGGCAAAGCCACAAGTGAGATTCCAGGCCAGGAACCAGACATTGGTAAAGTGGAAGATGGACTTTCTGCCGTAGACTTCTGACAGAGGGCCGATGAAGAGCGGTCCAAATGCGGTCGCCAAAAGATACACCGACAGTGCCATGGTCGACTCGGTGGTTGACATGTTCAACTCAGCTGCGATGGTGTTGATTGCAGGTGCCATCATCTGCAGACAGATCTCATTAGCAGCAAATCTCGCAGGTGGCTAGGGTTAACCTAAACACGCAGCCTTACCGTCGAGACCATGATGCGGACAAAGCCCGTGCCAGAGACCGCCGCCGTGACTCCCCATTTCAACTTCTTGGACCAATTGAGGGGATTCTCAGCGTCATCTGGGCTGAATGTGACGAGGAATACCTCATCCCAGGCAGCTTCTGCGCTGTCAGTAATGTGTTTAGTCTGATCTTGCTTCAGGTCGCTTCTTCCCATATCTGGGCCACTCTTCTCGTTGTTGACCTGACCCTGCCGGACTGCTGCTTGTTCACTTTTAGCCTCCGTGACTGTTCGAAGAAGTGGTATGCGTGAAGTGAATAAACGAGACGAGCAGTGAGGCGGGCTACAGCCAAAAGATATCCTTTAGTGGCAATCTCTGTGGTTACACAGAAACGGACTAACGCCTCGGCGATAAACATTCTACGGGAATAAATAGCGGTGCTTGGGAGCCGAGCATGCCAAGACGCCAGTGCATTAGCGCCTTGCTTAACAACGCGCTAGCTGCTAAGCCTTCATGCCAACTTTATGTCCGAGGCCTGAGGTGACTTCCTCGGACATCTCCTGGTGCTTGACTCCCACTTTGGAACGGATGCTACAAAAATCTTAGAGTTTACGATTGTTCTGTATCCAACTATAGGTTCGGAGTTTACGACAATAATCATGTGGCAGCTGCTGTAGATTTGAACCGCCTAGCACTGGCGTGGCGTGTAAACCCCTATAAGTGATAAAATGGGGGGTTGTCTCTCCTCTGCCAGGGTAGTTGATCACTGGCAAGTCTTATATTCTAACGACATGGCCAGGCCTTCGGATGACACGGCTACCCTTCAACAGCGTCTTAAGGCTCTCGAGTCCGTGATCCAAGCCATTTGTAAGGTCGCCGGCGCGCCAGGAATCTCTCTTTCGGTCTCTCACAATGGTGAGCCCATTCATCGCGCGTGTTTCGGCTTCGGGGATCTGGAGACGAAGAAGCCCGTCACCGGAAGCACGCAATTTCCCATCGGAACCATGGCCAAGACTTTCACTGCTGCGGCGGTGGGTGCGCTCGTTGCTGAGGGCAGACTGAGGTGGGACACACCGATCAAGAGCATTATCCCTGAGTTGCAGACGGCGACTGCCACCGTAACTGAGAACCTTACCATCGTCGACCTTTTGAGCCACCGTTCTGGACTGGGCCGCTCGAACCTCTGGTGGCAAGGAGCAGATGCGACTTTGCTGCTCGAGAAGAAAGACCTCCTTCCGTACTACAACAGCCTTCCCCTTACCGGCCAGTTCCGTGCCGACTGGGGCTACAGCAACTGGGGCTATGCACTGGCCGGCGAGGTCATTGAGCGTGTCAGCGGGAAGACCTGATGGCATACAGCATCGCCCTCCTGCAAGCCTTTCGCCACGAGACCGGCTTGCAGACAAGCAACCCGCCTCCCGCGATCAAGCACGGGCTGCAGCAACTGTCTGGCCACATCTTCACGGCGAAAGCACTGCTCGAGAAGTCGTACGCGTTTGGCTGGTACCGCACGCAGCTTCCGAATACCGTCCTCGGCATGGGATGGAACAGCATCTACGTGAAGAAGATGCCCAAGATCATTCCGAGGACCCACGTCGGGCCGTTGATCGCACACGGCGGAAGCCTACCGGGGTACCATGTTTCTATCGCGCTGCTGCCCGAGATCAACAGCAGCGTCGTCGTCTGCACCAACTCGATTGCTCTGGGCGACGTGTCTGGGTGGGTTAGCATGGCGCTCCTCGAGGCGCTCGTCGACACGCCCGAGCCATCGGATTACCTGGCATTGGCCACCGAGGCCGCGGGCAACGCGGCGTTGAGCGTGAAGAGATTCGAGGAGAAGCTCGAGGCGGCGCGGACAACCGGCGCCGCGCCGCGGTCCAGAGAGGACTACGTCGGCAGATATCGTGACGAGAAGCGCAGGTGGGTCATAGATGTGAGGGCGCGGGACACGGCGCCGTCCGGCCTGGAAGTGGCGTTTCAGGGGCTCGACAGCCAGGCGTGGGCTCTGTCACACTACGAGAACGACACGTTCTCGTGGTTGGCCTCTCGCGAGGAGCAGGCGAGGAGGGGACGCATGGTCACGTATCCGCTCGTGGCAGACCATTTCAAACTGTACTTCCAGGCGGATCACGGCGGCAGTGGCAAGATTGATCGATTGTTGTGGAAGCACGAGGCATTGGCGCCGGTCGAGCAGCAGTATTTTATGAAAGAAGGTGAATGAGGCTAGACAGGGTACCTATTTCAACAAGTATGACTGACGGTTTGTGGTCGTAGATAATTGGAATAAACGTTATATTTGCAGCTACTTAAGATAAGGTCGAAGCTGTTATACTGTGGTCTCTAGGGTATATATTATAGGTGGAGACTGTGGTGTCTGCACACAGACTGTAGCAGGGCATACAGCGAATTAGCTCTGCCTCCTCTCTTATTTTATGCTTTGCACACGAGCTCACGAGCCACACCCCCAGTCACAATATTTACCCCAGAGATGATAGTAGTAACCTAAACATGAAAAGAGGAGTATTTGTCCTAGCCTACAGGACGAAAGTCTAGGCTAAGTGATAACCAGTTCTTCACCGAATCATCACACTCACCCAATCACCGGCGTCCACTCAAGCCTTACCTCCTCCACCGTCCTCATCAGATCGGCCCTCCCCCTCTTCGACTCCACCACCATTACCGACGTGAAACAGTTCTCCGTATCGTCCGGCGGCGTCACCTGCTGTCCTACCTGGAAGTAATTCAGACAGAGAGGCACGCACGCAGCCAACTCGGGCTTCTCCCGTCTGAGCCTCGGCCGTGGATCCCCTGACCGGAGTATCCCCCTTTTCTCCGGCATGATGAGCAGCACCGCGCTGTCGTGCTGGGCACCGTTGGCGAAGGGCACAGAGAGCGCGCGGAAGCGAGCTTCGTCCCCGGCGCAGTGCAGCATGTGCAGCCCCCATAGATCCACGCCGTAGGTCCAGGCAGAGGCGTACAGACCGACGTAGCCCGGCGCACGGGCGTTAATCTCGAGGAGGAAGACGCTGGGCTGGGTGCCGGCGGTAGCAGCAGCGGTGGCGGGCTTTGCCTCGAGGTCGATGATGCCGCTTCCGCTCTGCCGAACGTAGTGCATGGAAGAGTCCCGGACGCGTGCCTCGCAGTGGAAGACGCCTGTGCGGAAGCCCATGCGCAGGATGCACTCGCGGATGTATTGGCAAACCATAGCTTGCTCCGACGCGGGCAGCTGCGACGGGTACATGAACAGGCCCTCCTGGAAGTCCTTCCTCCCGCTCCCGGTCACCTCGTCGAGATCGCCCGCGGTCGGGGCATTGTCGCAGACGTCGAAGAACGTCACCTGCCCATTCCACATGGCGAGATTGATGTCGACTTCGGGCCCGTTGCAGTACGGCTCGATCATGACTTCCGAGTTAACAAAGCCGATGATATAGCCTGCCGCCCACTCCACATCCGCGAGCAGCTCCGTCTCGTTCACGGCCTTGGCGACCCCGTAGCTCCCCCAGCCGTTCGTGGGCTTGACGACGACGGGGTAGGGGATCTGCAGGGGCTTCTCCGGGCCCTTGAGCCGCTCCTCCAGTTCCTGCCTGCTCTTCACGCAGATGGCTTGGCATCGAGGTCCGTCTTGATCGTGGTCACCTGCATCGTGGTCCGGCTGGGTGCACGTGATGCGGGTGAGGTACTTGTTTGTGGCAATCGCCATCGCCAACGGTGCTGGGGTAGGGAGCTCCAGGAGCTCAGCTACTTGCGCCACCTTCTCGAATATCGCGTCGAATCGCGAGGTTAGACCATCTAGGCGTTGGTCTCGAGCTGCGAGGTACAGGCGCTGCACGAACCCGTCGTCCGGGTTCAGGTCGATGGGGTGGAACGACACCCGCAGGTGCGCGAGAGGGCTACCGGGGTCCTCCATGCAAGCCCCGGGCTCGTCAAAGACAACAAGGTCCATGTTCAGGTGCAGAAGCAGTTCGAGAGACATGCGGTAGTCTAGACACTGGACAAGCCCTACGCGCTTTCGCGGGACGGGCTCAGGCATGAGGAACTGCAGCCCGAGGCGGTTCTGGAACTCGTGCTCTAAGCTGTCTAGCACCTGCCAGGGCGACTCGGGGCCGGGGGTGGTGTTTCTGACAGCACTGACGGCGCCAATCGCGGCCGTGAGCAGATCGTAGAGCTGTGAGATCAAGGCCACCTTCCCTGATCTAGGTGCCGTGAATGTCGTGAAAGATTCGATGCGCTCACCAGGCCGGAGAAAGCCGGCCACTGACTCGACGTGGGCACAATTGTGGAGTCGCGTTTGGATGATATTGGACTGCGCGACGTAGCCGCTAACCTTCGGCATGATCAACTTTACGGCCATCGGAGCTGGCGTGCTGTCGTGTTCTCGCAGAGCTTGATCCAGGAATGTGCGAATATCGGACCTGCCATCTCCTAGCTCCAGCCCTGAACGAAGCATCTGGGGCCATGTAAAAGTTGGGACATGTTGGTGCGCTTGAGCGTCATCGGGCAACCGCACGATAACTAAACCGGCAGATTGTATGACAAAGGACTCAGGGGCAGCGTTGGCTCGCCACGCGAAGGAATACAGTCGAGGTTCTCTACCGTCCACAGATGCATAGAAGGCATCGAGCATCGCAGTTTCCACAGCCGAATCCATCTTAGGTGCCACGTTGGTTGCAAGGTTCCGGATAGTGCGCACGGGAGAGCCCTATTACTTCTTTTTTTTTTCGACAAACTCTTTTCGGATGCAAACTAAGGTGAGCAACTAGTACACCTTGATTAAGAACACTCAGACTCACTTGCACATCTCTGACTTTTTTACGTGTAGCAACAAGCATCCTGTTCCCAACAGTCGCGTACAAGACCTCGGTGATTCGGAGATAAATCGTGAATATTGACCTGATGCAAAAAGCTGTGTTTTTTTTTTGGTTGAATTTTACCAAGAACCGAGCTCAACGACGGTGAATCTCGTAAGGCTTTCCTGCTGTTATTCCAGCACGTCAATGGGACGGCTGAGGATCGAGAAGATTGCCAAATTGAGCAAGTGGCGCGCCGGTGAGGCTTCTCCGAGTGTGGTCCAGTCCTCAGCTCTCGGCCGAGAATGCTAACGCCGCTTATTCGCAGGGATTTTCATTTCGCTCCAACGGTCAAGCCGCCGCGTCTGTTTCATACCTATAGAAGGATGTCGGATTTATGCATTGGCCTGTAGCTTGTGAAGGAATATGGCAGCTTCGTAGATCACGTTGATCGCGTTGATCGTAGGTCACCAAGGGAACCGACGATTCTCGGCTTCTCGATATGATAACATGATAGGCAATCGGGATTGCTGTACTACCTATTTTCACCCTAGAAATCACTATCGGGGTGACACTGATCCCGTAAATCCTGGGGTAGCCGGATACTCAGGCCTTGTCGTGAAGATTGACATCAAGTGGTGTTGGTCTAAAGCGGTTGGAAGATGAATAGGGGCACAAACACATGGACGCTTGAGCATCGGTCTGAAAGTCCACGAGAACTTGAATATCCATGCCTCATCGCATCTTATCTCTGCATTCGTTTCAAGAATATCTACACCGTCTGGTTTTTACTAGCAAATTTGGCATATCCCAAACATCTAAGAAATCTACTTCACATCCATAGGTAGATGCCTATACTTGTAACTAGGACTTTAGGCGAAGACAACATCCAACTGAAGGTAGCCCCACCGAAATGAAATGGCTGGTATTCGACCTTTTGCCTTGCAGCTTGTGGCTCGTTCGGAATTTCTTATATATTTGGCTCGTTCAGCATTATTTTTTCGTTTTTATTCTACAAGTCTGTAAGACGTAGACTACAGCCCAGCCGCCTCCGCAGAATACCCCTCCGCCCTCCCATTCCAATCCTCCACTCAGTCCTCAATATACTCTGGCGTGCCAGGAAACATGTTAGTCGGCGCCGGCAACGGCGTTCCGTAGACCATCCTGCTCGGCACCACGCCCGCCCAAACCTTCCTCCGCATCGCCTCGTCCCTAAGATCCTCCCTCGCCTCTCCAGTCGTGCCAGAGCGGACCTTGGCGCTCGCTGAATGGATATCGATCCGCAAGATCCCAGTGCTCTTGAGCTCTGTCTTGTTCGGGTAGCGCGTATGCTGCCAGCGGTCTGGGACCAGGTTGTTAGTGATGAGCTCCATGGCCCACAGGCGCTCAGGCTCGTCCTCGACGACTTGTGCGTGTCCAAATGCGACGGCAGAGCGGTAGTTGCAGCTGTGGTGGTTGGGGGTGAGTGCCAGGACGATGCCGTCCATCAGGGTGGCGGAGACGCAGACAGGGATGCCCGAGGGCTCGGCGCCGGCATCGTCATCGGAGGTGGTGTTCTTTCGGGTGAGTCGCATTATGCGGGAGGAGACGTAGCCATGAAGGTAGATGGCACGGCGGCCGTCGTTGTTTTGCTCTTCTTCGAAGTTGCCGGTGCAGCCTAGCATGGGCAGGATGACGGGGAAGGCAAAGTCGTCTTGGTCTGGAGAGCTGTGGAAGGCGACGTGGAGGATGGGTGCCTCGTCAACGATAGGGTAGACTTGCTGGTATTCGTATTGACCTGGGGAGCTAATAGTTAAACAACGGTGCACACCTGACACCCAGCGAACTTGGGGGCTCCTGACGCACCACGGCCTCGATAACGGTTGACTGTATTCAGCGATGTCTTGGCGTATCCGCGGTCGCCAGACGTAGAACCCTCTTTAGCGATGGGAGACATGATGGGCCGAAGATGACTTCCTGACAGTGATACGGAGAACTTCTTGTCTAGGACCGAGAGTTAACTTCATCAAGCTGAAGAAAGGTACTACGACACCTCTAGAAGTTCCCCTCGTGTCTTGCTTTTATCCATGTCTCCATCGGACTTGGTCATCACAAATGCATGGACCCTTGATCGCTCGGCCGAAAGTGTCGATTAGAGTCTATCCGTAGGTAGTACTGCAGCGGTGGTAAGCGCCTTAGGGTTGAGATTAGTTGCCGTAGTAAGTTCCTAATGGCAGTATTACCTCCGATGTGGAATAATGAAAGCTTCCACCTGGAAGCCTTGCCCGTCTCACACAGGAGTTAGAAAGTAGGATATCCGACAGCAGGCCGCTCCAATGGGCCTGGCAACAGCATTCCCCTGTTTGGATCTGATACCCACAAGCTGCCAGCATAAGAGTGGCCAAGGTCGGCCTTGTCCGGTCTTCCCAGACCAAGTTGCAAGAAGCATTGCCAGGGCCAGCAGAACATCAAGATCACATTCCAATATGCCTTCTCTTCTACAGTTTCCACACAATGCGACTACCAAATCTCTTCCACATCCTCCTCCTCTTGGCTCCCCTGTCCGTGCCCATCGCCATGCAGTCTCTGTTCAGCTACCGACATGGCAGGACATGCGTGGGATGGTGGCACAAGAACCGCGTGTTAGTCTTGTGCAGCAGATCAGCTATCCCAGGTCTTTCCTCAACCAAGATGTCGTCAAGGTAGGTCATCACCAACTTAGGAACACCTCTACACTGAACGGCCACGGCTAACGTTGTTCTCTACTTGTGCGCAGGTCAATAATGCTTGCCTGGCTCTTCTCAGACATGCAGATGAGAAGTGCCTGATATTCCCAGTCTTGGACCATGCACTGGCCTGCCAGGCCACGATAGTTGACCTGGCACCGGAAGCAGCAGGCCACGTTCGAATCAGGGCCGCAGACTTCCTGCTAGATGAGTCCTCGGTGACAGTGGCAAGGGGCGACGTCCCAGGGACTAGCCAGAACACCCATGATACTGCTCCGCGGCGCTTCTTCCTCGTCTTCTTTCACGCGCAGGTGAACGCTAGCGCTATGGTCTTTTGGAGGATAACTGGAACGGGCATCTCGTCGCGCCTCGCCCAGAGCTTGCACGAGCACCTCGACAGCATATCTCCCGCGCCTGCAGATGAGCTGTTCGGGAGCAATCCGGATCTCTTCCGCGAGCTTGCAGACACGCAGGCGGACGATATGGTGCGCACGCGCATTGTGAAACTGCTCCACCGCGCATCCATCAACGCGGCTCAAAGCGCACGCTTTGCACCATCAGACGTCTTCCTCTATCCGACTGGCATGGCCGCCATCTACGAGGCCAACAAGCTGCTGCAGAGCTGGCGGTCGAGGCAGACGGTCGTATTTGGCTTCCCCTACGAGCTCACGTTGAAGATGATGCAGAAGTACGGGCTGGCGTGCAAGTTCTACGGGTTCGGCACTCCGGCCGAACTCGATGAGTTTGAAGACTATCTTGCAGATGAATGGCAGCAGCGACGTACGGTGCAGTCGGTGTGGTGCGAGTGCGCATCCAATCCGCTGCTGAGGACCGTCGATCTGCAACGCATTCGACGCCTGGCCGATACGTACGGCTTCGTGGTGGTCGTCGACGAGACGATTGGCAGCTTTGCCAACGTCGACGTTGCAGGCATTGCAGACGTCATCATCACATCCCTCACCAAGAGCTTCAGCGGCAAGGCAAACGTCATGGCCGGGAGCATCATCCTGAATCCCTCATCGCCGTTCTACACGCCGCTCAAGGGGTCCCTTGACAGCACCTACGTGAACGAGCTCTTCGGCGCTGACTCACGCGTCCTCGAGCACAACAGCCGCAAGTTCCTCGCCCGCGCCGCCATCATGAACAGGAACGCGCAGCACCTCGTCTCGGTCCTGAACCCCTTCGCCGGCGCGCCATCTAGCACGCTCACGCACATCTACTACCCGTCAACCTGCTGGTCGCGCGCAAACTACGAGTCGCGCATGCGCACCGGCACGGCCGAGTTCACCCCCGGGTACGGCGGCCTGTTCACGCTCGAGTTCGAGAGCGTGGTGGCAGCCGCGACCTTCTTCGACGCGCTGAACGTGCACAAAGGTCCGTCGTTGGGCGCGCCGGTGACGCTTGCGCAGCCGTACGTGCAGACGGTGTTTATGCGCGAGAAGGAGTGGGCGGCGTCGTACGGGCTGAGCGAGTCCATCGTGCGCATCTCTGTGGGCTTGGAGGACGAGCAGGCGCTGGGGTACGAGTTTACGCGGGCGCTGCGTCTGGCGGACCGGTTCAAGGCCGGGAGAGAGCTGAATGGGCATCTAGAGAGCTTTCTATAGTTGTCCAAGGTAGACATTCTACATGCGGAAGGACCGTGAGTTGAGTTGGTGTTGAGAAGGTCGGCTATCACAATCTATTTGCCCAACAGTCATTACGTGACTTAAATATCATATCCACGTCGCTTCGTCAAAGAGGTAACTTCAGAAGACTCTTTCACAGTGAGACAACCTGACATTCGGCTTCTACTAGTGATTTTATATGCCCAAGAACTGGTCAGTTATTCTACGTTTGAGCTCGATCTCGGTGATGAGTCTCGCCCTCCTGTTCGATCCTAGCACTACCATGCTTCTAGCACAACTCAACAGACATGTTCTTACTGAAATTCCCACGAGGACGAGCGCCGTGTATGGCGCGTTGCCCAATGTCGCCAATCACCCACAAATCCAGGTGCGTCGGACCCGTCAACTTAGGGGAGGGAACGCCACGGAGTGAGCAATAAGAGCAATCTCGGACCGGCTCAGGTAGCATGTAATTAGTTCTTGGTGTATGATGTTAAAAAAGGTGGTTTGCCTTGAGCGGCCGGCCCAATTATCAGTACATCATTTGGAGTGCCCAATGATCGCCGACTCGGCCGGTCGCACCCTGGAAGCCTGGTTCCACCATGTATCTGGGCCGATTGGACGGAAATCTGCCTCCAGCGCCGAGGGATGAGCTGCCGGGTTTAACTTTTTTAAGGTACGTATAGGGCTTTGCAGCTAAAATGCAGACCACTATCAATCCTCTACTACCTTCGATATCATACTAGACCCTCGAGTGACGATGGACGACCTGCACGAGACCATTGCGATCGATTACAGATTTCGTGGTCTCTCCGGAGCCCCTCACCCTAAGCATGGCACCGAGGTGCAGGAAAAGGTCGCACATCCTCTGGCGAATGTTCCCGAAGGGAAGCTTGGTAAGTGTTCGCTCCGTCGAGCATAATCTCCTAGCTACTTCTCATCGATCAGTGTAGGGAGCCTCAATGCCCTGCAAGCACTATTCAAGAACGATGCCCGGCCCCACAAGGCAGACCTCATGTGTGGTGTCTATCAGACTCAGGAGGGGAATCCGTATGTCTTGCTATCGGTGAAGCTAGTAGGTAGGTCTTCCAGAGCTTGCATGAGCGCAATTCAACGGTGTACAGGCGCGGCAAATGCTGTTCGATGACCAGGAATGGGAGCATGAATATCCTGCGTCTCATCTTGGTGAGGCACCGTTTCGAGATATGAGCGCTCGTCTGCTGTTTGGGGAGACTAGCCAGACGATAAGGGGGAAAAGGCAAGCAACGATTTTGTAGCATGAAAGCCGAGGGCTAATTGACCTCTGTCAAGGATGGCATCAATGCAGGCTCTAGGAGCCAGCGGAGCATGCCATATGGGTGCCAAGTTCCTGCGGATGCATTATGAGCCGCATAAATCCAATCCCAGAGGAAAGGTCTATATTCCCGCAGAGACGTGGGGTAAGCCTCTCAGACACCTATAACTATCAGCGGGCGTGTTCCATCTCATGATCTGACCATATGTTGCCCTTTAGTTAACCACCCGAACGTCTTCCAAGCCGCAGGATTTGAGACGGCTAGCCTCCCATACTACAGCCCCTCAATCCACGCGTTCGACTTCAACGGCCTCAACGAGTCCCTTACACGAATCCCACCCCAGTCCATCGTCGTACTTCAAGTTTGCGGGAACAACCCGACCGGCTGCGATCCGTCCGCAGAAGAGTGGCAGCGCCTTGCGCAGACATTCCAAGCCAAGCAGCACTTCGCCTTCCTCGACCTCTCATACCCAGGCTTCGTGTCCGGCAGCGTAGCAGAGGACTGCGCGCCCATCCGCCTGATTGCTGAGGCGGGCACTCCGTTCCTGCTCGCTGCGACGTACGGCAAGGCGTTCGGCCTCTACGGCGAGCGCGTCGGACATCTCTGCGTGCCCCTGCCTACCGCTCAGGCTGCGGCGCGGGCCGAGCAACAGATGAAGCTCCTGGCCCGGGAAGAGACGGGCGCGCAACCGCGGTTTGGTGCGAGGCTGGTGGCGAATATCCTCGGGAACCCGCGCCTCAGGATGGTGTGGGAGGAGGACCTCAGGGGCTTGGCGCAGGATCTGGCTGGGAGACGAGAGGCGTTGAAGAGAGAGCTGCTCAAGCAGAATGTTCCTGGTGATTGGAGCTTTGTGACGAGTCAGGCCGGGATGTTCTTGTAAGATGATTCTTTCGCTGCTGTCCATGATGTGCAGGTAGGCCTACCTAGGCTTTCGCTAATGTGTTCTTATTAGGTACACTTCTTTCGACCTGGAGCAGGTTAAATACCTAAGGGAAGAGCACGCTGTGTATCTCCAAGATACGGGACGGCTGTCCATTGCGTACGTTGATGAATGACTCTAGTTTATGCTACGAAGTGGACGTTTGCTGCTAGCGGACTCAATGCACGGAATACTGCTCATGTTGCGGAAAGCATAGGGAAAGCCGTAGGGCGGCAGAGGCACTAAGTACACGTAGAGATTTCAGTTACAGCTCTCGACGTTTTATTCATTGAGAAGTATTTCATTGCCGTGAAGCTGTGTTGCGGTAACGGGAAGCTTATAACTCGGACTAGTTTTGATAACTACGTTAGTACACTTGCACCAAGTCTAGTTTTCACAAGTCCAACTATTAATATTAGTAAAATGCCAACTTAGTACCTTACTTATCAAGTAATATAGCTGAGCTTACTCATACTAGTACTAAAATACCCGGTTAGTATCATCGTAATACTAGTTGATACCGAATCCTAGTACTAATGTAGCAGCCCTAATGATTTTGCACCTTCTGCACCCCTCAAATCACTTTCGCCGGCTGTACATTCGGCGGCTCTACCTCAACTAGCTTGAAATCTGGAATCACCTGAGCCACCACCTCCCAGTTCCTTACCCTCTCGAAATGCGCCATAGCCACCGGGTGTGCCTCTCTCCACTTCTTGTCCAGCACCCACTGCAGGGCCCTGCTCAACACGGCCCCTACAAAGATATCTGCGAGGGTGGGACCGTCGCCTACTAGCCACTCTACTCCTTCCAGAACCCCCTCTAGCTTGTCCAACAGCGCTAGACTTGCTCGCTTCCCCTCCTCAACTGCGTCGTAACTGTACGGCGCAGGATCCGTGAACCCAGGGATGAGAGGGAGGAACCAGCGCGCAAGCGTCGGCAGGAGCTCCTGATTTGCGAAGCTGACGTAGCTAAGCACGATGGATTCTTGGGCCAGAGTGCCAGCGGAGCCGAGGAGGTGGGATTTGGGGTTGAGTTTAGACAGATATTTTACAGTATCGAATTAGCTGGCGTAGAGAGCGGACCCGGGGGGGGAAGGAGTATGAAGAGAGGAAGCTGAGAAGATATAAACAAGATTGGGCAGATGCTGCAGGTCTTCTACTTACATAGGCAATAGCAATCGTTTCCGTGATCCTAACGCCGGGACCTTTGAGAGCCGGGATCTTTCCCTGAGACAAGGGGAAGAGTTCCATGTAGGCGGCTTTGTTGATGCCCTTGCGTGGAACTACTAGAGATTGGTTCAGCGTGATACCTTCGGCGGCAGCCTGATGGGGCGTTAGAGATGCGGCATCGAGGCAGTGTAGAGCTGGGAAGAGTCTAGTCTTACCACGATCTTGACAATGCGCGTTCGAGGGTTGTCCTGTTAGCGGCGATAAGTCTACATTAGAGTTGTCACATTGCTACTAGCAGGTACTCACATCGTAGCCGTAGACGGTAAAGCTGGCAGCCATGATGGATAGGGATGGTGCAAATGTCTGTATGTGCTTGACACGCGACGGATGCTGGTACACGGAGAAGTACTCGTCACGGGCCTAGAGGTTGGAAGATGTAGGCATACAAGGACTCGGCTTTATTCTTAAGGATAGTATTCTAAGTCCGAGCTCTTCCTCGGATGAGCCAAACAGCCAGCTCATGATACCTATGATCTACATTCATGTACCTATGTTACGCCGTTTTCGACCGAGAGCGCATGCTCTGCAGACCAGAATCCCTCCGTCATACTAAAACCGACTTCCACCCGCAGATGCTTGAATTGTTAATTAAACCTCCGTGCGAGGCTTCAATGTTGCCGAAGAAGGCTGGTTTTGGGGAGCGGTGAAAAACACCGCGTGTAGAAGAGCCACTGCCCGCCCAGCGTCCTGCTCTTGGACGACGCAGGAGATGCTGATCTCGCTCGCTCCTATCGATATGTCCGTCAGCCGCCGCCGCCAATCTGAAGAATACTAACAGCCAACCCTACCGTGTGCAATCATCTCAATCTTGATGCGGTTTTCGCTCAGCGTGGAGAACATCTGTCCAGTCACGCCCAGTGCTCGTCTCACCCGCTTGCCAACCAGACTGATGATAGTCCTGTTGTGCAGAAGCTCTACATCCCCGTATTCTTGTAACTGCGCAATCGCGCTTTTGACATCTTGCCGGACGGGTTCGGAGTCGTCCTCGTCGTCGCCGGTGACCAGAGAGACTTCGGAGTGCAATGCCATGGAAACCTGGACCTCGCTGGTACAGATGAGATCGATGGACAGGTTCCATTTGTCAAACACGGAGAAAATGCCGACCAAGAAGCTGTGCGCCTTCAATCGTTCCGCGGACCGGATATTGATCAGCAAGATCTTGTCTTTCGACGTTATGGCGATCGGGGTCCGGGAAACGCCATCGTACATGTAAGGCAGAGAATCCCGCACTGCATCACAGTTGATGGAGGGCGAGGGAACTGGCGAAGGGCTGACGCCCTTCCAGTCATCTACGACCAGAGTCCCCGGCGCCTGCGGGTTGAGGACGTTTTTGATGCGCATTGAAACGCTCGCACGCATCGCTAGGCGCATGGCCACGTAATGAATGACCTCGGAGCTGTGGAAAGTCAGCTCTGAGGCCTCTTCGGAGCTGATCACGGGGAGCATCTTGGCGCTGGGCACCTTGCTTGGATCGGCCGTGAAGATACCTTGTACCTCTTTCCAGACCTGCAGCTCCTCTGCCCGCAGCCCCACAGATATCATCGAGGCGCAGAAATCGGTGTATCCGCGACCGACCTGCGTGAGAAGACCGCGGTCGATGGGTCCAAAGAAGCCCGTAACAACCGGCACAGTAGCCTGGCATCTGCGGATTCGCTTGGCCATCATACCCGACAAGCTATCGTAGAAGGACTGATCCATCGTGCTGTGAATGGTGGATGGAACAATCTCGGAAAAGTCGACAGTCTCGCTCGCGATGCCCCGATCGCGCAGCGCGGCAGAGAGGAAGAAGCAGGCCAATCGTTCACCCGTGCCGATGACCTTGTCTATGATGTATGAGGTGCCATGGCCGATGATTCTTGTTGCTTGGAGGAGCTGTATAACCTGCTCGCATTCATGCTCGATTTCTTGGACAAGATTGGTGACGAGTTTCGGATTCTTTATATAGTCGTAAGCTGCACTGATATGCTCTGCGCGAATGTTTTGGACAAGTATATTAGAACGTTCGAAGTCAGTCCCCAGACAGTGCCTGTAGGCTTGCAGAAGGCGGTTCGTGGTGCCTTCATTCTTGGTGCTGGCACTCAGGGCAGAGCAAACGACAACCACTTGATGGTAACGGGTGGCGGGCCTGAGGTTGGTAAACATTCATGATCCATCATTGCAAAGTAGCATGGTGAGAGTGGTGCTGACTTGACGACATTTTCAACGACATTGAGAGGGTATTTCCCAATGCTCGTGCCACCAAACTTCTGCACAACCCAAGAGTCGGCATCACTCCGAGACGCTTCGATCTTATCGACGGTCATGCTGTACCTTGATAGAGTGTTGCATACGAAGGACTCTCTGTCTTCACTATTGGAGACTCAAATATTCGGCCATGAGCGTCGATTATCTGTACTATATTCTCGCAAATGTTACCTAACGAGACCTACGCAGATCATTCCCCTGTCTGTCCGGTATAAGGACCCTGCATAGGAAGAAGAGTCAGCCAATTTTTTCGGCCGAGGACGGCTAGAAACGATGATGTCCGAACTTAGGCGGCTTTCTGGTTCTACTTGTACCACCCGTGCTTCGGGGCTGCATTCAATCGGAGAACACATCGCAGGCTAAAGCCATGTTTGGTTCCTGACGGAATCCCTTAGAAGTAGTGAACAAGAACCCCTAGGCTAGACCTACGTGCTATACGGTCACAGGTCGGACCAGTCATAATAAGAAACAGTGGTGTGGCCGCCGGGCCAGTGAACACCGAAAGGGGACTTGCAGATGTGTGGCACGTGTAATTTAGTGAAGTTTTTGCCTTCCCCTTAATCGGCGTTATTTGGGTAAGTAGAAGGTGTAGGTGGATCCATTCTTCGAAGCTTTAGCGTTTTATTTAAGAAAGCTACCAGGGCCTAGGGCGTGCTATCCATTCATCTGTTTTGTACCTTTTTTTTTATTACACTTATATATATCTTTGGGAACCAAACAGGATATAATAGATGACCGGCCACTAGAATTCAAGATTGAAAGAGTGAATCACCTGTTGGTAAAACTAGAATGGGCAACCTTGCCACTTTGCCACCACTTTGCCACCACGGCATTATAAATCACCAGGGATTCGTAATGTCGTTACTGCCTATTTGATTATTATGTATTTAATCAGTCATTACCTTCAGTAATGTAGGAATCGATGCAATCATTCCTTTGAAGACAATATTTATGAGAACTTCATGCTGCCAAATAAGACCTCCATGATCACCTTCTAGCCACCAGCTTCCTAGGAGCTGCTGGTCATCTTCGCAATACTGCGGGCTGTTTATGTGTATGCACAAACTTTATGTTAGGTAGGTAGGCATCAATACAACAGTTGGAAGATCTTTTTGTTATCTTCAATTCCTTAGTCGTCTTTGAACAGTAATACATAGTATAATAATGTAGGCTAAAGGTCAAGTTACGTTGGATGTATACCGTTTAACCCGCTTCACATGCATCAACTGCTATTCTGCTTGGGCTCCTCCTAGTGACTACTTATCAACGTTGCGTGCACCGTTTAAGCCATTCATTCCCGCTACTTTCGCAAGCCTGACATTATCCTCGAAGCTCTTCACTCCCGATTTGAACACTCCTGCTCCATCCGAGTGAACGATGAAGGCTTTCCATCCCAGCTTCAGTCGTCGTTCCAAGATCTCAGGCGTCATGGCGAAGCCTAGCACCGCAAGACCATTCTTGTCTGCGGCGCGCTGGATCTTGTCCAATGCAGCGAGAAAAACTGGCTCGTCGCCGTCCTGACTGCCGACCTCAAGACCCACGGAGCATCGAAGATCGCCCGCTCCCACCATCAAGGCATCAACTGGGGAGACACTTGGTTAGATCAAGTCTGCTACAACTCCCGTTTGGCCACTATAATGTGGATGTGACGGAACAGGGGGAGGACACTGACTTCCAGGAACAGCTGCAATCTCTTCAACATTCTCGACTCCCTCGACGTCCTCAATCTGGGCAAAGATGGCGGCGTGATTGTTCCACACGTCGTAGACGGTCTCTCCAGGCTTGGTGCGCGTCTGTTTGCCAAACAGTGCTAAAGGTGGGTAGCTGCGCGTGCCTATGGGAGGGAACTTGGCTAAGCCTACTAGCTGTCGAGCTTGCTCTGCATTCTGAACGTGCGGCTGGACGATACCTCCGGCTCCTGCAAGGAGAACATAATTGATCAGGTCTGGCATGTTGGGTGCCAGCCGTACGTATGGCACCATGGAGCCATTTGAAGTGTACTGAATCGTCTTGATGAGGCTGGCAATAAGTGTGGGATTGAGCGGGCTATGCTCCTGAACTGCACGTTAGCCTTTTTCTGTATCCCTTGTCCAAAGGGTAAGGAATCGTACTGCGTCAAGGAAGCAAAACTGGTGCGGCAGAGTCGCCACAACACGCGCAGCTTCCTCATGGGGGATTCGACAGCTTGTACCCCATAGCAGTTCACCGCTCTTTAGCATAGATCTGAAATCTGTTGGCTGAGCCAGATCCAAGGCGTTGTATTGCTTTGCGTCCAGCATTCTTACGCCTGTGTTTTGTGCCATATGATTTTCACAGTGTGCGATGTTGTTGGTGTGAAATTTTATCAGAAACGGTCCAGGTCGGTTTTTCACACAAGTAACATGAGCTCTAGGTGGCCTTCCGCAGAGCGAGTGCCTTAGGAAGCCATTCATCAACCTCGGCGACGGATTTGACATGTCCGCTGTAATGATCAGGGTCAGGCTCATCTCCGACTATAACCCTGCCGATCAATTCTGTCGATCAACTCCGTCGATCAGACCCGGAGCGCTGCGTAGTCCACACGGACAACACCGCAAGGGCTGTCAGCATGACCGATTGGTCCAGCTCGGATCGCCGCCAACGCCCCTCACGCCTTAGTCAGAACAAGCAGGGATTCTCGGCCAACGGCGTCACGATGTAGCTGTGCGTAACAGCTGGAATTTGTACGACGGTCGCCTGACCTAGGTAAGGAGTCGGTGAGAGAGAAGATAGATTAAAGGAGCCACCGTCAAGATATCCCCATCTACATTTTTCCAATTACATGTAGACATATCACACAAGAAAAGTCATTCGTCTCAAAGCCAATCAACTACTATTGTTCCCCATACTTGCAATGGCCGCCAAGCAATACTGGACATCTCCTACCAAGGATTACCAAAAAAAAAATCCAGATCATCCAGGGTTCTAATGAGCCTGCGATCAATTTCCCCCTCATACTTCAACCCTCACGCGAAGAACTCTCCAAGGAGGCAATCCTCAAGGAGGCCCGCGCTCTTGGTGCTCAACCGTCCGACAAGACTCTCAAGAGCCCAATCCGTCAGCTGCTCGATGCCAATGGCGGTGCCATCCACCTCAAAGGCCTGCCCCTGAAGACAGCCGAGGACTTCTCCGAGTTCATGTTCGCCCTCGCTGGGTCCGGCCCCTACGCCTGGAGGCCGCATGAGCATACCGGCATGGAGGTGCTCCGCCGCCCCCAGGCCCTCAACGTGCTCACGGCCAACGAGGGCCCGCCGAGCCACTTCATCGGCTGGCACAACGAGTACGCCGTGTCGCCGGTGCACCCGCACTATCTCGCTCTCTTCTGCAAGGTCCCCCCGGCCGCCGGCGGCGAGACCTCTGTCTGCAACTCGATCGCCCTGTATGATCGCCTGAAGACTGACGCCCCTAGTTTCGTCGAGGGCTGCGGCAAGAAGGGCGTTGTGTACCAGATTCCACACAATGCGGATCAGGTCGGCGGCATCGTCGGCGGCAACGGCCTGTACAAGGACTCGGCGTTCGGCCCCAAGGGGGACGAGAAGATGCCCGGGACCGAGGAGGGCAAGCGAGCCATGGTTGAGCGGAAGATCCTCGACCTGGCCCACCGCGGTGGCTGGCACAAGGACATCAACCAAGCCGATGAGAGTCTGCCATATTCAACGTAAGTATGCCTTGACATTACGAGACGCAGGATACAAAGACGCTGATTCAGGGACACAGGCTCTGTCTACTCGCTACACCAACGCTGTGGCTAACGACACTTTCAATGCCCCGTTCACTTTCAAGAAAGAGGATGGGACCGAGGGCATTTCGATTCCCCCACACGTAAGTCAGGCTTTGATGCGCCTCGTACGTCTCGACCAAAACCATCAAGTTACTCACCGACTCTTAGTTCGCCGGCCTCGAAAAGGATGAACCCATTCCCCGGGAGTGGCTGCAGAAGATGGACGAATGGCAGCACGAGCTGGAGTCCAGCATCGTCTGGGATGCAGGAGACGTCCTTCTGGTTGACGTGGGTACTTGATACTCTATTCGCTGACCTCATGGAAGCTGACTCAAATTTAACACTTTCAGAACTTCGCCGCGCAGCACGCCCGTTGGGCTTGGGAGGGAGTTCGTAAGGTCATGGCCAGTTTCTGGGACCAACCTGGCATGGCCGGCGTGCCCATCATGGCATAAACAATTATGGTATAGACTGATCATAGCATATAGTAATCAAGGTACTAGCGAATCGTGATAGATGAGCGGGGAAACCCTGGTCGAAAGTGGAGGTGAGGGTAGGAGTACTACATGAGCACATTCGGTAAACACAGTTGAGAAGTGTCTTTTGCGTTGCATCGCGTGCCTTTATTGCCATGTGATTTGTCGACAACGATGTGAACCCCTACCCGGTATGATCTCCTACAAGAAAAAGAGGGAAACTGGCGATGAAGCTAGGTCTGGAGAAGGACCGTCTGCGAAATATTGCTCATGACTTCTTGAAACATGCTGATGCTCTTCGGAAACATGTGCACGATGGAGGATATCTGTTTCATCGATGCTGCTGGCCGAAATTCCAGGGTAAATCACGAACTATTATATGTCGAGTCTCGCAGCAGAAGAGAGAGATCATAGTAGCGCGGGCAGATGAGTCAGGTCGTCGGGAATACTAGAGTCACCATGAATGACCTGAATGACGAGGAAATTCTACCCGACTTGAAAGTGGAGATGGGAGTAAACACGCTAAAGTACCTTTTCACACCGTGTAATCATATTCTATCTGTAGGATCTACCTTACATAGGCCTAATTCACCAGCTGGTCTACAGACGATTGAAGTGCTGTCGGGACTCGCCTAAGGCCCGGCTGCAGTCAGCCCGATCTTGACCCCGTTACGGCTTTCTATGAGATTTCTGTCAAGCTCGACATACTCCAATACTGGATCTCGGTTCTCAATACTCTCGAACTCTTGGGTAAGCCGTATCAAGACGTACGCGGATTGGAGATAAACTTGCTGGTACGCCGGACAAATCCTGCGGCCGCCACCAAAGGGCACAAACTCTGGTGGAATCTTCATATGGTTCCACCTGTCGGGCGTGAAGTCGTAGCAGTCTTCTCCCCAGACCGATTTGATGTGGTTGCAACCCCAACCATAAACAGAAACTTGGTCGCCCTTCTCCACGAATAATGGGGACTCCCCATCGGGTCCTCCGCCCTTGGGCAGTATGGTGTCCTTGAAGGCAGTCCGGGTAACTGTGGCACTTGGCCCCGTCGAGCGGATTGTCTCATAGACGACATTGCGGAAGAGCTTGAGAGTCTTGGAGTCAAAATCGAGCTCCGCTCCTTCACATATGGTGAGAGCCGTTTCGCGTAGTTCCTGCCAGAGGCTCGGGTTTCTTGCAAGGCAGAAGAGCGCGTTGGCAACCAGTACGGCCACTCCGTCTCTCCCGCCGGCAAAGAGGTTGAGGCACTCGTAACGAAGAGTAATCGGGTCTTTGACCTGGTGTGCAAGCTCATCAAGCAGAACGTATCTAGCTTTTACTCCTTGATCGGCGCCAGGTGGCTCATTGAGCACAAGCTGCACTTGCTGATCGACGAATGCATGGACCTCGGCAACAGTCCTGGGGTATTCTCGGTCCAGCCAGTATCTGAAGGCAAGTCGTCCTGCTTTTCGTCGTTTTAGAGACCCAGCGTTAGCGTAGTTGAAAGCTTCGATAAAGTCGCCATTGCTGTACGGCGACCCCGGCAGCAAAGAGTCGGTGGACTTGCCGAAGATGAACTCTGCGGCCGAATCGAAGTTCATCTTCTTCAGCAAGGGCTGGACATCTATGGTGTTGCCGTCGCGTGGTATCTGCGCGATGAAACGGTCGACATGTCTCTTGAACACCGCAATAGATCGGACTTCTGCTTTCTTGAAGAGTGGCTTGATCATATCTCTGGAGAACTTCCAGCGGGGTCCGTCGGATGAGAATATGCCTGGGCCCAGGAAGTCGTTCTTGTGGAAGGCGCCCGCTCTTCCAAACGTGTCCATGTCCGCGTTGAAGGTTACTCGAATATTGGCCATGTCAATCGTGTTAATGAGTCGCTGGCCGGCGAGCTTCTCCTCCCATGTGTGGCCTAGTTTGGCGAACCAGTGGTCGTAATGGGCCAACGAACGCCCTTGGTCGCTTGCGGTTTGACGCTCCCGCATCAGATCAAGGCCGAGCCAGCCTTTGTGCGGGTAACAGGGAGGCCTCTGGCAGCTGTGCTTGCCATGCGCTGAACGAAATGCGATATACCCACAGATCTTGCCGTAGACGATGCCAGCCAAGGTTGAAAGAACGAATATACAAAGGGAACCGAGCGCAAGACGTGTAAAGAGATTCCACGCGCTAGTCGACCGCCATGGTTCGGTGAAGAAATCCTCGTTCGACATGCTGGCGTATAAGGAACAAAGCTGAGTGAAGCAGACACTCGGTCAGCAGGAGAGACGGAGGGACAGGATGCTTAATAAATGCCCAGGCCGCAACTTTGGATGTTTGAGATCTCGAATGCTTCGAACATAGATCACAAAATAGCTACAGTCAATATCTCCGATACTTAACTTGGCTGATGGCCGAGAGCCGAGGACGATAGCTTAACCCAGGGGCACGGGCCGAGGCGACGGTTCCAGAACCGGATGAAGCTTGGCAGATCGCCGAGGGCAGTCCTACAGGGGGGTAACCTGAGCGGGCCAGGTGCGCTCCCTGCTAGCGCTTCCATCGCCACATTAATAACTAGTGCTTATTCATATGTTTAATACTTTGTAGGACCGCCATCTGCGTTTATTACAGCTAGGCAACGCTCCCTCATGTTACCTGTATACTTTTCAAAATCTTCTGGTTCTAATTTCTCCCATTCTTCCTCTACGTATCTCCTAACTTCTTCTTCTGTTGTTGGAAACCGACGTTGGATTCTCCCTTTTAACAGCCTTTAAACATTCTCAATTGGGTTCAGATCTGGGGAGTTCGCCGGCCATTCCATTAAAATCATGCCATTCTGCTCCCAAGCTAAGCGAGTCGCCTTTGCAGCATGAATCGAGGCATTGTCCTCAACAAGGATATGCTGATACCGTAATGTTTGCCATATATCCCAGGCAAACGCCTTAATTTTAGGACATATACGTACGGTATACGTCCCCATTTATCGTCTTCGTTTTATAACCTAGCTCAGTCGACCAATCCTTCTCAAAAACAACTAGTGGCCCTTTATACCCATGAGAGATACTGCCATGAATCATCCAGCTTGAATAGCCCCTAAACTTAGGAACACAGCAATCGATATCGTACTTCTCTTCCACGCTTCGTGTAACAAATATCTGACCTCCTTCTATACGAATAGAAGCTTCATCAGTCCAGATTACCGCTGCCCACATTTCCGGGGTCCATTCTAGGTGAGAATAGGCCCATTTTAGTCGAGCCTCTCGTTGTTCAGGTGCATTAAGAGGCTTCTCTGTTGCAATACAACGAAAGTATCCCTCTTTCTCAAAGGCTCTATATAAGGATCGCTTGCAGGTAGAGATACCTTCTAAGAGGGCAATCTCTTTAAAGGGCTTTCTTTGATGCCAACGATCTTGTGTAGCACGAGCAATAAGACGCTTTCCGGTTAGAGTATCGATATTCAGCTTTCTTCCTTTTTGCTTTTGGAGTCCATATATCCTTTCGTAAAGAGTATGAAATTGTCTTTGTAGAAATACCAAGCGAGTTACCAATCTCGTTATGAGTCCAGCCTGCGTACTGATTTAGAGAGTAGGTGTTGGAAGCTGAGGTTGATGAAGCTTGCTTGATTATTGGACGTACAGCTCGGGGGACCTGCGGGGGAAGCTCGGCCTACCTGTCTTGGCATGCCACGTCAACTAGCTCGGCCTTCCTCGGGGCTAAAAAGGTAGGCTGAACACACACAACTTTTACAGCCAAAACACGAATTTGACGATACTGTTTACAAGCAAAAAAAGCAACAATGAGTACACATATTTATACTAAATGTATAGTATAATGAATGCTAACGGATATAGGTGTATCACCGCCACGATCTAGTGAGATTTTAGTTCTATCATATTCCGAATACATTCCGAACATATTCCTAATAGATGTATCAGACCAAGCAATCGCGCCAACCGTAGTACCACCTCGAGGTATCTCTTGAATTCTTATTTTCTACCTTTTAATTCCTTACACTAAGCCTAATTTTTAGAGTCCCAACCTGCTTTAGTGCCTGTACCGGAGGTTCAACCATGGATAGATAATGATTTTGACGATTCGACATTAGATTCGCCTCTCTCTACTGAAGTACCTCCGGTAAATATTTTCTAAAGAAGTTTAGAAGTGTTTATTAATACTTTAATAGACTATAGTAGAATCAGTCGAAGAGGAGGTTGAAGAGGTAAGCTCATACCATCTCCCTTCATATCCCATGCAGAATATATTCATAATATATTCTAAATATATTTTAGCTCGAACCCGAAGGGCCTGAAGTGATTATATTCAATGATACCCAACCAGATGTTGAATCCAATAGCCAGCCAATTACTGCAACAAGAGTTATATACGTTCCAGATCTTCCAGAGTATCCACGAACTTCTACACGGGGGATTGCATATATAGTCTCCACGCATAACAAGACCGAGCAGGATATAAGAACAGATTTAAAGACTGTAGGCCACTCCCACCCACAGATATTATTTAGAATACATTCACAATGCATTAGAAACTTCAATACTCCAAGAAGCAGCTCTGGCAGGTGGCTGGGAGAAAGCCGAAGACTAGGTGTGCTTTCTTTAACGATATTCGTTGCCACCGTATTGTGTATGAATGTACAGGCTGTCTTTGTTGCGAATACTTAGATCCAGAGATTCGCAACCTTTCACATTCAGCAATAACACCAGAAATTTCTTCTGTTCTTCGACGGCATCGAGTCAAAAATGAGGGGGAGACTGGGGAAAGTATTGCGAATAGGTTCGTAATACATTCCGAACTCATTCATATTGAATAATTCTTTAAACTAACCTTTTCCTAGCTTCTTCCTTCATACACGAACTCAGTTTGCGCAACAAAAGGCCTGTGGTAACGCTGCATCTAGTAGCTGTAGGCCTCTATTAACACCACAGCAAAGCGTACAGGTAATAAACTATCCAGAATCTATTTGGAATATATTAAGAATGTATTAGATGCCATCTGGAGCAGAAGTGTGGCAAGTTCGGTGCATCCATCGAGCGGCCCATGGAGCACCACATAAGTTACGGAAGCTTCCAGCAAACCTACAACCACATATACAATTTCTTCTAGCTCGATTTGCAGAGGACTGGCAGCCCGATAGGCTAGATACATGTCATGTTGTTGATGCAACTAGTGCGAGAAGGCATACTTGTGGTTCGTAATACATTCTTAATGTATTCAGAATACTTTACTAATTTATTAGGCGTTGATCACCTCCAAGGAGAGGGAGCTCTTAAATCCTTCTCTGAACATTTCCCTACTCTCGGCCCTTGCCCTAATAGGTTTCAAGTTTTCATACCTGTTAATCTTTGTGATTTTCCCTACTATTTAGTTGTTTTTCATAATATTCATAATCATCCACCACCTCCACCAGTTAAAACCCCTCAACAGTATATTGATGGGATAATCTCAATCATCAATAACATTCGAAATCCGAATCTTACGCTAAGTATATATTCTGAATATATTCGTAATAGTTTTCTAATATATTCTAGATACGTTCATTGTCAATCCTCGCGTACAGGAGTTCTGCAGTCAGTTTGGCGGAAAGGATCTCTGGGAGGTCCACCAAAGCCTAGCAAATATGGATAGAATCTCAGCTATTATTTATAAGCAGAGAATGCTACATGCTGCAGCAGGCCAATCTATCGCAGGCGTTGCAGCAAAATGGGAGCTAGAAAGGTTAACAATGAACGATCCTGTAATATGTTCTGAATATATTCTATATATATTGCTAATTTTTATTTTAGTATATCAAGGACTTCTTCTGGGACGGAAAGAACCTTATTGTAATCTGTTTCTTTAAGACGCAGGTTGAGGTCCTTTCACGCTCAAAGACATTCCAGGTTGACATGGGGTTCAAACGTATTAAAGACTCTAATATTAAAGAGGTGCTCTTTGCCACATACCAACCGGAGATTGAGAAACGTAAGTTTAAATGCGTTTTGATTTGCTTTAGAATATGTTTCTAACATCTTACTAGTTTTTACTTTCCTCCGCGTCTTTGTAAACCAGGAGTCAACAAGAATGTACTATGAAGTTTTTAAACGGGTATTTACCCTTTTACGAGACGTCTACCATCTACCAATAGCTTGGAATTACCTAAGTGGAAGTGGGTTTCAAGCTGTTATCATGGATATGGATACAAAACAATGTCCTGGTAAGTAGATACTTAAAGATCTTCTGAATGTATTCTGAATAGCTTCTTAATGTGTTAGGGCTCGGCATGTACCTTGCATCAATTGATGAAAGGAGGCGGCCATGGCAAGAACATATCAAGCATATTGTTATATACTGCCAAGTTCATCTTATGCGTGGTATACAGGAAACTACGTCTGATGATGATTGGACGCCTGAGTCAATAAATCAACAGATGTTGGATCTTGTTAACTGCCAATCAAAGGAAGATTATGAGGACATGTGCGAAGAGTTTGAAGGTATTCTGAATATATTAGGAATGTATTGAGAAGCTATTACTAATAGTCTTTAGTTCGATATCGTGATACGAAACTTGGTAGGTGGGCGAGCCATAAGAAGCTACAAAACTACGCGTGTGGAATTAACAAGCACTGCTCCGCAATTCCAAATGAGATCTGGGATGATATTTATCGGAAACATTCAAACCCCGTAGAATCATCTCATTGGAGGGGAAATTCGACTGGGCGCTGGCTTCCATTTCTTCAGGCGGTTGAGAAGTACGTAATCTATTCCTAACCCATTCTAAATACGTTCCAAATACATTCTAAAAATTATCTAACCAAACAACAGTTCTGAGCGTCTTGATTCACGCGATGCTGGCCAATATAATGCGTTCATGGATTCCGGTGTTCGGCCTGGCTACCGTCCAAGAAACATGTCAAAGAGATTTGACCAATCTGAGTCCCAAAGAGGTAAGGAATATATTTAGAATATATTTGGAATGCATTGCTAACTTACTTTAGAGCAGAAAGCTAAACGAAGGCGGGGTGAGAGGAGTTCTTCACGGAATACATTAGGCCTTACAGTTGATGTGGCTTCTACTACTAATAGCTCTCCTGCACCGGCCTCTACGCGGTCATCACCTGTTAGGTCTTCCTCTGGCGGAGCTATTCGGCGAGTCCGTAGTACCTCCGGGCGACGTTCTCAAAGGTTTAGAATCCATTCCGAATGTGTTCTTAATGCTTTACTAATAAAGTGAAGCTCAACTCCAGGTCCTACCCCTCCAAGTGCAACGAACGCGGGATCCTCTTTAGCTCTTCGGCGTAGTATCTCGCATAACATACTAAATGCTAGCATTAATTACCAACTAGAAGAGATTGAAATTCAGGAACGGCAGGCAGCAATTCGGGAGCAAAACGCAAGAGCCGAGGAGCTAGAGCTGAAAAATAGGCGTGAACGACTAGAGATAGCAAGGCTTGAAAGGCTGGAGAGGGAGGAAAATGGTTGAATGCATTTATAATATATTTAACATGTAATATTACTCTCTTTCTTGGACTTTTTATTCAGGAGAAAAGTGAAAATATTCTCCAAAATACGGAATGAGAATTTGAATGAATGTATTCAGAATATATTCTGGATATATACTATATTAATTAATAGCACCTTAGGCGACCTTTATTTCATTATACAGGTTGGGTTAAGTGAGTTTTGAGCCAAGGTAATAGAGTTAGAAATTTCTAACTACAGAAGCTTTGGGTATCATATACTGAGACCTTGTACCCCGGACGCCTAATATTGAGAAGTCAGGTTGGAATACATTCGGAATTGATTCCAAATGAATTCAGATATTTCACTCCTATTCGCCAGTGCGACCGTCTTCTTCTGGGCTCACAGAATCTGGAACCTCAATTGGACGACCTGGTGTCTCTACTACCTCTTCTTCATCATCACCGGCGCCATCATTATCGGAATCGGTGAAATAGTTGAAGACGGTGCAATCTGAGTCCGGAGTGGGACATTCTGAATATATTAGTAATGCATTCCGAATATGTTCAAGGTACTTACTCTTTGCCTTTGCCAAGATACAATTATTGCAGCGCTTCTTGACATTTCCCTTCTTGTCCTTGTCGACGCCAGCCATCCGTCGTGCTTCAGTAGAGTTGACCTATAATATGTTGTTAGCGAATATGTTGAATATATTCCAAACGTATTCCAAATGTATTACATACATCGCCTTTCTTTGTCTTGGGCCAAGTAGGCCGACGCTGTTTTGGGAGTAGAAATTCAACTGGAGGACCTTTCGAAGGAGCTGTGGCAGCTGGTGTCTCGGCGTCTCCGTCGTCGATAATTTCAGCATGTCGCTTCATAACGTTCGTATACCACTCTATAAAACCAACATAGTCAGTAATATATTCTGAATGCATTCAATTCACATTCCATATCCACTTACTCTGAAGCTGATAGCTTTCGGTCTGCGTCGTTGTTCCAGCGCGGGCCTTGGCAATTTTCTTCCTGTGGACGCGTGTGATGTGGTTTCGAAGGTTATCGGCACTGAATGTAGACTGGAATATGTTAGGAATATATTCAGAATGTTTTCATATGGAACCTCACATTTTTGGGACATAATTCCAGTTCCTCACCGTCCTCCGCCATATTGTACCGGCAGTATTTTTCGCCCGCAGTGAACATAATTTCGCCAAATCTGTTGAATTCGAATGGTTGCATGCCCTCAGGTCGTTTGCCTAGGTCAACGTATGCCTTATAGGCATCCTGTATTTGTGTTAGTCGTGAATGTATTCAGAATCCATTTGGAATATATTACTTACCGAGTCTTTATAAGTGACCTTGCTGTCACCCATGGTGACAATTGGAGGTGGGGGAGACTGCTCAGATGTATTTAGAAGGTATTGATGAATTGAATGCGACAAAGCAGGTTAGAAAGGCCGTTGGAATGGATTCTGAATGTATTCGAAATTTATAGTTACCTCAAATTTTGTTCAGTGTGGTGTTGTGGAGAAGGTGGAAGCGAGCAGGGGAAAAAAAAATTAAGCGAGCAGGTCGGCCGAGTTATCGCCAGTGTCCACCTCATCACGTGGTGCCAAGTGAGGTAGGCCGAGGTCTTGCCGCAGGTAGCCCGAACAGCAATCTCTTGATTATTTTAGGCTTGCGTGGAGCTTATATACATAGCCGAGGTCACGTGTGCTTGGCAGTGATTGCAATTCCAACAGTAGGCAATATCGCACTCACGGTAGGAGAGTCGTGTACCTGGATCCTGAAGAATAGGATATCGAAGTGGAGGTGGATGATTCCCACGATTCCGACGTATAAGATTTGGCATTTTGGGCACATAGGCCTCTATCCAGGATACTATTATAATTTATATAGCATACAAGTACCCATTCTTGCTGCTTCTGTACGGTATTTATAATCTAAGAGGATTACTATTCAGCTGACGAAGCCATAATACGAAGAGTTATACTGTATTTGGCCTAAAGCCACGCCAACGCTAGCAGGGAGCGCACCTGGCCCGCTCAGGTTACCCCCTTGTACGCTTAATGCTCTAAAATCCTACCTTAGCTTAGCGCCAACGGGGTGGCGTTTGATGAAACTCTCTGGTAAAGATGGTTATAAGATTGATGCGCATTCCAACGGCACAAGCATCGCTGATTGGATGCAGAAAGGATGTTCAAATGTTGGTTGTGTTCCTGGAGCGTACATGAGGCAAAGCAATATTGGTTGTTGTTCCTGGAGCGTACATGAGGCAAAGCAATATTGGTTGTCCTCCTGGAGCGTACATGAGGCAAAGCAATATTTTTTGTCCTCCTGGAGCGTACATAAGGCAAAGCAATATTGGTGATTCGATGGTGGTTCAGTTAAATGGGCCGCACGACATCATTAGGCAACATCTGGCGCATGCATTCCTTAACTTGTCCAAACATGTTAGCTGTGTAAGGGCGTTGTAGCGAGAGCTCCTCTTCATGTCCGAGTCGAAAACCAAACGGAGACGTCTTGTGCTTTCGTGCTTTGAATGTAAGCGCAGGAAGCTAAAGTGTGGACGAGAGACTCCCGTCTGTTCGCGGTGCATCAACGTAGGCAACCCAGAACTTTGCAAGTACGACCCTCGTTTCTCGATGGGTACAGACACGGACGTGGCTGGTCTAGCTTGTTCTAATCAGGCCTGGTCTCCCAACAACTCGATGAGCCAGTTGCCGACAACCACATTCGACAACTTCGACGCCTCGCTTATCGGCGATAACTGCCAACCCAGCTCTTGGCTACCATTTCAGCTTGATCTGGACCTCGAAAGCTCCTCTTCCAAAGTCTTGGATAGTGAGAGCCTCATCGACTCCCTCAAATCACAGATGCAGCAGCAGCCAGTCACGGACCAAAGGAAAAGCTTGAATGGCCGATTCCGGGGCCCCAGCCACTCGACGAGCATTATTGCCTCCTTTCAAGATCTTTCCAGGTTTATGAAACAGACTGTTGAGGATCACCACATCCTTGGGGCTCCGCAATGGGCTACCTACACACCCAGCGCAGAGCAGCCTCTCCCCTCCTATTCAAAAGACGAGGTGGAGCAAGTCATAAAGCATCTTCTCCCAGCAGAAGAGCGCTGTCGCCGCCTTTCAAAGTCCTACTTCGATCACTTCACGGGGATTTATGCCCTCTTCCACGTTCCCTCCTTCTGGCAGGAATACCAAAACTATTGGGACGGGACGCATAATGATCCGGTTCGGTTCAATGCGATGCTTCTCGCCGTGATGTCGTGTTCAAGGTGTCTTTTCGCGGACGATCCGCTGTCTTTTGACGGAGACAGTTCTACTGCCAGAAATGAAGCTGTGGAATGGTTGCACGCAGTTGAAGCATGGCAGGGCTATCGACCGGCGAAAAGTACTACGATCGAAGTATTCCAGGTTAGATGCTTAGTGCTCTTCTCAAAGACACTGAACGATATCGACCGCGAGGACCACTACACCGCTTCACAGACTCTACTCGCTGATGCCATCTCGAATGGGCTTCACCGAGATTGGAAACTCCTCGGCGTAGACGAATCCGTCTATGAGCGAGAGCTACGCCGGAAGGTATGGTCTGCCGTTGCTGAGCAGGATATCGCAGCCTGTATTGAGCGCGGCGTTCCGTCCATGGTTTCTAATCTCTTCGCCGACATTGGACAGCCGAAAGGCTACAACGACTGCGATTACTATTCGAGCACTGAGTTCGAGCCCTCTGATCAGCCGGATAGCCAGCTTACAGATAGCTCGTTTGCGAAGATCGCACACTCGATCCGACCGCTTCGCTACAAAATCAACGACTTCGTCAATAACCCGCAGAAACATAGATCACTGGACCAACCCCATCTCGTGGCGTTGCGGGTGCAGATATCCGAAGCCTTGGATGGTATGCCTAATTGGTCGGACCCGGCACCGGACGTGGCGGGACGCAATCAAGGGCTGGTATATCGAGCGGTCTTGGAGCTGTATCTGCATGAGCTACTGCTTCTACTACATCTCCCATTCGCCCTCACGAAAGATACAGCCATCTCTTCAGCTGTAGATACGGACTTTCAATGATTCATCTGTGTAAGGTCAGCTAGTACAATCATCAAGATATACGAGCTGGTTGCGCATGAAGGGTTTAGCCCGATAGCTCTGGGAAATGCGAATCTCTTACGAGCAGGCTTATGTTTGTGTCTCCTTGAGGGGGGTGCATTGAATTACGGTAACTCTTCTTCGTTCGAGCGGGTCATCAAGAGTATCATTACTGAAACCAAGCAGGTATCACATCCCTACCTATATGCCCAGCCGCCCAGACCAAGCTAGTCAAATCTGCCCTCGGCATGGTCGAGCAACACGTCCTTAGTCTAGGCACCGATCTTCAATCTCTCTGGCTCTTCTCCGCCGCCAGCTGCTGCATCGAGTCACGTAGAGATCCTAGCACAAGCTCCGCCTCGAAGAACCGAATCACTGACAACATTGTTGCTCTGTTCAGCAAGATGTGCTGGGCGCAAGAACAGAGAAGCATTGGTTTCGGATTATCCGATACCCACTTTGCGCGCTATATAATGCAGATCCGTCAGTTGTGCGAGGCTGTCGGGCAGATGATGGGTAGTAAGACGGACCTGGACATGAGTTCAGCGCTGGTCGAAGCTGGGGCAATCTCCATGAAATCCACGCATTGATCACTACGTTGTGGGGGTCCCCGGTCGACTCATGGGATGAATAGGTGTTGAATATGAGGCGCGTGCCGTATAAGTCTCTATATAGATCTTTATATATAACTCCTTTTATATAATTACTATTTACAGGCTAATTAGCTTGTTTTTGACTTAAATTAACACCTCTATAGGTATTTCTATACCTGAAAGGACCTATCCCTATAGAGGAACGCTATAGAAGACCGCTTAATAACCTATCACTGCTCTAATTCTGGCCCGAACCCACGACCTACATCACAACCCAACACAACATCAGTCAGTACAGCTGGTACAATCGGTACCATTGGGACTCTGATCGGTACCGCGCGGTTCAACGTCACGCCAGGCGGGAATACCTCCTTCACACGCTCACCAGTCCCTTCGCTTGACGTGCCAGTCGATTCAAATGGAAAGCCTTTCGTCCAGCGAGCCTGGTCTCCTGTGACGATGTTGGCAATGGTAATGGGTGTTCTGTCTATCTGGGTAGTCAATCATAACCGATCTTCCTCGTTTTACTCCGTGCCGGCTTCCCGTACGGAAAGTCAGGCACTGCACGTTTCCTCTTCCGGTCCTTTGTCTGCATTCTGTTTCCAGGCTTCTTGTCCTTCCAGTCCATATTCCGGTGTTGCCCCGGGCTCGGGCGTGCACCATCGAAATACTTCGTACTCACCGTAATGTCGTCCCCTGAGCTTTTGTCATCGCCCAATTCGGGCATCAAGGCCTTGCTATCCCAGGCCTTCTTTATGAGGCTCAAAGCGTCGGCCCTTAACCGCATGGCATCGTAATGCTCCAGACCCTCGATAGACCGACGTATCATACGTCGGCAAGCGATGGAAACGACAATAGGACCACAGCTGGAGTCGTCCTTTTCATCGGGAGTTTTCTGTCACGTCTGCTAGTAGAGTTCATCTCCAGGACTGAGGTACGAACCTGATTCATGCCGGGCAGATGAGGAAACTCAGCCTTACAAGCCGCCTGCTAAGTGGTCAACGCCGAATCTGTATAGAAGATGAATAGACGTACTCTAATATGCTGACTGTCGTAGCCTGCCGTGTCGTAGTGATAGATACAGCCATCGGCTTGGTTGATCTCAAGCAGCGTGAAGTGGACATTTTGTAGGAAGAGCGGGAAGAACCAGACTGGGCGATCTGCTGCTCTAGTATTCCACTTCTCAACCCGTTTGGCACCCCATTGCAAGGGCTGGTCAAGTGGATTCCCTGTCTCTCTGTCGTGGATGGTAACTGGAAACCCAACGCGCACACATGGTAGCTTGTCAGCTAGGTGCATACAAAGTTGGATCAAGTCCTCACCAAACCATCGCCCTTCATTGAGTCTGTTAAGCTCGTCGATGTAGAATCTCTATTCTAATTTCTTAATGTGAAGTCGATCCGTAGTACTTGAATCTCTCGTCGACACTTGGAGATCACTCACTTTCTTGGAGATGTCGCGAGGCTGTGACGAAAGACTCAACGGCTTTTCCTTTACCAACGCTTGCTCCAAGATTTCCGTATCAGTTTGGCCCATTGATACGAGTATTTCGAGCTGTGTCTCGAGATGCTTGAGTACTGGCATCTTTCCGGAGGACTTCTTTAGAGCGGAAATGAGCTGCTCTAGCGAGGATTCATCTACCTTAGCAAGCGCCCTATATAGTATTATTAAATTATCTCTATTTCTAAACGTAGAGTACTTACCACGTGTACCTAAACAAGATGCTAAAACTAAGCTTAGTAACGAATTAAGACTAATTTAGGCTATATAGAATGTATATATTTTTGTTTTAAAAGCACTAATTTCTTTTCATACTACTTCTATTTTCTATAAATAGTAAAAAAAACTTTGTTATTACTATCTAATTTATAGTCCTTTAATAGTCTCCTAATATTATTATATAATAGAATTAACTAAATTTTTTACTTAACTTATATAAAAAATGTTATAATATATAAATATTATGGTATATTATTTTAAACATTTAAAGTTAATTTCTTTACTTTTTTTAAATGTTAACTTTAATAAAACTCTATTAAAATATAAACTACTTAAAAAAAAATTTCGGTTAATATATTTTATAAATATATACTTAAAAATACAACATACTTTAATATAAAAATATAACTTTAGTATTAAATTTCTTAATATAATAATAAAATACTAGCTAATACTATTTTATTTAAAATTAAATAAAATTATTTACTTTTATTTATATAATTTTTTTATAAACTATTACTTTTTTCTTATATATTACTATTTTTAAAAGTAATTAATTAAGTATTATTATTAATTTTTAGTATACTTTAATTTTTAATATACTATTTTTATATAACTTTTACTATAAAACTTTTCAGGATTATGTTTAAACTTAGTAATTTAATTTTATATAAATACTATTAAATATACTATTATTTTAACACTTTTAGAAATTAATTAAAAAAAACTAATAACTAAAGTAAATAAATAATTTTATAATTTTGTTATAAACTAGTATTAACGTATTTTATAGGCGAGCTGCGCATATAGGCGAGCTGCGCACCCCACCAAGTTTCTACAACTTCATAAACTAATAACTCCACAACGCTAGGAGCTATTACAATGCCATTTGAATTGTACATAGTTAACCTATTCCTCAGCATTTTTACACGTTCTTGAGTTATGCCCTGTCTTGCCGCAGCGTTTACAGTGCTTTTGCTGTGGCGCGTCCGCCCTCACACGCTTCCTACTCTGGCACTCTTCACCCTCAATCTGCGCATCAACATCAGCTTGAGCAATTAGCTCTAGGCCCTCTGCCCTTGTTAACGTTCCTTCCTTCTGAATTCGCTTCCTTTTGCGCTTTTTACGTTGTGCTGCAGCCTCATTTGCCTTCTGAAGGCTAGCAACTTCTGAGCGTAGTAGCACTGCTGAATGCATCATCAGCTCAGCACCTTTAGCAAGCTGATCTAGCGAATCAATAATTGAGCTAGGTGAGCTGTCTTGATGCCTTTGAATTCGCTCACGAACCAGAGCCGTCTGAGAACCCAGTTCAGCAGCATTACTAGGTGTTTTTGACTGCCAGGGGAGGTCTTCTTTTGCTGGTGGCGATGGCGTCCGCAGCCTAACATCAAGCTTTGAAAGCACTACATTTGGGTCGTACGGGACTAAGCCAGCACCTTGAAAGCCTGCGCGGATGTTGCTCTCTGTAATTGAGTCCTGGTAGGCGGCCCTGAATGCTGGTAGGAACTCGAGCTTGGTAATGTGGTGGATGCGACAGCGCATAAGATCTTCAATCTGCCGCCCATACGCCTTTTTTAGAGGCGCAAAACAGCCTACATCAAGCGGCTGAAGTAGATGCGACGAATGCGATGGCATACAAAGCATGATAATACTCTTCTCTTTGCAGAGCTGCTGAAATTCGAGCGAGTCGTGACTCTCATGGCCGTCGATAATTAGCAGGCGACGTGCGCCTACTGTACGGTCCTTTGTATGCTTCTCAAAGTGCTGTAGCCACTTAACACCAAGCTCATTAGTCGTCCAGCCATTACTGCTTAGTGAGATAGGCCAATTTAGTGGTATAGTGTCGTCCTGATACCAGGCAGAGAGGTGGTGCTTTCCTGCAAAGATGATGAATGGCGGGATTGCCCATCCTTGGGCATTAACACCTTGGATTACTGTAACCCATTCGCGATTGCCTGGCTGTACAGCTTTTGGCCGGTAGCGTTTTTCAGAGCCTGTAACTACCTTACTAGTCGCAATAACGCCCATCTGAAAGCCAGTCTCATCAAAGTTGTAGATGTCTTCCTCAGCAATGCCGTACTTTTCAATCGTACGACGTACAAGGTCGAACCATGGCTTAATAATAGCAGGATCCTCGCATAAAGCTCTCTGGTAGTCGTACTTTCGATTATAGGCCATTTTGACCTCTGGAGTTCGGTTACAAAGCTGTTAGGCCAGATCTTGCCAACCATGCCAGCAGAGCGCTGAGCAAGCAGTTGATTGGCCATCTCTCTCACATAAATGAGCTTAGGCGGAAACCCACGGGAATCCAGGTCAAGAATGTGTTCAACAATAACGTATTCCTCTAGCTTAGTGAGTTTCTTTGAATTGGGCTCACAATCGCGTCGTGGAAGGACTCCAGCGCGTCGCGACCTGAGTGTCGATTCAGCGACATCGTATGTGTCTGCCGCGTGTCGCACGCTTTCGAATTGACATTGACTGATAGCTGAGACAGCAAGAGCTATCCTCCCTTCGTTATGGATCGATTGAGCGTTGTTTCGTTGAGGCATCGCGCTGGAAGCTTAATGGTTGGTGTTTTTTTGGTGAGGTGCGCAGCTCGCCTATATGCGCAGCTCGCCTATAAAATACGTTAATAAAAACTTACTTTAAGAATATTACTTAGTATTTTTAATTTCTATAAAGGAATTTTTTTTAGTAAATAAAATAGTATATAAAGTTTAAATTTAAACTTTAATACTATAATATTAAAGTTAAATAAAACTAGTTTAATATTTTTAAAATTAAAGTAAATATTTCTTTTTATAAATACTTTAAAAAAGCTATTTACAAGGTAAATAAAAATTTATACTTAATAATATAAATATTATAGTTATAAACTAAACTTAAAATTTACTTTTTTTATATATACTATAATAGTAAAAAATTGTTTATATTTAGTAACTATTTATTAAGGGGCAACAGAGTAAAAATAAAGTTAATAAGTATAATAATAGTATATAGTATAAAGTATATTATAAAACGTAGGTTACAAAACTACATATAAAAGCTATAAATAAAATATATATAAGATTTTAGAAATAATAGAGTTTATATAGTTTATATAGAAACTTTATATAGTACTTAATTTAAATAAGCTTAAAAATAATAGTTTTTATAAAAATATATTATAATAATTCTTTTCTTTTTATAGCTGTAGTTTTTATAATTGCTTTAAAAATTTTACTTCTTAAAGTATTATTAATAAAATACTTAAATTATATTTATTTTATATACTGCTAGAATCTGCCCTTTAGGAGGTACTTAAGGTAAACTAATAAAAGACTATTAATATAAAAAAAATTCTTAGTATCTTAAACACTAATATTTTTTATATGTATAAGGTAGTTTATTAATATAATTAATTCACAACCCCCTAAAATAGCTCCGCGTAGGAGAATTAATAATAATTTTATTAATAAAATTAATAAGCTTTTAAAATTAAAAAAAGAATAAAAATTTAGTCTTTTTAATGTTAGTGTGCTGCCTAATTAGAAGTTACTACTTATTAAAAACCTAAACAACTATAGTATCCTAAACTTACTAAAAGAAGTAAATAAAAAAAGTTTTATTTAACTATTTTAGTTTTTTTTCTAAATAAGCTAATTAATAAGCTTTATATATATATTAATTATAATATAGAGCTAATACACGCTAGAAAGTTACTATAGAAAACTAATAGTAATTAGTAGGATTTAAAATACAGTTAAAGATTTTAAAAGTTTATATATAAAGAAAAGCTATATACTTACTTTACTATACTTATACACATAGAAATATATAAAGAAGTTAGGATAGAAGATTACTAGAGAAATAAGCGTAGTTTTAAAGTAAAATACTACGCTAGAGACTATATCTTAAGAATTTAATTTAAATAAATAAATCGCTATTTCTATTATATAAGCCTGAGAGAGAAAGGCTAGGAACTATTTAAAATTATATTTAAAAAAGTTTAAAAGCTTTCTAAATACTTAAGGGCTTATTTTTAGTAATACTAGCAGCTAGAAAAGTACCTAACTATTAATAAATTTATATAAAGATTTATAAACTATTCTAAAGAAATTACTATAATTCCTTATAAGGCTAATATAGTAGAATATAAGAATTAAATATTAGATAATAGTAGCTATATATATAATTAGCTCTTTTATAGTAAAGGTATAGTAAAGAAAGAGGATTTCTATTAATTATATTCTTTCTAAATAGCTAAAGGCTTTATATTTACTAAATTTATAATATTATACCTTACTTAGTCACTTAAATATAGTAAATATATTCTATTACTTAATAATCTCTTTACCATAATTAAGCTGTTAGAGAAGCTTAGGGAGGAGAGAATAAAAGCTATAAAAACTATTCAAACTATAAAAACGCCTTAGGAAGAAAAGAAGAAAAAAAAGGAAAAAAAAATACAAAAGAAAGTAACTTCTTAAGAAAATACTTAAAATTCGACTTTAGATAAGATTTTTTAGGGAGAATCTTAAAGAGAAACTTAAAATTACACTCTAAAGTTAGCTCTAAAAGGTAAGAATACTAAGAATATAAAAAAAAGTTTATATATAAAAGTTTTAATAAAGAACTCGTTAATATACGGCTATATAATGCAAATAAGATTAAATAGAGTATGATTTTCTTTAAGGTCTCTAAAAAGAAAACTATTAGCTAATTTATATAGTATAATAATAATATAGTTTTATTTATAACTATTATTAGTAATAGTAAGTTAATATACTCTCTTTAGGTTAATTTATTAACTAATTAGTAAGTAAAACTATAGTACGTATAAGAAAGCATCTATTTAAAAATATAACTAAGATAATATAAACCTAAAAGGCCTTTAAAGATTTTATTAAAAAAGAGCTTTCTATTTCTAAGCTTATTAACTTATATAATCGCTTTATAAACGCTGTTAATAGATTTAACTAGTTAAAATCTTATTATAGGACCTTTTAAGCTTATAGAAAGACTTAGAAGAGTCTCCTCTACCTTTTACTAGATATTATATTAGTAAATAGCTTTAAGCTATTACTGTATATAAAAAAATAAAGAACTTTAGCTACTAGAAATACCTATTAAAGCTAGTCTTTTAGCTTTAAAAGAGATTAGTAAAGGATACTAACTTTAATCCTAATAGGCCTTATATAATAAAGATAGATTACTAGCTAACTACTAATCATATTTTAGTAAACCTCTATTCTTAAGGGAAAGTAAAAACGTGTGTATTTTATACAGCTAAGGGGTAGTATACTTAGAGTAAAAAATAAACTATATTTAGAAAACTAAGAAATAGTAACCTCAATAAGCAGCTAAAAAAACTAACTAAGATATTATATAACTATTTAATTTATTAGTAAGTTTTCTGTAATTTCTTATAGCTATATTAGTAAAAGCACTTACATACTATACAGCTCTTAGTAAATTAAATAAATATAAGTTTATTATAATACTAAGAAATTAATATATACAGAGTTCTATATATATTCTAATAGCTTTATATATAAAATTGATCTCTTAGAGAGCATTTTTATTACCAGTTTTACTAATTATCTCTTATATAAAATTTATAACTTTTAGTATTTAAGGTGTTAAGAACTTTTTTATATTAATAGTCTTTTATTAGCCCACTTTAGGTGCCCTCTAAAGGACAGATTCTAACAATACATAAAATAGTATTCTTTATTTAATAAGTAAAAGTCTTAGTTAACTTATTATATTTAGTTTATTTAATAATATATTTTAGTTATAAAATACTATTATAGCTATAGTAATTTTAGTAGAAGTTAATAATTTTTTTAATAAATTATTTCTATTTACTATTAATCTCTATTAGCAGAGGGGGTAGTATCTTTTAATAAAATAATAAATTAATTACAATAAAATAAAATAAACTAGTATAGGGTGTATTATAGTATTAGGGTTTATTTAATAATTTTAGATAGTAAGCATATAATAATATAGCTTTTATAACTTAAAATAAGCCTAAATTTTTTTAATTTAGTTTCTTTATAGAGCGTAGAGTCTTAATATTTTAGGCATTTAATTATATAGAATTTTTTATACAAAATAGATAAGTAAAATAGTAGTATATATTTATTTAATTTTTATAATAGGCTTATATAATTATGTTACGGACAGTAACAGTAAGGTAACTATATTTAAGGAACTTAAGAAACTAGCAATAATAGCTAATAAAGCTTTAAAATAAAAACGTATGTTTAAGCTAGAAAAGAAGAATTATAAGCATATATAAAACGCTTTAGCACAGGCTAAAGTATAAACTAAAAAGTAAGAATAAAGATATAGAATTATACCAGTAGATTAGGAGTAATTACGTACATAATTAGAATAAAATCTTAGCAGATAAGGTAGATAAGGTAGATAAAGAACTTATTACTCTTATTTTCTTTAGCAGTATTTAATATACTGCTAATAGATATATAATATACGCATAAAGGGTTTCCTATAAATATAAGACATAGAATAGCTTAGGGATATTTTAGATTTTTTATAGTTACTCTAAAATCAAAATCTTCTCTCTAAGTTAAGACTTAACCTTAAGTGAAATAGTTTAATACTATTTTATTAAATCTATTATATACTCTCTTTCTACCTTGCGATAAGACTAAACTCTATTCTGTTAAACTTAAAGCTATCTATTCTAAATACGGAAAGGACTAAGAGCTTATTAAGTAATTAATTAAAGTAAAATTACTAATATAAAAACATACTATTAAGTTAAGGCAACTCGTAATATTATAACTACCCTTTAAAGATATAGAAGAGAACGTTAGATTAATTCTAATAACAAATTTCTAATTATAGTCTATAACGACCTACTATAAGGACGAATAAGAACTTTATTTATTAAAAGAAAGTAGTAGTAAAAAAGAAGTTATAGTAGAACTTTTATCTACTACTAGAAATACATTAGGAGGAATTAAGAGCACGTAGTAGATTATCTAGGAATAAGAAATAGCTATTATAAAGTTACGTGATGCTATAATTAGTATACAGCAATAAATTAAAGTAGTAAAGAATAGAAGAGAAGAGATAGTAAAGATCTAACTACTCTTTAAATTTAATAGGAATTAGAATGAACTTAAGATATTCATAGCCGCAATAGACTTATACTATTAGTTTAATTAAGCTTTATTTATTACTAACTAAGATTAAATCTTAGTAGCTGGTATAAATATAATAGGAAAAGCCATAAAGTAGTTTAAACTACTTATAAAAAACTATCTAGTAAAAGAAGATTCTAATCTAGGATCAGCAGGACTTACAAACTGTAATAATAATATTAAGAGAACTTTCAAAAATTATGAGAGCTTTAAGAAGGAATTAGTTGTAGTCTTTAGCAAGATTAATAAAGAAATAGAGGTAATTTAAAAGCTTTAATAACTTAAGCAATAAACATCAGCAGCTAATTACATAATAGAGTTTAAATAAATCTAATTATAACTTAATTAGATAAACTAACTATTAGTTATGATATACTACGCGGGACTAAAGGATAGAATTAAGGATAAAATTTTATAAAGAAAGTAACCTAGCATACTTTTAGAAATCATTAAACAGGCGGTGACTATTAATAACTATTAATACTAAAAAAAAGAAAAAAAGAAAAATAACACTAGGCTAGTAATCTATGCACTATAAAGGAATAAAAGAAATACCTAAATCTATAATATAATAAAAATTAATCACGTATCAGTCAAGAATGTATGGGTTAATAAAAAAAGATAAGATAAATATACTAAAAAATAAATAGACTAATATGCACGCAAAGCATGCCTTAGATACAGAAAACAGAGACATTTTATTAAAGAATATAAATAATAAATAGTAAATGTTAAACAGGCTTATGTCTAGACTAAAGCACTAAAAGAAATTAAAATTACTATAGTTTAAGTAGAACTAGCTAAAGACTGGATAACCTAAAAGGCTATTACACAATAACTTTAGAAAGAATAATACTAGATTTATAGAAGCTATATATATCTTAGATAAGAATATAAAATACTATACTAGCAGGTTAAGGATTATTTAGCGGAATAAGCTAATAATATAATTACTATTATATAAGAAACTACTATTAGATAATATTAAGCCAACTCCTTAGAAGAAGTTAACTGATTTTATGAGATAATATAACAGAGAGGAGGACCTTTTAGAGCAGAGAATTAAAAATTTAGATAATAATAGGATTAAGAAACACTAGAAGGAAAAGAGCTAATATCTATAATAATTAAATAATAAATAAGCTAGAGATATTACTAGATCTATAGATTAGAATACTATATAGGGGAATATTATATTACCAAATACTAAAAGGTTACTCTAGAAGACGGGATATATAAGTACTAATAAGTAATATAAATAGCTAGTAATAAGTAGTATAGAGGACTCAGTAAACAGAAATTAGCCATATAGATAAATAAGATTTATAGATAAAAGCTAATACTACTTATAAATTATGTAACTTACTACCCTCCCATAAGACACCCAGGACTAGGAGGGGATTAAAATAAGAAATCTAATAAGAAACTTATTTTACTAATACTATAAGTATAGGATAACGACGCTGCTGAGAGATCTATATAAAAGAAGTACTAGATATATAGAGAAAAAACGTATATAGAATAAGAATATAGATAGGCAGCGCATGCTATACAAGTTAAAAAACTAATAATAAAATAAGTATTAAAATAGATAATATAGAAATAAGAATTTAACACATAGCAGGAACTGATTTACACGGATTCTAAAGAAAAACTCCAGGATTCAAAAACTAAGAAATATAAATAGTTAGACTAGGATAAGTGCTAATTAAAATGCTAATATTATTAAACTAAACGCCACTAAGATAAATAATTAGCTACAGAATTACATACTAAACTAATAACTAAAGAATGTTTCTTAAAATAGAAGTACTAAAATTATAAAGAAGAAGTAAGAAAAGAGTATAAGATACTACTATAAGAATAATATTAACTCTAATAATACTCTATTCACGGACTTAAGGAAGAAACACTAAAGAAATAACTACTATTCAGAAATCAGTAACTGATAAAAAACTAGAAGACTAATAAGTAATAACTATACTACTAAAAGGCTAATTTAAGATTAAAATATAGAAGCTAGCACTTAACTATACACGACTTAAATAAAAACATGAAAATAAGCTATATATAAATATATATATTAATAGCTTTTAGACGCAAGCGCTTGTAGATAGTAGGGCTAATAAAATACTTATATTAAATAAATAAGTATAGAGATACTATATCTTAACTAAAGTTTTAGAGAAACCTGTAAGAGTAGTACGTATAAATAATAATCCAGTAATATTTAAAAAAAGTCTAATTAATTTTGAAATAGAGAATATAACTATTAAGGTAGCAGGTTACACGGATAACCGCCGCATTAAGATTATAAATTTAGGTAGTAAGGATTTTATATTAGGATAAAACTAGCTAGTATAATGGAACTTACTAATTAACTAGAGAATAAAGTCTATAGAAACTAGGAAGAACTACTACAGACAAATAAAGGCTATAATATAAATAAAGAAAGTAACTTTTCATGATACCACGTTTATTATACCAGATAAATACTAAAAGGAATTCAGAAAATAGTTTACAGAAAAATAAGAAAACTAAATACCAAAACATAAGGATTAGGACTGTAAGATTATATTTAAGAAAAAAGAAAAACCGAAACCAGCACTATTATATCAAATATCTATTAAATAATAAGAAGAGTTATGATAATATTTGAATAATAATATTAAAAAGAGATACTTATAAGAAAGTAAAAGTAAGATTACGTTACTAGTATTATTTATACTAAAAAAAAACAGGAAATTACGACTCTGCGTGGACTATTAATAATTAAATAAAATAATAATTAAGAATTACTATCTAATACCCTTAATATTAGAACTTATGTATAAACTCAGAGGGGCTAAATAGTTCAGTCTATTTAACATTAAAAATAGATATTACTAAATATAAATAGTAAGCGGATATGAATAGCTAACAGCTTTTAAAATAAGCTATAGACTATATAAATATATAGTTATATCTATAGGACTCACCAACGCACCAGCGACATTCTAAGCTATTATTAATTATATTCTAAGGGAATATCTAGACGTCTTTATACTAGCATATTTTAATAATGTCTTAGTATATATAAATAAGACACTAGAAGAATATATTAAGTATACTAAAAAGGTATTACGGAAGCTTAAGGAATATAATCTATATATTTAAACAGGGAAATACGTGTTCTATAGGAAGAAAGTTAAGTTTCTAGAATATATTATATTTAGAGATAGGATAGCAGTTAACCTAGATAAAGCTAAGAATATTCTATTATAGCTAACACTAATAAATGCGAAAGAAGTTTATTCTTTCCTTAGATTCACAGGATTCTGTAGGTAATTTATTAAGGGTTATTTAAAAATTACGGCACCCTTAACGGAATTACTTAAAAAAGATTAATAATTTAAGTAGATAGATAAAGAAGATATAGCTTTTATAAAGCTTAAGCAAAGATTCAGAGAACCACTAATATTAAAAATATTTAATCTAGAACTTTAAGCGGAGATACATATAGACGTATTAGATAGAGCTATAAAAGCTATTCTCTTATAAACATAAGATAATAAATAAAGACACCTGGTAGACTTCTTATCTTATAAACTTATAACTACTAAGTTAAATTATGATATTTATGATAAGAAACTATTAGCAATAGTTCAAGCATTTGAAAAATAGAAACATTACTTGGAAGGAGCTAAGTATTAAGTTATTATATATTCAAATCACAAGAACCTAACGGCATTTATAATAATGAAGAAGTTAAATTAATAACAAGTCAGATAATAAGAGTTACTATTAACTTTCGATTTCTAAATACTTTATAAAGTAGGAAAAGAAAATATAGTGGCTAACGCACTTAGTTAATAAGCAGACTATATAAGAGATATACCAGAAATACATAACATAATACTTAAGTAAAGATAAGACGGATCTCTAGGAAGCTTATAAATAGATATTAAGTCAGTAGTCATTATCAAAAACACTTAGAAAAAACGAATAAGAAAATATAATAATAGACGACTACTTTAGAACCTAGACTAAGGGATAATTTATGTACTAAATGAATTACAGACAGAGTTAATTAAGGACCAATATTTAGCCGAAATATACGGATATTAAGAAGTTAAGAAGACTATAGAAAGGATTAACAGACACTTCTAGATTCCAGGAATTTAGAGTAAGGTTAGGAATATTCTTTTAGAATATATTAAGTGTAAAAAGAATAAAGCATTAAGACATAAGGAGTATAGACTTATGTAACTAATACCTTCACCAAACAGACTATAGGAATTAGTTATAATAGACTTTATTATAGGGATACCAACAATCACTACCTTAACAGGTTAATGGTATGATATGATACTGGTTATTATTAACAGACTAATAAAGTACGCTTACTTTAAACCAACCTATATAGAAATAAAAGCGGATGAACTAGTATTATTGCTGATTAAAATACTAATTATATAACACGGGATGCTACGAGAATTTATTACAGACCGAGATAAGTTATTCACGTCAATATTTTGGAAAACGTTTATAAGAAGGCTAGGGGCTGAATATCGCCTCTTAACAGCATTTCACCTATAAATAGACGGACAAACAGAATGGACAAATTAAACATTAGAATAATACTTATAAATGTATGTTAATGAACTACAAGACAATTAGATTAACCTACTACTAATAGCTAAATTTGTATACAATTCTGTAAAGTCATTAACAACAGGAAAATCACCATTCTATGTAAACTATAGTTATGAGCCTACGGCTTATCGAGAACCACAGAAACTAGATAAAGTATTAGAGTTAGTAAGAAAGAAAGTCGAAGACTTGCAGACGCTATATAAAGAAATCGTATAGAAAATTACCTATAAAGGTAATCTTAGCAAGCATATTAAAGACAAATCTAAGGTTAAGGGACTAATCTTTGAGGAGAGGGATAAGGTTTTCTTGAAAAAAGAGAATTTAGAAACAAGAAGACCATCACGAAAACTGGATCACGTAAAATTAGGACCATTTAAGGTTAAATGATAAACAGGACCTGTGAATTACAAACTACAGTTACCTAAGGACACAAAGATTCACCTAGTTTTCCATATCTCCAAACTAGAACCAGCACCATATAATGCCAAACTTTAGATAAAACTTAAACTCGAGGAAAATCACACCGAGTATGAAGTCCAGTAGATCTTGGACTACCAACGGTTTGGGCGTTAGTGGAAGTACCTGGTTAAATAGAAAAAATACGGACCTGAGGACGACACGTGGGAACTAATCAGAAACTTAAAGAATAGTTTAGAGCTGATTAACTAGTATCACTAGAAGAAGCAGCAAAAGCTTGCTCTAGGGCAGAATCCAAGACATAGAGAGAGTATAGGACGTTTCATTCAAAACCTGAGAAGAAAGGTAAGGCGACACCAGACGCTGCGGGTGGCAGTATGCCAGATTAACTCTAACAGTTTTGCTCTTCCTTTTCTATCATACGAACTTCGTTAATTGAGGCAAGCTCGCGCTGGAACATTTCCTTCTCCTAAGAATCTATTTAAGCTAGCTGCTGATGAAGGCGTAATTTACGGGAATAAGCAGCTACCGTCTCCTCCTAGGCATGGCAAAGTTGCTCCTGTAATTTCTTCTTGTCGTGATCGAGACGATTCTACTCGGGTTGCGTTATAATAAGATCATACTTCACGTTGCGATCAACGCATTCGGAACAACGACCGGAAGCCAGATTCACTAGGCACTGAAGACCGTTGTCACGACAGCAAGAACACGGTAACGGCATGTAACAGGGTTCGTTATAGATTCAAGAAGCTAAATAGTGAGCACGTATTAGAGATGACTTAGGACGTGTCATCATTAAGAAACTAGGCAGAACGAAAAGGGAGTTAAGGATCTTACAGTTTAGAGCACAGGCCAGAGGACCTGTTGCCTTTATACTATTTATAGAAGAGAGAAACTATTTTCTAAGACGAAGACTTAGAAGAGGGAGATAGTGTTACGGACAGTAACAGTAAGGTAACTATACCTAAGGAACTTAAGGAACTAGCAACAATAGCTAATAAAGCTCTAGAATGGAAACGTATGTTCGAGCTGGAAAAGAAGAACTGCAAGCATACACGAGACGCTTTGGCACAGGCTAAAGTACAAGCCAAGAAGTGAAAACAGAGATACAGAACCATACCAGTGGATTGGGAGCAGTCACGCACGTGACCAGGACAGGATCTTAGTAGATAAGGTAGATAAAACAGATAAGAGACTTATCACTCTCATCTTCTCTAGCAGTATCTAATATACCGCCAATAGGTATATAATGTATGCATGAAGGGTTTCCTATAAATATGAGACGTAGAATGGCTTGGGGATATTTTGGATTCTTTATAGTTACTCTAAAATCGAGATCTTCTCTCTAAGTTAAGACTTGACCTTGAGTGAAATAGTTTAATACTATCTTATTAAATCTATTATACACCTTCTTCCTACCTTGTGATAAGACTAAACTCTATTCTGTTAAACCTAAAGCTATTTGCTCTAGATACGGAAAGAGCTAAGAACTCATTAAGTAATCAGTTAGGGCAGAATTACTAACGCAAAAACATACCGTTAAGTTAAGACAACTCGTAACAAATTAATAGTTTAGTATATAAATAGTTTATAATTTCTTATATTTTAATTATAAGCTTCTTTAAGTCTTAGCTTTATATAGAGTAAGTAATAGCTAATAGTTTAAACTTAATTTTTAAATAGAAACTATAGTTTATAAAGAATAAAGAAATAGTAGTACTTTTTAAGTAAATAAAGTTTAAAATATTATTATTATTCTATTTACCGCCTGATTCGGTCTTTTTAATGGGTCTATATATACTAATTCCTTTTATAAAAAAAACTTATTAATAAGAAAATCTATTAATATACTATACTAAAGAGGTGTTAGTACTCTACTATTATAATACTTCTTCTCTACTTTTTTTTTTTTATATAGTCTATGATTTTAGCTATTACGCCTGTATTTTATAAATAATTTTATTTTCTTTTTTCTCTTTTACTCTCTTTTTCTGTCTCCTACTAATTATCTATGCTCTAGAATAGGCGGAAGTTGTTTATTTTCTTAGTATTAATTACTTTTACTACTTAGAACTAAGTAAGTAATTTTGTTTTTATAAATTATTTTACTACTACTTAAGTACTATTGCTCTAACTTAGTATTCTTTTTAGTTATTCTAATAAAAATAATACTATTAGTTTAGTTCTCTCTAGCCTAAAGTAGTATTAGAGAATTATATATATATTATATATTATATAGTAGAGTTTGCTATAGCTTGCCTACTTAAGCTTCTTACTATATATTTAAATATATAAGTTTCTTAATTTATTTTTTAAGCTTATTTTAGTAGTGTTGTTATTTACTTTCTAAATAAACTAACACACACATCTATTCTTTTAGGTTATATAAATAATATTATTAGTAAGAGTATAATTTTCCTTCTATTATAAAGCCTACTATATATAAGTGTTTTTAAAAGAATTATGTATATATAAGGATGTATAAGTCCACTAAGAGTTTACTTTAAGGCTATTTTATAAAGTAAATACTTTAGAATTATCTATTACTACTATTATATACTATACCTTATAATTTCTTTTATACTTAGTAGATTATTTCGCGTTATTTATAACTCTTTTAGAATAAAAGGCCGTCTGTGTCTTATAAAAGTTTTATAATAATTTAATACTATATAACTATTAGTCTCTTAGCTTTCTATTAACTAAGTTTATATTCTACTATTTTATTAAGTTTTACTTAAGTTTACTTAAAACTAATAACTTACGTAGTGGCTTAAGTCTGTGGTGTTTAAATTACTTTAAATATAAATAAGCTAGCTATCTATTAAGAGCTATAAACACTATACTATTTAAAACTCTCTAATAAATTATTTTTATTAAAGACTATAAGTATTATATTATTTAATATTTTCTACTAAATCACTATTAAAGTGTACCTGGTTATTTATTTAGTTATTAAATCTATTAAAAATCCGTTATTAAGTCTCTTATAGGTAGCTTAGAATTTTAGATTATTTCTATTTTTAATATAACACACTCTTAAAACGGTATAAGTATAGAGATATTTTGTTATATTATTAAATCAGAGTAACTAACAGGGTAGTTTTTTAGATAATATATTAAATAGTTTTTACTTAGTTTCTCTATTCTTTAGTTAGTTACCTATACTTAGTATTTAAAAACTCTATTATTCTAATTACTTTAAGAGTTAAGCTTTTAAAAAAAGCTTTCTAGTAATACTAAATATTATATACTAGTAATAAACGCGATTCTTACTATTAATTTACTCTAGAAAATAAAATAATACAGAAAAGAACCCTTATATAACAGTATAGGTTAAATCGTAATTTTGGTATTCTTTTCTTTAAATTTAAAATAAACTTAGCTAATAGTAGCTATTTAAACTAGTTATTTTATAAATAGCTAATATATAAATATAAGTACTATTTAAGAACCATATTAATTTATTTTAACTAGCTATTAATTTTAAGATAGTATATAATTAATAGTAGAATTATAATCCTTAGCTAGTAATTTAGGTACTTTTAGAATTTAAAAATAAACTAAAGTTTATAGTTTAAAAAAAAGTACTTAGTAAGGTATTAAGCTTTTATATATATATTAAAAATAAATAAATAACATTTTTAGTATTACAACGTATTTAACAAAAAATTAGATACTTTATTTTTATTAAATAATAAGTTATAGTTATTACAATATTATAACAGTTATTTAATAGTAAGTAGATAATAAAGTCTATAGATATATTCTTCTAAGTATAGTTTAAAACAAGTAGTAGTTTTAAAACTCTTTAATAAACTTCTTTTAATAAAATAGTATAATAATAGATATAATTTTTATAAAGCTAATAAATAATAAAATTATATATATAAAGCTAGTAGTACTTATAAAATAGTAGTTTATATATCTTATTATAGCTTATATAGCTAGTAATAAAGTTTTTATAGTAGAAATAAAATAGTTTAGCTTTTAGCTTATTTATATTAGGTATACAAAGCTTTTCTTTATATTATAAATATCTATTTATTTTAGTATACTTAGCTAGTGTTAGGCATTTATTCTTATAGTTTCTATTCTATAAATTAGTTAGTATAAAGTTAATTATAAAATTAGTATAATAGCCTTTTTAAAATAGAGTGTAAATTTTAAGTAGTAGTAGATTTTTAGTCTATTTAAATTCTAGAGTAGTAATAAGTTTAGTAATAGTAATAATAAAAATAAAAATAGAAATAAATTTAGTAAATAATAATAGTTTAGTAGTATATTAGTAGAGCTAGTTATAAATTATTATAATAATACTACAAGTACAAATTTCTAATAAATTAGAGAAATAAACTAATTTTTTCTTATAGTTAGTTATAATAGGTAAAATAGTAGCTAGAAGTAATTCTAAATTTTCTTATTTTAAAATAATTTAGCTTTAGTAGTAAAGTCTTTTATTCTTTTTTTATAATAAATTAGTTAACTATCTAGTTAAAGAGTCTAACTTTATATCTTATTTTCTAAAACAGTATATAATCTTAAAGTTAAAACAAAATAGAAATTTAAACTAGTAGGCTTAGTAATAGTTTAATAACTTTATTATTATAAAGTACTCTAAATTATAGTAATTTATAATTACTATAATTAGTAAAATACATTTCTTAAGTTCTAGTTATTATTTTTTAAAGTAGTAATTAATTACTAGTAGTTTCTTATTATAGATTTTATAATTATACTTTATTATTAAGTATATTTTTAAAAAGAATATAACAGGCTATAAAATACTATTATTTTTATATTATCATAGTATTCTTGTAGAGATGTAGTTAAAAGTGTTTATTTTAATAATAACTTCTTTTTTCTAATTAAATAGTACTAAAATAAGTATTATAGTAAATACTATTTTTAGTTTTTAGAAGGCTTTTTTATAGCTATTATTTTAATTAAATAGTATATTCCTTTACGTTAAGTAGACTAGTAGAACAGTAATATAAAAAACTCTTTATATAAAATAATAATAAAAGTTTATAAAGCTAATAAATATCTATATATTTATAATATAAGTTAGTATTACTTAGTTAGCTACTATTTTAAATTTTTTTAAGTTTATACAAATACTATTACAGCCTATAATTAGGCCTAGAAATTAGACTTTATTTATAAAGAACTTATACTTTTCGACTTTTATATATAAACCTACCTTTTATAGACTCTTTAGTATTAAATAAAGATATTCTTTATATTTAGTATAAATACAGCTATAAACTAAAATATCATTTATATAAATAGTATAGAAACAGTTTAGGAATTTTTATAAAATATTATTTATATACTAGTAAAAGGTTATAAGAGCACTTATTAACTTAAATAGTATTACTAGTATTTTATATAAACTAAAATAGGTCTAAAATATAGTAAACTACTTTTAACTAGTTTTAATATAAAAGTTATTAAAAGCTTATAAAATATTAATTTTAGAAAAATATTATATCTTTTTTAAGTTATTTAGTAGGTTTTTAGTTAGTAGTAGTAGATAATAGTTTTTTACTATAATTTTATTTAATATATAGTAGTTAATATAAAATTAGAGTTATTTATTTACTTTTTTTATAAATAGAACTATAAATATAATTAAAAAGCTACTAAAGTAAATAAATCTTTTTTAAAAATTCTTATTAAATTATTTATATAGTACTAATAGCTTTATATAAAATATTAATTATAAACAGCTAAAAAATAAAGTTTTTCTTTTTATTAGCTAGATATTATAGTTATATAAATAATATAGTAATAGGCTTTAAGCTTCTTTTAGTAAAAAAAATTAATAAAACTAAAATAGAAATTTTTTAGTATTAGGTAGAAGCTTTTTCTATAGGTTTATACTCTTAATTATAGTAGAAGCTTATTTAATATTCTTTATAAAAATAGTAAATAAATAGTAGCTACTAGAGTAATTATATATAGTATAAACTTTTAAAAATATAAAATAAACATCTAGCTTTTTATACTTTTTCTAGTTATAATAAAATTTAAAAATTAATTTCTATAGAATAGAAATAACCTTATAAGTTTATATTAAAATAAATAAAATTTTATAATAGTTATAATAAAATAAGCTATTAAATATAAAAGTATTTATAACTTAGTTAATTAAGAGTTATAGTACTATAGCTAGTATACTTTTAGTATAATAAAATACGACTCTAAAATAATTACAAATAAGCAAATTATTTTAGTATAATTATTAATATAAAGACTTATAGTAATATATAAAGTAATAAGTTTACTATAAAACTTAGTTTTATTTATAATATTAAAATAAAATAGCTTCTTTAGCTATATTAGCTAGAAATTTATAAAAATAACCTAATTTTAATTAATAAAGTCTTTTTTAGCTCTACTATTAATAAGGCTATAAATAGTAATAATATAGCTAAGAGACTATATTAAGTATTTAGTAGTAATAGAAGTTAATTTAATAGATAATATAAAACACAAGACTATAAATTAAGCTCTTTTTTAATTAATATCTTATAAATAGTAATAATAGAAATTTTATAAAAGTATAGTTCTAAAGCTAAAATGTAACTTAGCTACAACTTAAGGCTTTTACTAAACTATATAATAAAATATATAATAAAATATAAAAGTAAATAGAAAAGTAAATAAAAAATAAAAATAGTAAACTAAATAGTATATAGGTAAAAATACTTTAGAACTAGCAAATATTAGAATAGAAATAATAGATAATAAAATAATTTTTTAAGTTATAGTAATAATATTTATAGTATTTCTTACAGCCCTAGCTTAAGAAATTTAGTTAATAGTAATAGCTTAGATCTATAAATTTAAGAGTAAAGATAGTAGAAATAGCTATTAATAAAAAAACAGTATGCTTTTAAATTATAGTTTAGAAATTATAAGTCTTATAACTACTTATAAAAGTAGATAAATTATAGTAATAATAATAGTTCTTAAGATTATATAAATAATAGGCTAGTAGATAATACTAATAGTTTAGTAATAAATTATAAAATAGTATATTCTATAATTCCTTAAAAATAGTGTTCTTTAGGAAAGTTAGTAGAAAGTTTTTAAATAAACTAAATTTAAGAACTAACTATGAAAATTCTACTAGAAAAATACTAAATTCTTAGTTCTTTTAGTAGAGTTTAAATAGATTTTATTAGATATTATAAACTTAATTTAAATTTCTATAAGCTTACTCTAGAATTTCTAGTATTATAAAATAGTTTAGTAAGTAGTAGACACTATTAGTAATATATAAAAGAACTTACTTATATAACGTATTTTTAAGTTATTTATTTACGTAAACTATATAAAATTTAGTAGTAAGAAAATAGTCTTAATTTATAGTTATTTTTATATAGATTTATATTATAAAGTATTAAAAGTTATTTTAGTTACTACTAAACCTATTAAGATTAGATAAGCATTTAAAGAGAGTATAAATTAAAAATAAAATAAAAGTAAATAAAAAAAAATAGTTATAAATAGTTTAGTTTTAATTAATATAGTAATAAAGATAAGAATAGAATTAGAAGTAAAAATAGTAAAAATAATAAATATTAGACTTTTAAACTATAACTATATATATAAGTTTGTAATCTACTTTTAGACTTTTTATAACTTTTTTTTCTAGTAGTTATAGATATTTTTAAGTATTATAATTTACTTATAAAAGTTTACTATTTTTACTATAGTAGTAGCAAGTTACTATAGTTAGTTTTTATAAATATTATAAAAAACTATAATATAGTCTAGCTATTTTTATAATTATTTTTATATAGATTATAAAAATTTATCTCTATTTTATAAAACTAATAAAAGTTAAAAAGCTAATATATAGAAAGTAAAGCTATATAATATTAAAAAATAACAAAATATAAGTAAAGTTAATAAATATAATAATAGTATATAGTATAAAATAAATTATAAAACGTAGCTTATAAAGCTATATATAGAAACTATAAATAGAATATATATAAAATTCTAAAAATAAAAAAGCCTGTATAGTTTGTATAAAAAATTTATATAGTACTTAATTTAAATAAGCTTAAAAATAATAGTTTTTTACAAAACTATACTATAATACTATTATAAGTATAATACATAACTAAATAACTAAATTATTATAATTTATAATTTTTATAATATTTTTAAAATATTATTATAAATTATTAATAAACTATTATTATACGTATTTTTATATACTTATTAAAATATTTTAATTATACTAAATTAAGTTCATTATTTATTTAGTTATTATTACTAACTTTAACATTTAATTATTAATTTTCTTAATATTTTAATAGTAGTTACTAATATAATTTTTACTAGAAAAAAAGAAATTTTTATACTATTATTATTTTAAATTATAGTAATTTAGTTTTAATTACTTAATTAAACTAGTTTTTATTTTATATACTTAAAAAAGTTTATAATAAGTAATTAAAATATTATTATAATTATTATAAAATTAGTTTTATGAAAATTATATATATTTGTATTTACTGTACTATCCCTTTTTTATATTATTAATAAATTTAAACTACTTACTAATATATTTTTAATTTTTATTTAAAACTTAGTATATATTATAAAAACAACTTTCTTAAGAATATAATTTAAGTATATAGTAAATAAAGTTATATATTAATAAACTTAAAATTATGTTTTAATTATATTTTGTTAAATTATTAATAAAGTATTATTTAAAACATATTATAAGTTTTTATACTACTTAATAAAATATTTAATATATTTTATTTAATTACTTTAATCGTAAAATTAATTTAGTTGTAATACTATTTAATTTAAAATATAGTAGTTTTAATATTATATACTAAATAAATAACTAAAAGTTTAAAAATAGCTTTTATTATTATTTTAAGTTAATTTTTAAAAATAAGCCTAAATAAAAGTTATGTAAATAAAGAATATAATACTATTATATAACAAAATATTAATAGTATTTATAAAATATTTAAATAGTTAATTTTAAAAAAATTTATAAAAGTAAATATAGAATTTATAAAAGTTATTAATATTTTATATATATAGTAAATTAGTTAATTAACTAGTAAGTACTTACTAATTAGTAATTATTTTTAAGTAGTTACATATTTTTACGTAATAAATATACCAAAAAAATTATTAGTAAATAGTTATATAACATATTATAGATTTTATTGTAGTATGTTAAAACGTGTTTTAATAAGTTTTAAATACTTTAAAAATTACTTTTTATTTTTTAAAAATTTTCATTTTAATATAAATTCTCTAAAGTCAATTAAATAAAATAATTTAATTAAGTTACTTATATTAATAAAGTTTATATATAATAAGAAATTTAAAAATTACTATTATAAGTAAAGAATATAAATTAATAACATAAGTTAGTTTTATTTTAATATAATTAAAATAAATAAAAAAGTATATAAAGTTCATTTTTTAAATAAAATTATATGTAGTTTAAATTTAAACTAATAATATTTTAAATACTATATAAGTTATAAATAGTATAACTTAATATATAATTATATAACTTATAGTAAAGTTTAGTAAATAATATTACTATATTACCTTTTCTTAGTATTTAAATATAGTTTTTTAATAGTAATTTATATATTATTTTTAGCTTTAAAACTACTTTATTATTTTAGTTTATATAAATTTACAGTTAAAGTTAAAAACAATATTTTAAAACTTAAAAAACTTTAAAAAACTAAAATATATATAAAGTAAAAAAAAGTCAACCTTCTACTATAAAGTAAATATATAATAATATAAATGAAAATTCTATTATATTATAAATTAAAAATATATAAATAATATCGAAATTTTAATATTAATTATATAAAAAGTAATAAACTATTATATTTAAGTTTTAAAAGTAAATAAAAACTATTATTTTTAATAAAATATTTTTTTTAATATATATTATAAAATAAGTAATTTTTTTAAAAACTATAATGTTTTTTATAAGTAAGTGAGCCATATAAGTAAGTAAGCTACTTTTACCAAGAATTACCTTTTCTTTAACAACTTTACGAAAACTCTATATTATTTAACAAAAATTTAGAACTAGCTTTTGGGATTTTATACGAAACCGGTATTAAATTTACGCTTTAATTATGTTACGTAATTATAAGTTATTAAGCTTAGAATCTACACTAATTTAAAATAATGTTTAGCTATTTATATTTATAATATTACTTAATAATAAATTATAAAAACTTAAATACAAGGTATTAACGCCTAAATTTATAATATATTAGAATTTTAAAGCTATAGTATTAGTAGTTTTTAAGATATTAAAAAGTAGAAGCTAAAAGTTCCTCTTACCTAAAGATCTTAAAAACCTACTTATTTTATTACTATAAAAGTATAATATAGTATAAATTATATATAAAATAGCTGAAGTGTAATATCTATAGTTTCTTATTTAATAGTTATTAAAATATCAATAGCTAAAAACTAAATTTTTAAAAGGTAAATTCTAAGCTTAATAACTTATAATTACGTAAGGATATTAGAATGCAAACTTAATACTACATGTATTTAATATTTAAAAAGCTAGTTTTATATTTTAGCTTAATAATATTATGTTTTTGTAAAAATATTAAAGAAAAAGTAATTCTTAGTAAAAGTAGCTCACTTACTTATATAGCTTACTTATTTATAAAAAACGTTATATATAATATACTATTATAAAGTTAATACATAATAATATAAATAGAAATTATATTATATTATAACTTAAAAATATATATAAAATATAAACTCTATTATTTAATTATATTTTTAAAAAGTATATAAAGTTGGTTATTTTTAATTTAAACTTTTTAACATATATTATAAAATAACTAAAATTTTTAGAAACTATTTATTACTTTATATATAACAAAATATAGTATTTTAATTTTATATAGTAATATAAAAAAATTAACATAACTTAAATGTAAATATTTTATACTTAAAAAATAAAAGTATAATAAAAAGTTTTAGTTACTTAATAGTTTAAATATTAATATACTTAATTATAAAAAAATTAAATACTTAAAATTATTATAAACAATTTATAATTTTTTACTATTATTTAAAAAAAAGTTAAAAAAAAGTAAAATTATAAAAGTAACTATTAATTAAAGTAAAATTATAATATACACTTAAATTATACTTAAAATAGTATTAAAAAAAAATTTACTTAATTAAAAAAAAATTAAACTAGGGATGTTAAATAATAAAAAAAGGCTTAAAGTTAAAATAAATTAGGTAGCTTTTTAACTAAAAAATGTAGTTAAAAATATAACTAATAAATAATATAAAATATTTAATAAACTATTATAATAACATACTTTTAGTTATTATAATATATAAAAATTAATTTAAAAAGTAAAAAGTAAAATCTTATTTTAGTGTTAATATTTATATAATAATAAAAAGTATTTATATTATATTAAATTAAAATTATTTTTAATATATAATAAAAACTAAATATAACTTAACTAAATTAAAACTAAAATAAAGTACTTATATATACATATATATAATACTAATAAGTAAGTAAATAATAAAACTATAATAGCTAGTTTATTTAAAGTATACATAAATTATATAAATATTTACTTATTTTAATTTAGTACTTTAATACTAGTTTATATAAGTACTTTAGTTTTATATACTTTTATTAACTTTATTTTAAAGTAGTTAACTTTAGCTATTTTAACTATTAACTTAAACAGTAATTTCAAGAATATACTAATTAGAATATTACTTTAAAATTATATTTTTTTTAAGTTATAAAGTAAATATAATGCTTAAGTTAATTATATAACTACTTTTTTTAATTTTTACTATTAAAAAACTATTTTTTTTTAAAAAATTTTACTTTAAGTAAGTTTAGAAAATTTTAAATACTATTTTTACTTAAGTTTAATTTTTTATAGTAACTAGTAAACTAATACTTTAGTATTAAAAAAAAGTTTACTAACTATTATTTTATTTTTATAGTAGCTTTAAATGTTTAGTATTATACTATTTTTATATATACTTTAATAGCTTTACTTTAGCTTATTTTTATTTATAATATTATTTTTATTATATTTAGTAAAATTATTAACTAAATTATAAGTACTTATTTTACTTTAATTAACTTTTTTATATGTAAAAAATTTTTCTTTTAAAGTTTATTAATATTTTAAAGTAAATTATTTAAATTATATTTATTATAAACTAATAATAGCAAAGTTTACTTATATAATTTTTTTATAAACTTTTTATTTTAACTAATATTTTAATTAATACTTTAATTAATACTTTTTATTTTATTTTAATTAACTAAATAACATTTTTAGCTATATAATGTTTTTAACTAAAATTTTTTTTATTAAGTAACTTTATTACTACTTATAGTTTATATAAAATATATAATAAGTAATAAAAAAGTATTTACAAAAAGTTATTATAAAAAACATACTTATAATAAGTATAATTTTTATGTTTTTAAATTTACTAACAAACTTTAGTTTTATAGTAGTTAAAAATAACTAATAATATTAAAAAGTTTTACTAAAAAACTTAATATACTTTAATAAATACTTGTTATGTAATAATATAATTAAATATATATATATTTAATATAACTATAATAATAAAATACTTTTTTACTATTATATTACTAAATTTTATTAAAAAATAGTTAAGTAAAAATTATAATTTATAATAAAGCTTTCTTTATAAAAAAATTAAAAAACCATTAATACTTTTATTATTAATTTTTACTTATTTTAAATAATAAATAATTAAAATATTAATATATTAAAGTAACTTGTTAACTAATTAAGTTAAGTAAATTACTAAGCTTAAAAATAAAAATATGCTTTAAAATAAAAAAAAAGTAAAACTTAAAAAATAAGTTAAAAACTTAAAATTTTAAATAGTAAAAATTAAACACCTTAAACCTAAATTATATAAAGTTAAACTATATATATTTTTTACTTTTATAACTAAAATTTAAAACTTTAATATGTAATGTATTTTTATAATAGAAAACTTTTTAAATAATATTTATTAATTTAGTAACTTTTAACTTATTATTATTTTATATTTAAATACTTTATTTACACTTTATAATACTAATAACTTATATATAAATAATAATAAAAGTAAAAAATTTACTTAGTATATAATTATTATTAAGCTTTTATAATTATTTACTATAACCTTTAATATATTTATTTTTACTAATATTAAAAATTTACTTTATAAGTATTAAAATTTTTTAATAAGTAACAAGTTTATTAATAATATTAATTAATATAAAAAAATATAAAAATTAGCTACTGAATAAGCTTAAGTATTATACATTATTAGTAGAAATATAAATAAAGTTTTAAATTATTTTTACTTCTATTAAAACTAATTTTTTTATTTAATTTTTATAAAACTACCAAAATATTAGTAAGCTAAAAAATAGTTATATAATTTTAAGTATATTTTTAGTAATAATATTATTAACTTTATTAATAAATTTTATATATTAGTAAACTAAGTTTAGCTCTTATATAATAAATAAAAAAATAAGCTATATAATAAGCTATTATTTAACTTATAGATATTATTTAACTTATAGCTTTTACTAATAATATAGTATTTTTAATACTATTTTTTATTTTATAAAGTACTATATTAGTACTAAATTATTTATAATAGTCTTAAATTAAAGTACTTAAAAATAATAAATATAATATATAAATAAATAGTAACTTGCTATAAATTAAAATAGTTTTTTATTTCTTTACTTATTAAGTTATTAAAACTAGTATTTATATTACTTATTTTTAGTATATATTATTATAAATATAATAAGCTAAATTATTTTTTAAAATTATAAAACTTTATATATTACTAAAACTAAAGTAATTAAATAATAGTAAGTAGTTTTACTATATATTAAAAACTACTTTTTTTTAAATAAAAATAAAAAGACTAATACTTATATTAGTAATTTAAAAGTTAAGTTTTAAGTAAAAACTTTAGTAGAAAAACTATAATAAAAATAATAAATAGTTTTTATATTATAAAAAAACTTAATAAACTAGTAAATTTAAATTTTCAAGTACTTAAATTATTATTAATATACTAAACTATTTTCAATAACTAATAAAAATAAGTAAACTAAAAATATTATTAATAAAATAGTTTTATTAACAATACTACTATTTATTAAAAAGTAAGTACTATTACTTAAGTTACTAGTACTTTTAAAGTTAACTTAAAAACTTAAATAAAAAAAATATATGCAAAATAAATTAAGAGCTTTAATAACTAATTAAGCTAGTACTTTATTTTTATTTTAAGCTTATATACTATTACAGCTAGCATAAACCTATAAGTAATTATAAGTAGTTATAAGTAATAAAGTACTATATTAAAGCTACTCTAGTATAAAGAAGAGAAAAGAAGAAAGAGAGTAAAAAGAAAGGGAGGCGAGGCTTTTATAGAGTGCTCTTAGTGCGCACGTGAAAGCGTAGCACGTGACTTACGGACGTAATAGGTGACTCACCTGTAAGACCCTTCACGTGACTCTGGGATGTGGCTGTAGCATGTAACGGGTCGTCACATTACCCCCCTCCAAAAGAGTAGGATCGTCCTCGATCCTGTAGGAAAATAGCAAAAACAAAAGAAAATACAGACTAGTAACCTCCACATTACTTCCTCCTTCTTCTCTTCACCTCTTTGCCTTTTTTGGCTGCTAGATTGTCCTCGTCCGTTGGTTCTAGCATCTCTTATCATTGATGGGCTCTCAGTCAGGCTTCCAGTCCTGCTTGTTGTGCTTTGCGAACCCACGATAAGGCTAGAGAGCGTCGATGGAACGGTTAACCTGCAGGATGTAGTCTACAAGCTTGTACGGAGCCCAATCCTGGATAGGTGCCTCAAGCTTCTCTCTAGCACTGCCTACAGCTGCTGTTGGTGTTGCTGGTGTTGCTTGTTGCGCTGCATTGTCTGGGGCGAGGGAGATAGTGCCTGTAACCAAAGGTGCGGAAGCTGGACCAAGACTGGCGACAGTTATTGCTGGATCGACTTGCCATGAAGTGCCCCCCCCCCCGGCGCGGGTGCGTCAAGCAGCTTGTCTCGTCTATCGGCATCCTCTTGGTACGTTGGGTTGATAGTTGGCTTGGCAAATGCCGTACTGGGTATCACGATGTCGCGTTTAGCATCGATTTTAGCGTCTTCAGGCCAGACTATGCGTCGATTTGTTGGGTCCAGCATTGTTCTTGTCGATTCGATCCATTTCCGGCCGATAATCAGGTCGTGACGTCCAGTGTTGCAAAAGATAAACCATGTGGCGGTGCGATGCCCATCTATCACTAGATTGGCTGAAAAGAACTGATTGACTACGCCTGTTGGCTGATTGTTGTGCCCTGCAACAGGAATGCCTTTCTGTGAATGCTAGAGCCTGGGCCGAAGGCGTTCTTTGACAACTTGGTATAGTCGAGGATGGATGAAAACCGTTCCTCCAGCTCCGGTGTCTAGTAAGCCAAAGATATTGATACCCACCCCGCCAAGAGCAATTCGACACACTTCATTGTAAAAGCAGGACCACCGATTATGTCGCTTAGCCGTACAGGTGCACTAGATGCTCCAGTAGAGGACTCTAGGCAGGAGACTTCGCCTAGAGTAATTCGTTTCCCGAGCTTTCGTCTGGTTCCAGGGCATCGTCTGAGTACTCGATGTGCTCTTCCTGATCGACTGCTTTGCTCTCGATTCTCTTAGGCGTCAAGCAATCGCGCGAGAGATGACCGGGTTTGCCACAGCTGTAGCAGGTTTGCTTGGTAAGCAAGGTGGTTGTAGCAGTTGCTGGTTTACTGTCGAAAGCCGGCGCAGGCTTGCTCTTCTCGAACCTTCTTGGCGGGCTAGTCCGCGTGCCATGTGCTGAGCCTTGTTGCAGTACATCTCGAAGGTGCAGTACTCCTGGGCGTATTTGCTTTCCATGTGTGTACATAGCTCGCTGTACAGCATCTCATGGAGGTTTTCTTTTTTCCACTGGTCTTGTGGTGTCCTGGCGAGATTGGCAAGCCGCATGGAGTTTGCTAGGAACTGGTTGAAATCGTCGAAGGGCTTCATCCTGAGAGACCTGAGCTCTTGTCGCGCCTTGATGCGTTGGTCAGGGTCTTCAAAGACGCTCTGGAGGTACTGTATCACTTCTTCCACAGCAAAACTTTCTTCTCGGTCTTCTCGGACGTCTAGGAAAAGGTTAAGAAAATCGCTGGCCTTGCCGGCGATGCGAGTCTGGATATAAGCAATTCGTGCTGCTTCTGTGGCGTCTGGATTGTCGCACTCATACCAGTCGGCGTTAAGCCTGAGCTTGTTCCTCATCTGCTTGTTCCAGTTCTTGAAGGTCGGACTGACGCCGTCGTCGAGAATAGGCGGGTCAGGGAATTTGGCAGACCTCTTGCCATAGGAGACACTTAAATGGGTAGCATACACTAATCCTGGGGTCGTCGGTTCTTGTCGGGTGGCTGCACCAGGCGTACGATTCAGGGCAGGGCTTGATCCTCCGCGAAGAGAAGGGAACCTGGCATTCTGGCGTGTCTGTCGTTGCTTGGCAGGTTGTGACGGAGTTTCAAGAGCTTCAAAGATTGCTTCTTCTTCTTCTTCTTCCAGTAGTTGAATCGGCTTTGGCTGATATCGAGCTTTTACAGCCTTCTCTGCTTGAGTCTTCACTTTGGATGGACGCAGGGCTTCTGCAATCTCGCTCTCAGCATGCAGGGCATCGTTGGCAATGCGGAACAAAGTGTCGGTCTGCTGCTCCAGTGCTTTGATATAGAGGATTTGCTCATGACGCTCGTTGGCAAGCTCTGTTGAATCCATTTCGACCCATGTGGCGAGGTCGGTGGTAAGCGTTTGTCCATCCTTGGTACGCTTCTTGATGGTTATGGGGACGCTCTCGTCTTTTGCTTGCTTTTCTAGACGTCTGAGCTTGCCTCGTAGGTCGTCTTCAAGCTCTCTTGTCGATATATAGAAGTGATGTGGGGTGTCCTCAGGGTAAAGATTGATGTCGTCATTGATGCCGATGCTTGGGAAGGCCCTCAGCTCCAGGGCGGTTGCTTTCACCATTTTGTCTTTGCCTTGCGGTACACCACTGCAGAGTTCACAGGAATTACCACGAGGTTTAACGTTTTCAACTACACAAAGCAACCTGATGGGTACTATAACTCAGCAGGCTTGCAAGCAGGGGCCCGGGGGTGTAGATCGTCCTAACTCGGTTTACAACCGGGTAGTGCTAGCAGTGCTTGGCTTCCTAGCTCTTGCTCCTTCCTCTCCACTCAGCCGCCTCGTGACGCGCACTGAGATTGTTCTTGTGTGTGTACTGGCCGTCTGCACGCTGCAGACGTAGTGACGCTTGTCTGTGGGTTGCCGCTGGTTGCCGAGTTGGCGCTTGTCGATGGGTTGCTGTCGTCGTCGCCGTTGTCGTCGTCGTCGTCGTCGTCATCGTCGTCGTCGTCACGATGAGAGCCTGCAGGAAGTGCGTCTCCTGAGGATGATCAGTGAATAAGTGTCTTGGTGAGAGCTCCAGAAGGTCCGTTATCTGGAGATGACCAGAGAGAGTGGGTGGGTGTCTTGGTGAGAGCTCCAGAAGGTCCGTTATCTAGAGATGACCAGAGATGGGTGTCGTGGTGAGAGCTCCTAGAGCCAGCCGCGTGCTGCTTTTGGAGGTGACCAGAGATTCAAATGCGATGAGAGCCTGTCGTAGGTTGATCGCTCTTGCCTGCCAATCCAGGGCTTCGTTACACTACCTCGTAGTGTAATTGGGGTTGCCTATCACGGTAGGACTTGAAAAGAGCGAGAAAGTCGTCGGCACTGCAAACTACGTTTGAGCACTCGGTTTGACTGATATTATGCCGCCTTCACAGGCCAAAGAAGGGGTGATACTAGAGTAATGTCACGGCCAGCATGAACCTATAGGCAATCGCAAGTGGTTGCGAGCAATAAGGCGCTGTATTGGAGCTACTCTAGTATGAAAAAGAGAAAAGAGTGTAGAAAGAGGGCGGAGGAGAATTATATAGGCGCTCGTAGCGTGCATGTGAAAGCGTGGCACGTGACTAGTAGCGTCATCTGTAACGCGATGACGCAACGACACGTAGTAACGCTTCCTGTAAATGTGTCATGTAACAGGCCATCACAAGTAGCATAGAAAGAAAATAAGTTATTAATAAAGTTAAAACATTTTATTTAATTTAGAATATAAAAGTAAAAATACTAAAATAACTATAAAGAATAAAACTAATTTTATTAAAAAAACGCTTTTTTATATAAACTTATTTCTTAGTATTACTAGCTAATTAGTCTTTACCTAGTTTTATTAAGCTAATCTACTATAATTTATAATAATTTTTAAGTTATTTATATAAATTACTTAAATTTACATAAATTATATTAGGCTTATAAGTTTATTATATACTTTACTTAACTTTTTTATAGTTAAGTTTTCTATTAATTTAATTTTTAATATTTATTTCTAACTATTATTAAATTGTATTCTAGACTCTATTAATATTGTAGACTTTTTTAAAATCTATAACCTTACTATACTATTTATTTAAGTATTTTATTTAGTTTTCTATAATATATTTATAGTGTAAAGTATTTAATACTTCTTTTTTAACTTATTAGTTTACTACTAAAGTTCTTAGATTTTTATAACTATTTATATATTATTATATAACTATATTTTTATATTATTATATTTTATAATATACGTTTTTTCTTTTAGGCTTTTAACTTAAAAGTTTATATACTTATTTTTATAACTTTTTTTTATAAAAACAGCTTATATTTTTTATTATATTATATACTTTTTTTTTAATATCTTACTTTTCTTTTTAATAATACTTAAGGTTAAATTATTAACTATTTACTATTACTACTTAAAAGATTATATTTAAGTTTATAATTATTTAATACTAATACTGTGTAGTAATTATTATTATTATAAATAAACTTACTTAATTAATACTTTATTTAGTTATTACTTTTAATATATTAATTTATTTTATTTTATAATTTAGTTATTTTTAAGTAAGCTTCAGCTTGCGTAAATTAGCTTAAAATTAACTTTTATTTTTATTTTTATACTACTTAGAAGTTTTATAATAAGTAGTAATGTATATTTTAAGTATATAAAAATTATCTAATTTAAAAGGTTTATTTTTTTAAGTATTATTATACTAAATTTTTTTTTTATAAACTAGCTTCTATTAAAAAGCTTAAAAAATTAGAAAAAAAAGATAAAGTCTTTATAATAATAACTTTCTATTTTTATGTACTTTAATTTTATAATTTTTTTTTAAATAACGTTTTCTTTTATTTTTAGATTAGAAGAATATTTAATTTTTTATTTTAAAATCTAATACTTATAAATTCTTAAAGTAAAATTAATTAATTAACCAAATATAATACTTTACATACTTAATTAGTTTTTATATATTTCTTTTTAGTTTATAGTTTTTTTGTTAAACTAAATATTTTTACTAATATTTAAATTTTTTTAACTTAAGAATATTACTTACTTTTTATTTAAAGTTACTATTTAGTTCTAGCTAAACTTTTTTAACTAGTAGTGTATTTAATAGTATTAGTTCTTAAAATAAAATATAAAACACTAAATAAATTCTTTTTATTAATTTTAGTAACTATAGTTTATAATTAACTAGTCTTATTTATTTTTTAATTTGAAATACTTTAATTTATAAGTAATTTAGTTTTCTTAATAGTTTTTTTATCTTAAAATTTTTTATAGTAGAAAAACTTAGTCTCTTTTTTTAAAAATTAGTTTTTTAGCTCTAAAATTATTAACGTAATTTTTAGTTTATAAGTTTTAATAAGTAATTTTATTATATATTTTTTTTATATACTACTTAAAGTTTTTTAATATTTATATAAGTATTAACTAATTTACTTTGTAATTATTATAGTTTTTAATAAATAATTAGCTTATAACTATAGTTTATAAAAAATAGTAAAATACTTGTTATTAATAACTTTATAAAGTTATACATAAATTTAGCTATTAGTAATAATATAACTTAATTATTTTATAGTTTATTAATAATGTTTTTTATAAGTAAGTAAACTATATAAGTAAGTAAATTATTTTAACTAATTTCTACTACTTTAACAGCTAATAGCAACTCATAACTATTAATTATTATTACTAGAATTAATAAATAAATAGCTAGAGTTAGTTTTAATTTATATATATTTTCTTATATTACGCTTAGTTTACTTATAGTATTTATAATATTTAAACTATTATAAGTTATTAGCTTTATATCTTTTATTAGAATCTAATTTTATTTTTATTTATATATTAATATTAGCTTGAGCTAGTATAGCTATACCTTTTACTTATAATAAAGTTATTAGTTTTTATATATGCTTTTTTTTATACTTTTTATGCTCTAATATAATCTTATTAGCTTATTATAAAGTAGCTAGTTATAAGTATATTAAAATACTAGTATGTAATATTATAAACATATTCTTTATAAGCTAGTTTAGTAATTCCAGAATTAATATAAATAAGCTATTTTAATACTACTTAATATATTTATATACGTAAGTAAACTAACTGTTTAATTTAATAATATTATTAAGTATCTAAAGGTTTTATATAGTTGCTTTTATAGATAGCTTAGGTATTTATAGCCTAATATCTAACCTAAATAAAATAAGGTCTATGTTTTAAAATTCTTTATATATATTACTCTTAGTAATTAAAAGTAGATAGGTTGTTTTAAAAAATAATAGAAAATTAAACTTAGTAATATAAAAAATATAATTTCTAATTAGCTTATTAACTTCTTATTTATAGGCTAATTTAAAAAGTGTAAAGTAGCTTATATTTAAAAACTATAATAAATACAAAACGTTTACTAGTACATAGAGTATAAAAATTTTTTTTTTTATAGAGTAGCTAAAATTTAAGAGACTTATAACTCTTATAGCTATTTAAAATTAATAGATAATTAATATCTATAGTTTTATTTTTTATGTACATGTTAAAATGCTTTAGCTGGTTAATACCTATTATATTTATTATTTAGCTATTCTTATTTATTAAAATTACTTAACTTAGTAGTAAGTTTTTATACTAGTAAAATAGATAATAAACTCTAGTAAAAATAATAAATAGTAGAATTAACTAGCTTTAACTATTTATACCTTAAATAATTATAATTTATTCTTTATTATTTAGCTGTATAGCTTTAGGCTAATTATATTACTTAAAGTTTATAATAATTTAAGTAGTTAATAAAATACCTATCTAAAAGTCTATTTTATTAAAGTTATATATATTTTTATTAGTAATACTATACTTTATCTTAAAGTTATATATAAAATTATAATTATAATTATATATAAGTTTTTATACAAGTAAAATAGATAAAAAACTGTAGTAAAAATAATAAATAGTAGAATTAACTAGCTTTAACTATTTATACCTTAGATAACTATAATTTATTCTTTATTATTTAGCTATATAGCTTTAAGTTAATTATATTACTTAAAGTTTATAATAATTTAAGTAGTTAATAAGATACCTATCTAGAAGTTTATTTTATTAAAATTATATATATCCTTATTAGTAATAATACACTTTATCTTAAAGTTATATATAAAATTAAATTATAACTATATATAAGTTTTTATACTAGTAAAGTAAATAATAAACTCTAGTAAAATAATAAATAGTAGAATTAACTAAGTTTAACTATTTATACCTTAGATAACTATAATTTATTTTTTATTATTTAACTGTATAGCTTTAAGCTAATTATATTACTTAAAGTTTATAATAATTTAAGTAGTTAATAAAATACCTATCTAGAAGTTTATTTTCTTAAAGTTATATATATTTTTATTAGTAATACTATACTTTATCTTAAAGTTATATATAAAATTAAATTAAATTATATAATAGCAAGATTCTTATAGTAAGCATGCTAATAGTTATATATTTTATTATATTTTATTTTAATTTCCTTAATCCTCTTAATAAAGTTATATAGTTAGTTAATATTAACTATTAAATTATATTACTTAGCTAGTAAATAGTTAGTTATTTCTCTTACGTAAATAAGTTTAAACATAAAATTTTATAAATTTAGGTCTAAAATATATAAAATAATAGTTCTCTTTTTTAGCTTCGTGAGTTTTTGTAAATTAGACTTATAATTATATCATATAGTAATTCCATTAATTTATTACTTAAGTATAGTTTTATTAACTTTATAGATTATTACTATATATTATATAGTCTAGATTTAATTTTACTAAATAGCTAAAATAGCTAGTAATAGTCTACTTTTATTATAGATAGATTTTATAATAATCCAGGCCAATAATAGCAATTAAGTAAAACAGAGTAAATTTAATAAAAAGTTAACTATATATACTATAGAGACTTAATAGCTTACTTCTACTAAGTTACTAAGATTATATAGTTATATATTATGTTAAAGCTAAGATAACTATTTTAATTAACTATTTTAAGCTCTAGCCTATTATATTACCCTTTTTCTTATAGACTAGGTAAGGGCTTTTTGGTGAACTATTTACCTAAAAAGCTCCTATAGGCCTATTTTAAGTTCTATTTACTATAACTTTTTCTAAAGCTTTTATTAGTAGTTTGCTAATAGAAATTTATATCTACCTCTTTATAAAAGCACTATATATTTTTTCTAATAGTCTAATATTATTATATCTTCTAGCTAGCTTACTAGCTCTATAGTTATTAATATATAGCCTTTTTATTTTACTTTATATTATAGCTAGTAGCCTTATTTTTGTCTTATTTATATCTTAGTAATAATATCTTACACTACGTGCTTTTTATAGTTATTTATTTAAATTAATAGTAGTTAAAGGTTATCTGTAGGCTGGCTTAGTAATAGATTATTACTTACTAGCTATAGTTTATTTATATAAAACATTAGGTTTAGCTCTAGAGGCGTATTTAGCTTTATAGTGTATAAACTAATTATATTTTCTATAGTATATTTAGTATTCTTTTAGTCTAGCTTCTTATTTTCTTATCTAGTAGAGAGTTAGTTATTAAGCTTTAATTATACCTTAATTCCAACACACAGTTACAGAGCTTTATTTTAATATTAGTTTATTTATTTATTTTATTTTTACTATGCCTTAGCTATAGTTGCCTGTGCTAAGTTAATATACTTTTTTAACTTTCTTATAATTTTCTTAGCGCTAGTTTTTGGGTTTTAAGCTATTATATTATATCTAGTTCTAATATCCACTTACAGCAGTTCTATATTATATTTATACTAAAAAAAAAATAGGCTTATTCCTATTAAAATAGTATCTCTTTTTTTTATTATAACCTTAGCTATTAAATAAAGCTTTGCTTAGTTTACTTAGTTCTATATAATAAACACTTAAAGATAAGCCTTAACTATACTATTTATTCTTTTTATTAAACTATTTATTTATAAATAAAACGCTGTCAACAATTGCTTTTTAATTCTTAGAATTTTATAAAGCTTAGTTTAGAACTTATTAATAAATTAGCTACCGTAATTAGATACTATAGCGTTAGAAATCTAATAATAAGTAATAACTTTATAAATAAAAACTTATGTTATTATTTTAATATCCATATTTAGAAGAGAGTAGAGAGTTATATTCTTATTTAATTTATTAATAATTACTAATAAAACTATACAGCTATTACTTTCTAGTAATCTAGTTATAAAATCTATTAAGATCTTTTTTTAAATATAATTAGAAATAGGTAATAGGCGTAACAGCCCTTATTAATAATCTCTTTATAACTTTATATAACTATAAATATTATAGTTTTAAATATAATACCATATGTGGTTTAATATCCCTAGCTAAAAGTAATTTCTTATTAATATTAGATAAATACTCTACTGCCCTAAGTGTCCTATTACCTATAATAAATAAATTTAGTAAATAATTATTATTCTTAATAGCTCTAAGTCAGGCACCTATTTTCTATTCTAATAATAAAAGGTTTTATTTTTATTAATTCTATACTTAGCTAGTAAAACTTTTAGTTTAAGCTTTAAAGAAAATTTCTGCTTCTAATTACGGAGGGCCTGTACTACTCTTATATATACTTTATTATCTAGTACTATATTATACTATCTTTATTCAAGCTTGTTATAAGACTTCTAGGCTTTAGTTATACTATTTTCTATAATTATTAAAAGACTAATTTAAGTAGAGAAAGTCTATACTACTTATTTATTATTATTTAATTTAAGCTCTTCTTTCTAACCTATAACTACTAGCTTTAATAGCTGAATTATACGGCTGTTTAGCCTTTTATTATTTTCTCTACTTAGATAATCTTATTCGCGTTTTAATAGTAAATTAGCTGATATATTTTCTTTCCTTAGTTTATATTAAATCTCTATATTATATTAACTAAGGAATAACTGCTAGTGTGTATATCTTTTACTTAATTTCTAAAGCCTTATAAAGTATTCAAAGTTCTTATAATTAGTAATAACCTAGAATTTTTTAATAAACTATAATTTAGTATTTTATGCTTTTAGGTAATGAATAATTACAAGAAGCTCTTTATCATATATCTTGTAGTTATATTCTATAAGTAAGTTCTTTTTTAAAAAGTATATATATAAATATAGTATATTATTATTATTATATTATAAAAAGACTTTTCTAGTTATGTGGCCTAAAGAGTCAGCTTCTAAAACAATCTCCTAGTTAGAATTAAATTAGGCTAGTATTAGTTCTAATATAAAGATTTTCTTTAGCTTATTAAATATTATTTACTTTTTATTAGTCTATTAAAACAGTACGTTACTTATAAGTCTTATAAATAGGGCAATAATTTCCGAAAAAGACTTAATAAACTAATAATAAAAATTAGCGAATTTAAGAAAGCTTTTAATCTTTTTTACAGTTATTAGAGACTGCTACTTAGTAATTACTTTTATTTTAATAGAATTTATTTAAATTCCTTACCCTACTTTAATAATAAACCCTAGATATTTCGTGTTTTTAGTTTTAAATTTGTATTTTTTAATATCCAGATGTAAACCCGCAGCGCTAAGTTTCTTTAATACTAGATTAATTTACTAATAATACTCTTTTAATAAGCTTAAAAAGTAAATAAGTATATTATTAAGAAAAGTTAAACAGAACTTGTTAAGATACTCCTATAGGGTTTAGTTTATATATTACTAGAATATACTAAAGGCTCTTACTAACCTAAAAGATATAACTAGCTATTTAAAGAGTCTAAATCTTATATAAAAGGCCGTTAGCTATTTATCTCCTTCTATAATACAAATCTTATAAAAGGCTACTAAAATATTAAGTTTAGTATACTACTTTATTTTACTAATCTAGCTAAGCGTCTTATAAATTAGAGGAAGAAAATACTTATCCTTCTTAGAAATTCTATTAAGCGCGTGATAGTTAATATAGAAGTGAAGACCTTTACTAAACTTATATATAAATAGTACTAGAATTATAGCTAGAGAGTTACTTATATAGATAAAGCTCTTTTCTAGTAATAGTATTAACTTTTTTTATAGTACTAGTAGTTTCTCTCTTAATATATTATATAGTAGTTCTTATAGGACCTTAGGGTCCTTCCTATTAATCTTTTTAAATTTAATATAATAGTTTATTCTGGGATTTTATAGTAATGGGAGCTTATCTACTTCCTTCTCTAAAAATAGCTTTAGATACTTTTAATAGGTTTTAGGAAGTAGTATCCTAAAATTCAGCTTTAGTTTAAACACTAAGGCCTTTTAAATATCTGCTAATAATACTATAAAGATATATATCTTACTTTTTCTTTTTAATTTATTTATTTATATTAAAAAAGTAGTTATATTAATTTCTATTAGCTCCTACTAGCACAGTTTCTTTTCTTTCTTATTATAAACTCTTATTCTTAAAGTATAAATATAAAATAATTTCTTCACTAGCGTAATTATAATATTATTTTAGTTTATCTAGAGTCTGCCTAAAATAAAATTAAACTTAAGTATATTATTAATAATATATATATAAGCTCATTTAGTATGCCCTTTAATATTAAGATTAATTTATATAACTTAGATAATTCTTTTAGGTTTTCTATGTACTCTAATAATCTCTTATAAGGCTATATTAATACACGCTAAATAAGCTTTAGTAGTAAAAACAAAGCTTATAAGACTATAACATAAATACCTAATATTAATTATTATATATACGATATTCATCTGGTTGATTAATAAGTATATAGTAATAAAGTCTACGTCTATATATATATTCTAGAACTTTTATTATTCTCTTTATAATACTATTTTACCTATTTCGGCTAGGGGCCTTTACTTGTGATGATAAGTAAAAACTATTTTTTTTCTAATACTTCTTTTTTTTTTTTTTTATCTCCGTCTTTTTCGTCTTTTTTGTTAGTATTTATTTATTTAGTTTTTACTAATACTATAGTAGCTAGGCGTAACTAATTTACTCTTATATATTTACACTTATTTTTTATATAACCGGAAGAATTATATTAATAATAAAAGTTTTACTTATAGTGCCGCTTAAATTCCTTTTAGTTTAACTAAAGTATTTTAAATTAGTTATCTTATAACTTTATTACTCCTACACGCGTGGGTGTTACTTTCTAATTTATTAATTTAAGTATTAGTATAAATAGCGTTATATAAATAATCATAATAGTCCTATAGTTACTTAATATAATCTATATAAGGTTATTACTAATATAAATTACTTTCTAAATATATTTCTTAAAGCTTAGTGTTACTAAAAGGGCTATAATATACTTCTAAAGCTCTCTATTTAATCCCTAGGTAAATATACTTTTTTTTTTATTTTTATTTAGTTAATTACTTTCTACTAGCAGTAGCTTCTTATTAAACTCTATATAATACTCTTTTATTAACTTTTTTTTCTATTTCATGCTTTGCAGCTTGTTTAAGAACTTTTATCTTTAATATTAGTTTTTAAACTAGAAGTCCATAAACGCTTATATTACTTTAAGGGTGGTATTATTTCTTTAATTAGAAAACTATAGAAAAATAGTTTATACTACTTATTCTTTTAAATACTAAAAGAAATAGTCTATTTATTCTTCCTTACTACCTATATAGTATCTATTAAATTGTAACTTGGCTTTAGCTTAATATTTAAACATAGAGTAAAAAGACCATATACTATTAAATATAAAGAGTTTAAAGAAATTAAATAATTTAATTACTAGTTTAATTACCGGTTGTGGCGTTAGTATAAAGGGAGTTACTAGTATTATTACTAAAACCTATAAAAATAGCCTTAATAGGAAATTACGACCTTCTAATATAGTTAGCCTTTTAGATATTATTTATAATATGTTTATAATTTTCTTAAATAAGGTGCTATTATTAGCTCTATTTATTAAAAATAAAGCTTTCTCTTTATCACGCTAAGTAGAATAGTTATTAAGTTTAATCTCTATCTAGCTTATTACTACTTTAATAGTAGGAACTTTTAACCCTTATAAAGTAAGTAACCAGCGTAGTTTATAGCTAATTTATTTATTATTATATTCTATATTAAGTAAGTTCATCACTCAGGCTATTAATACAGATACTAAGTAGTTATTAGTATTTATTAATACTTAGTATACTACTAGATAGTGTTTCCCTAATACTAGAAAGTCTTTTACTCTTTTATAAGGTTAATTATACTATTAAAGGCCTCTTAGCCTCTGCAAGAAATAAAGTTTATTAAATCTAAATATAATAATCCAGGCCAATAATAGTAATTGAGTAAAATAGAGTAAATTTAATAAAAAGTTAACTATATATATTATAGAGACTTAATAACTTACTTTTATTAAGTTACTAAGATCACGTGGTTACGCACTGTGTTAAAGTTAAGATAACTATTTTAATTAACTATTCTAAGCTCTAGCCTATTATAGATTTAGTCATAATTTATTAAACTACAGTTATTAATAGTTAATATATTATAATTTTTAATTAAGGTAGTTTACTTACTTATATAGTTTACTTACTTATAAAAAATATTATATATTTTTAAATACTATTCCAGTGTTTAGTTTATTTATTTTATTTATTTATTTATTTAAAAGTATTAAGCTATTAATAGCTTACATTTAGCTCTTATTTTATAAATAAATATATTTTAGAAAAAAAATGTAAATAACTTGTTTTTATTAGTAATAAATTCTTTAGGCATTTTATACTTTATAATTAGTATTTATAAAATTATATAAGCTAATTTATTTATTAAAAGTATTTTATATATAGGTTTAAAACATACATATTTCGTGTATTTATTAATAGTTACTAATATTATATTATATAAATATGCTTTTTTTTATACTTTAGATTCTAGTAAATTTATAATAAAATTTATTAAAGTAATTTCTATAGTTTTCTAGCTATAGCTATTAACTATAATAAACTATATAATTTATATTATATTAATTTATTTTTATTATGTTTTATGTAATTAATAAGAATTTCTTTAACTTTTTTATATAATTATAAAATATAAAAGTTTTTGAAATTTACTTAATTTTTATTTTTATTTTTTAATATCTATATGTAATTACTATGTATTATTTTTATATTAACTTTTTCTTATAGTTTTATAAAATATAAATAAGTTAATTTATGTATTTTAGTTAATTTTTTATTTAGTTATTAACTAAAGCTTTTTGTTTTAGTTTAAAATATTATTTTAGCTTATTTATCTATTTTTTAAATAATAGTAGTAATTACAATTTTTATGTAAGCATATTTTAAGAATTTATTTAAGTTCTTTTTTAATACTATATTTTAAACTATTTTTATTTCACGTATATAATTATATTATTAGCTTAAAATATTAGCTGTGTTGTTATTTTTATTTTTTTTATAAAATATTTAGAAATTAAAAGTTATAAGTAATTTTACTTATTAAACTTATTATTAATTTAACCTTTTTATTATTATAAAACTTATAAAATTCTTATAATTCAAGTAAACTACTACTTAGTATTATACTTTTTTAAATTAATTTTTTTTTAAATACTAAAACTACTATAAGTAGTTTTTTATGGTATATGTTATAATTTAATTTAAGTTTATTAAATTTTTTCAATATATAGTTAACTAAATATAAATACTTATTACTATATATTTAATTATATATTACTTTATATATATAATTTAACACATTAGTTTCTAAAATAATTAGTAATTTTAAGTTAAATATTTTAAGTATTAGTACTTTTGTAAATTTCTTTTTAAACTTTTAAAATACTTATTTTTAAAGTTCTTTTTATTAAAATTCTATATCTTTACATGTAAGTTTTGTTAAAAGTACTATAATTTTTAAATAACTTTTCACAAACTTTTAGTAAGAGTTTATAAATTCTAAAAAAATTTAAACTAGTTTAAAATATTTTTAGTTTTACTAAGTTTTATAGCTATTTTTTCTTATAAAATAACAAATTCAAAAAAGTTTATACTTATTTTATAGAAATAGTTTTTTTTTTTTTTTTTGCTATAATAAGTAAATTATACTTTTTTAGCTTTTATAATACTTTTTTATCTTTTATAATACTTTTTTAATATATTTTTAACATTCTTTTAATAATTTTTTTAAGTAAATGAAAAAATTATTTAAATAAAGTAACATAAATACTTATTTTATTATTACTTAAAATATAACTTGTGTGTTAGTTAACTTAAATAGTGTAATAAAACATTTAAATAATCTAAATTTCGTTTTAAATACTATTAACTATTTAAACTTTTTTTTAATATCTATTTTATAGTATTTTTTATAAATATTAAATAAGCTAAACTATATTTTTTATAGTTAATTTATGAGTTTTTATGTTAATAGTAATAGGTAACGATTTTTTATTATTATATTATTAAATTATTTAAAATCTATACATAACTATAGCTTTTTATTTTTTTTTTAGTATAAATAATACTAGTAAAGCTATTAAGCTTTTACTTAATTTTATATATATTTCTTAAAATTTATATTTAGATATTTTTTAATTTTTTTTAATTAATTTTAGTTAAGTTTATATATTTAGCTTAGTTTTAATATTACTTTTTTATAAAGTAGTATTTAGTAATTTTATAGTTTACATTCTAGTAAATTTTTTCTTTGTTTTTTTTAAATAACTTTCTAAATTCTTGATATTTTTTTTAAAATAGTAAAACTAGTTATTTTCTATATAAAACATAACGTTTTAACTTATAAAAATTTAATATCTTTTAGTTATTTTTTGTATAATTATTATACTATACTAAACTTAATATGTTTTATTATAAAACTTTTTTCTTATAATTTAGAATTCATGTTAACGTAACTTTATGCGCAGGTTATTAATTTAAAATTATCTTTTTTTTAATTAATAATTAGATTTTACTTTATAAGCTAGTTTTATTCTAAAATTATACTTTTATTACTTAAGATAGTAATTTTAATATAATAGTTATTTTTATAACTTACTAATTTTAAAGTTACTATTTTAGTTTTTAAGTTAATTTTTTTTTTAAGTTTATAGTACTATTATTTATTTTTTATAACTTTACTAGCTTATTTATAACTTTATATAGTATAACATAGTTATATACTTATTTATTAAAAATAAACATTTTATTTACTTTATTATTTATAAGTATAAATAATTTTTTTTTATAAATATATACCTTTTAATACATTTTTTACTAATTAAAATAACCTTCTATTAATTCTGTATTTCCAATAATTTCTAATAATTTCTATATTTATTATTTACTTTTAAAAATAAACTTGTTACTTTGTTTTAGTTTTAGTAGCTATGTGTAATAGTATATTATTATATATATTATATTATATACATAATCATCTAGCTAGTTTATATTAGTTATTAGTTTTTATATTATCTATTTTTCCTGTATAAGATTCTTTTTTTAGTAATTCTTCTTATAACTATCTAAGTTCTATATATAGTAAACTAATCTAATTTTATTATAAGTTTAAATATTACTGCTTGTAGCCTCTTATAATATTATATTATTAACTATAGTTAATAGTTAAAAGCTACCTAGTTTTTTAAACTACTATTTAAAGTTTATTTAAAAGTAAACTAATTTTATTTTACTTCTATTTTTATATAAATTAAGTAATTTTATAAATAATAGTTTTACTAAAGTTTTTTGCTATAATGTTTTTTATAAGTAAGTAAACTATATAAGTAAGTAAACTATATAAGTAAGTAAACTATTTTAACTAATTTCTACCACTTTAATAACTAATAGTAATCTATAACTATTAACTATTATTACTAGAATTAATAAGTAGATAGCTAGTTTTACTTTTAATTTATATATACTTTCTTATATTATGCCTAGCTTATTTCTAGTGTTTATAGTACTTAGATTATTATAAGCTATTAGCTTTATATCTTTTACTAGAACTTAATTCTATTTTTATCTATATATTAATATTAGCCTAATTTAGTATAGCTATACCTTTAGTTTATAATAGAGTTTTTAGTTTTTATATACACTTCTTTTTATATTTTTTACGCTCTAATATGACCTTATTAGCCTGTTATAAAGTGGCTAGTTATAAGTGTATTAGAATACTAGTATATAATATTATTAACACACTCTTTATAAGCTAGTCTAGTAATTCTAGAATTAATATAAATAAACTATTCTAGTGCTGCTTAATACGTCTATATAAATAAATAAACTAACTATTTAATTTAATAATATTATTAGATATCTAAAGTTTTTATAGAATTATTTCTATAAATAGCTTAGATATCTATAACCTAATATCTAGACTAAATAAAATAATGTTTAAGTTAAATAAAATAAGACCTATATTTTAAAATTCTCTATATATATTACTTTTAGTAATTAGGGCTAGATAGGCTGCCTTAAAGAGTAATAAAAAGTTAAGTTTAGTAATATAAAAAATATAATTTCTAACTAGCTTATTAATCTCTTATCTATAGGCTTACTTAAGAAGTGTAAAGTAACTTATATCTAAAGGCTATAATAAATACAATATATATAATAACATATAAAGTATAAGAATATTCTTTTTTTTATAAAGCAACTAAAATTTAAGAAACTCGTGGCTTTTATAGCTATTTAAAATTAATAGATAATTAATACTTATAGTTCTTTTCTTTGTATATATATTAAAATACTCTAGTTACTTAATATCTATTTTATTTATTATGTAGGTATTTTTACTTATTTTAATTACCTAGCCTAGTAGTAGGTTTTTATACTAGTAAAATAAATAATAGACTTTAGTAAAAATAATAAATAGTAGAATTAACTAGTCTTAACTATTCACGCTTTAAATAACTATAATTTATTCTTTATTATCTAGCTATATAGTCTTAATGTTACTTAAAGTTTATAATAATTTTAATAGTTAATAAAACACCTATCTAAAAGCCTATTTTTATTAGTAATACTGTACTTTACTTTAAAGTTATATATAAAATTAAATTATAGTTATATAATAATAAAATTCTTATAGTAAGCACACTAATAGTTATACTTTCTATTATATTTTATTTTAATTTTCTTAGTTCTTTTAATAAAGTTATATAGCTAGTTAATGTTAACTATTAAGTTATATTATTTAACTAGTAAATAGTTAGCTATTTCTCTTACATATATAAGCTTTAACGCGAATTTTTATAAATTTAAATTTAAAATATATAGAATAATAGCTTTTTCTTCTAGCTTTGTAAGTTTTTTTAAATTAGGCTTATAATTACATTATATAGCAGTTCTATTAATTTGTTACTTAAGAATAGTTTAATTAACTTTATAAACGACTACTATATATTATATAATCTAAATTTAATCCTACTAAATAACTAAAATAGCTAGTAATAGTCTACTTTTACTATAAATAAATTCAGTCGTAATTTATTAAGCTATAGTTGTTAATAGTTAACGTATTATAATTTTTAGTTAAAGTAGTTTACTTATTTATATAGTTTACTTACTTATAAAAAAGATTATACTAATTTTTTTTTTATTATAGTTAGAATATTTCTATTTTAGAAAATACTTAGTATAAAGTAAATTCTTGTAACTTATATTATATATAATTTATTTTACTACCTTTTTTTATTTTTAATGAAATTTATATCTAATTTAGTATTAAGTTTAACTTATTACTTAGTATTTATTACTTTTTAAATTTAACTTACTATTTAAAGATTTACTTATTATAATATAATTTTTTTTTAGTTTTTGTTGTTTTGTAATTTTATATAAAACTTAGTTTCATTTAACTTCTTTAAGTTATATTAAGTAATTTTTTTATTTATAGTTTTTTTTTAAATAATATTTAGTTCTATCAGTTTAATATTGCTTGTACTTTAATTTTTTTTGTACTAATTTAACTAATACTTTTATTATTAGGAAAATTTAGTTTTTATTACTAGTCTTTTATTTATTAGCTTATTTTGATTTTAGTTTAATTACTTTAAACTCTAATACTAATAGTAAAGCATTATATATTATATTAAAAATATTTCTAATTTTTTTGTGTATAGTTTATTTTTTTAAATTACTTTTAAAAACTATAATATTTTCTTTATAGTAAATATGTTATATTACTTATATTCTACTTTTTATAAGCTTTATTTATACTTATTTATTTTACTAAATAGTTTTTACTTAATTATTAGTTTAACTTATAAATTTAGTACTTATATTATTATACTTAACCTTTTATTATAGTAAATATTAACTTATAAACAATTAAAAAAATTTCCTTTTATTTTTTAATTACTTTTTTTTATTTTGTGTTTTAAAAAAATTGCTTTTATTTATTTTTATTAACTTTTTTAATAAAAGTTTTATTTATAATAATATTTTATAGAAAGTAACTCTCTACTTTCTTTTTTCTAATATTATATTATTTTCGTGTTACTTTATAAATAACTATATTATACTTATTCTAGTTAATTCCTAAAATTAAGAATATTATCTGATATTTTGTTAAATAGTTAATTTTAAAGTATTAAAATGTTCTACATGTTTAATATTTATTTTAATTAATTCTTTATTAAATTTCTTATTATATAAGTTCTTTTCGTTTAATATATAATATAGTAACTTTATATTTTTATAGTTTTTTAAAGTATTTTCTAAAAAAGTATTTTACTTTACTATATTTTAAACAGGCTTTTTGTGCTAATTAATTTTTTTTAATATTATTTATAACTTAATAAACTATAGCTTTTACTTTTTATTTATACTTTTTTTATATTTATATTTATTAGGTTTTATTTATATATAGGTTTTAAATATTTCTTAAGTTAGTAAGAAATAAAAACACTAATTTTTTTCTAATTCTATTTATATTATTTATTATTTATTTATACTACTTTTATTATTATTTTTAATAATTTATTTAGTTTTTTTTTCATATTTTTTTTTAACTTTATTTTTAAGATCTTAGTAATAGTATTTAATTAATAGCTTATCTTTTTAATTAATTTGTAATTAGAGTTATTTAAACTCTATAGTTTATTTAGTTATTAATTTTATTTACTTAATAACTTTAAGTTTTTTTACTATTATAAGCTTTTTATTAACTTTTTTAACTATTATATTTATTTCTTTAGAAAATGCCTAATAGCTAATAAAAACCTATTATACTTTATTATTATAGTTTTTTAGCTCTTAGCTTTTTTAGTTTCAGTTATTATTTTCTAAATAATTTTTAGCTAAAAGCTAAAACTATTTTATAGCTCTACTTTTTATATTTATACTAATAGCTAGAATTTAATTTTATTTAGTTATAAATATTTATGTATTAAACTTATAATATATATTTATTATTATTATAAAACTATATATCTTTTTACGTGTTTTATTATAGTATTTTAGAGATTAGATTTTAACTTATTTTTATAACTTTTTATTAAGTTGTATTTTAAGTACCTAAACTATTTATATAAGCTATTAAATTTATTCTACTTATTATTATATTATTTAAAGTATACTAAATGTTAATATATTTATAGCTAAAAATAGTTTAACTATATAACTAATATTAATAATAACTTAATTACGTTTCTACCTATGCTAAATATATGTAGTTATTATTATTATATAATAAAAGTTTTACTTAATTTAAAAATATTAAATTATAAAGTAAAGTCTACTAAAATCTAAAAAACTATTAATTTTAATCATTATTCTTAGTATAATAGGGCTTTAAAATAATATTAAAAAAAATAAGTTATTAATAAAGTTAAAACATTTTATTTAATTTAGAACACAAAGGTAAAAATACTAAAATAATTATAAAAAATAAAACTAATTTTATAAAAGAAACACTTTTTTATATAAACTTATTTCTTAATATTATTAGTTAATTAGTTTTTGCCTAGTTTTATTAAGCTAATTTACTATAATTTATAATAATTTATAAGTTATTTACATAAATTATATAAATTTATATAAATTATTCTATGCTTGTAATTTTGTTATATACTTTACTTAACTTTTTTATAATTAAATTTTTTACTAATTTAATTTTTAATACTTATTTTTAATTATTATTAATTAGTGTTTTAGACTCTAGTAACATTACAGGCTTTTCTAAAATTCATAACTTTATTATACTATTTACTTAAATATTCTATTTAGTTTCATTATTATATATTTATAGTATTAAGTGTTTAATATTTTTTTTCTAACTTATTAGCTTACTACTAGAGTGTTTAGTTTTTTATAACTATTTTTATATTATTATATAACTACGTTTTTATATTATTACGTTTCATAATAACTCTAAACTCTTTAATAATTAAAGACTTTAAAAATAATATAAAATATATTAAAAACTTAATAATAAATACCTACTACCTTAATTAATACTAGTTTAATAAATATAAGAAAAAGCTAGTGTTACGGACTGTAATAAGAATAAAAGTATAGTTAAAAAGATATTACTATAAAGAACATAGTATAAGAAAATATATAAGTAATACTAAAAAGTAAAAGTAAACTAGTAAAGACAGAACTTACAAATAGAATTATTCTAAAGTAAGTTCAAATTCTATAGAGAATAATATTTAAAATAAATAAGTTATATAATTAGCTATAGTAAAGTATAATAAAAATAAGTGCTAATAAAAAAGATAAGAGTAGGTATAAGCTAGAGCTAAACTTATTTTCTCTTATTTTCTTTAGCAGTATTTAATATACTTCTAATTAATATATAATATATATATAAAGGATTTATTATAAGTATAAGATATTAGATAGCTTATAATTACTTTTAATTCTTTATAGTTACTCTAAAATTAAGACTTATACTTTAAGTGAAATAGTTTAATACTATCTTATTAAATCTTAACTTACTATATTACTTTTTTCTACTTTTACTAAGTTAACTAACTTCTACTAAGTCTAACGAGCTTTCTAATTAGGAAGCAAGGGAACTTATTAATATTATATAATTAATTAAACAGCTTATTACTAGTATAATATTATATTAGTAAGTTAATAACTTGTAATATTATAACTATTATTTTAAAAGAGTAAAGGAAGCTGTTAGATAGATTCTAATATTATACTATTTAAATAAAGATTTATAATAATCTACTATAAGGATAAATAAGAACTCTATTTGTCAGAACAAAATAGTAGTAAAGAAAAAATTATAATAAAATCTTTATTTATAATTAGAAGTATATTAAGAGGAACTAAAAGTACATAATAAATTATTTAGAAATAAAAAGTAACTATTATAAAATTATGTGATACCTTAATAAACTTATAATAATAAATTAGAGTAGGATAAAAAGGGGAAATAGTAAAAATATAATCTCCTATAAAGTTTAACAGTAACTAAAATAAACTTAAGATATTTATAATAATAATAAATCTCTATTATTAATTTAATTAATTGTTATTTATAACTAATTAAGATTAAATTCTAGTAGCTAGCATGAATATAATAAGCAGAGCTATAAGATAGTTTAAATCTTTAATAAGAAATTATCTAGCTAATAAAGATTTTAACTTAAGAGTAATAGGACTTATTAACTATAATAATAATATATAACAGGCTTTAAAAACTTATAAATGTTTTAAACAGAAAATAATTATAGTCTTTAGAGAAATTAATAAAGAAATAGAGGTAATTTAAAAGTTTTAATAACTTAAGTAATACATATTAGCAGCTAACTATATAAGAGAGTTTAAATAAATCTAATTATAGCTTAATTAAGTAAACTAACTATTAATTATAATATACTACAAAGGACTAAAAAATAGGACTAAGGATAAAATTTCTAGAGGAAAATAACTAAGTACCTTACTTAAAATTATTAAATAAATAATAACTATTAATAACTACTAGTACTAATAGGAGTAAGAGAAGAAGGTATATAAAAAATCAGTAATCTATATACCTAAAAAAAATTAAAAAAATAATTAAACCTATAATGAAATAGATATTAACTATAATAAGATATTTATTAATAAATAGTAAGGAAAGTAGATTAAAGAATAAATAAAACACTATACACGTAAAGCTTATTTAGAATATAGAAAACAGAAACATTTTATTAAAAACTATAAATAATAATAAGTAGACGTTAAGAAAGCTTATGTTTAAACTAAAGTATTAAAAAAAATTAAAATAGCTATAGTTTAAATAGAATAAGTATAAGACACTATAATAAAAGAAGTAATTATAATAAGAATCTAAAAGGAATAATACTAGATATGCGGAAGTTATATATATTTTAAATAAAAATACAAAATCCTATATTAGTAAGTTAAGGATTATTTAGTAGGATAACTTAATAATATAATTACCATAATACAAAAAACAGCAGTTTAATAATATAATATTAAAACTAAAAAAGAAATATAAAGATTTTATAAGATTATAGAACAGAAAGGGAGATCCTTTTATAAAGAAAATTAGAAATTTAAATAAAAAAAAATTAAAAGATAAAAAAAGACAAAAAGCTAATATCTATAATAATTATATAATAAGTATACTAAATATATTATTAGATATACGGATTAGAATACTATTTAAAAGAATATTATATTACCAAACACTAGGAGGTTATTCTAGGAGATGGAATATATAAATACTAATAAGTACTACAGTTAATAAAAAATAAGTAATATAAAGAACTTAATAGATAAATATTAGCCATATAGATAAATAAGATTTATAGATAAAAATTTATACTAGTTATAAGCTATATAACGTATTATTATTCTATTAAATATCCAGAGTTAAAATAAAACTAGAATAGGAAAGAGAAAATAATCTTTTTATTAATTTTATAAATACAAAACAATAACACTATAAATAGAGTAATAAAAAAAGATTACTAGATATATATAGTATTAGACTATATAGGAATAGACTATAAATAGAACAAACACATAGTATATATTAAGAGACTAAGAATAAAAAAAATATTATAATAACTTATAAATAAGAAGGATTTTAACTTATACTAAGAATTAGTTTATATAAACTTAGAAAATAAATTACAGGACCTAAATTCAGATAAATATAAATAGCTATTATGGGATGAATGCTAGCTAGAATGCTAATTATACTAAGCTAAATACTATTAAAAAAAATAGTTAGCTACAGAATTATATAAAAAACTTACATATTAAGAATGTTTCTTGGGCTGGAAGTGTTAGGATTATAAAAAATAAACTAAAAATATATATAAAATACTAAATAAGGAAGTATACTAACTCTAAAGATATTTAATTTATAGACCTAAAAAAGAAATACTAAGAAAATAACTACCACTTAGGGATTAACTATATATAAAAAATTAGAAAACTAGTAGACGATAACTAAGTTATTAGAGAGCTAAGAAAAGGTTAGAAAAAACATATCAATTATATACATATAACTAAACTAAAGAAAATATGAAAATAAGCTATATATGGATATATATATTAATAGTAACTAGATACTAGCACTTATAAATAGTAGGACTAGCAAGACATATATATTAAATAAGTAGATATAAAAATACTAGATATTAACTAAAGTTTTAAATAAACCTATATAAGTAAAACGTATAGACAATAGTCTAGTAATATTTAAAAAAAATTTAATTAATTTTAAAACACGGAATGTAACTATTTAGGCAGTAGGTTATAAAAATAACTGCTATATTAAAATTATAAATCTAGATAATAAGAATTTTATCTTAAGATAGAACTAGCTAGCATAATAGAACCTAACTATTAATTAGAAAAAAAAAACTATAGGTAACAGGAACAAATACTATAGATAGTAATAATAAGTAATAATATAAATAAAGAAAATAATACTTCACGACACCAAATTCATTATACCAAAAAAATATTAAGAGGAATTTAGAGAATAGTTCTTTAAAAAAGCTAAAGACTAATTACTAGAATACTAAGAATAGGACCATAAAATTATACTTAAAGAAGAAATAGATTTAAAACCAAAACTATTATACCAAGTACCTATTTACTAACAAAAGAAGTTACGGGAATTTCTGTAGGAAAACTAATAAAAAAGATATATATAAATAAGCTAAAGTAAGATAGCATTACTAATACTCTTTATACTAAAAAAGAATAGAAAACTAAGGTTATATATTAATTACAGATATCTTAATAAAGCTATAGTTAAGAATTATTATCTTATACTATTAATATTAGAACTTATAGATAAACTTAGAGGAGCTAAATGGTTTAGCCTTTTTAATATTAAAAATAAATACTATTAAATATAAATAACTAAAGAACATGAATAGATAATATTATTTAAAATAAGATATAAATTATTTAAATACTTAGTTATACTAATAGAACTCACCAATGCACTAGTAATATTCTAGATAATTATTAACTATATATTAAGGGAATATCTAGACGTATTCATAATAGCATATCTTAATAACATGTTTATATATATAAATAGGATGCTAGGAGAATATATTAAGTATACTAAAAAGATATTATAAAAGCTTAAGAAATATAGGCTATATATTTAAACAAAGAAATACATATTCCATAAAATAAAAGTTAAATTCTTAGGATACTTAGTATTCTAAGACGGAATAGTAGTTAATTCTAATAAAATAAAAGATATACTATCTTAGCTAACACTAATAAATATAAAAGAAGTTTATTCTTTTCTTAGATTTATAGGATTCTATTAATAATTTATTAAAGGCTACTTAAAAATTATATTATCTTTAATAGAATTACTTAAAAAAGATTAATAATTTAAGTAAAAGCAACGCGAGGAGAACGCTTTTAGAAAGTAAAAAAAAATATTTAAATAACCACTAATATTAAAGATATTTAATTTATGACTTTAAATAGAGATATATATAGATATATTAGATAAAGCTACTAGAGCTATTCTATTATAAATATAAAATAATAAATATAAATACTTAGTAGACTTTTTATCTTATAAACTTACAACTACTAAGTTAAACTATAATATTTATAATAAAGAATTATTAATAATAGTTTAAGTATTTAAAAAATGGAAATACTACTTAGAAGAAGCTAAGTACTAGATTATTATATATTCTTTTATACTACTATAAACTATTAAGCTAGAAGCTAACTAGTTAGTTTATAAATAGTAAGCCCGCTTAGCAGGCGACTATTAGAATAGCTATTAGTAGAACTTTTAAGTAGCTTAGTAAAAGACTAAGCATACTACACATATAAGCCCTTTAATAAAAAATAAATAAAAAAGATATTATTTATACCTAAAGTAGTAATAAAGTAGTACATATAAACTTTAAAGTAATAACAAAAAAAGATCTAGATTTAACTATATTAAATTATAAGTAATAACGGCTGTTATTAGTGTATAAGTAGAGATTTATAAGTTCTTTAAAAAAAATTAGCTTTATAAAAAGGCCGGATTTAGCACAAGGTAACCTTATATATATAATATAAATATTTATTATATTTATTAAAGTTATAGCTTTACTGCGGCTGGCGGCATTTATTTATTTTAATTTATTATAATAATAATATTACTATTAAAATACTTAAACACGTTAGTAATGTTTTTTATAGAGTGTTTATATATAAGAATTATTATTTCATTTTATTTTCATTATTTCGCATGAAAGTGAGGCTGCGGAGTGATTTAGTTAAAATTACATAATTATATTTAACTTATTTTATTTTAGTTACTCTTTTTAGTATAAAGGTTTTTATAATATGGTGATATCATATATTAATTATAGTAGTATATATAAGTATAGGTATAAGAAAATTAACAGAGACTTTTATAGCAGTAGTTTATATAAATTTATTAATATAGAACTAAATATATAAAGCGTGAGTATAATAGGGCGTAGATATAATATAAAAGTTACTAATAAAGTAAATATTAGTTTATATAAACTATTAAATAATTATATTAACTTTATGTGTTAGAAAATGTATGTAGAGTATAGCAGAGATTCTTATATATATAGGTAATATAAATATACTTATAGGTAATATAATTACGAAGTGAGACCCTAACTATAGTTTAGTAAGTATAGTATTAAATTAAATAATTATAATATAGTAATAAAAAATAGTTTTTTTAGAGCTATAGCTTCTTAAGGCCTATTATATAGAAAATAAAGATATAAGTTTATCTAGTATTAAGAATAGAATAAGAACTAGTAGTACTAGGTTAGATATATTATAAAATAGTTTTAGTACACAGAGTTAGAGTAAAAGCGAGGTTATAAATAATACTATTAAAATTAATAATAGAGTTAAAAAGTTATTATATTTAGTAATAAGTTATATAAAAGATACTAGTTTTTAATTAAAAAGTTATTTATTTTACGTTTAAGTTTCTTATTAAGATTTTAGTTTTATCAAATATTTTATTAGTTTGCAGTGTGAAGAGAAAGATAGGTTATATTTTTTATTTCAATATTTTTTTCTTTTTAAATATATTATGTGATTATATAGAGATAGAATACTTCTTATCTAGTTCTAAAGTTAAGTTACTATAGAGTGTTTTAGTTTAGTAGCTTGTGTTATACATAAGCGTTCTTAATCCTACATAGTATAAAAACTAGTTTATTAAAACTAGTTCTTTATAATTTCTTTCTATACTTTATGAATTACTAGGCTAGGTCTAGTTATTTAAAGTATAATATTAGAACTATACTTATAAGTTTTATTATATAAGCGGAGCTAAAATAGCTAAAGATAGTAATTTAGTAATAGAAAATAGAAATCTAACTATATAAGATAAAGCTAAGTTCTAGAGAAAAATAGACTTTAAGAGTATCTACTATAAGTAGATACTAAGCATACTATAACTTTAGTACTTACTTTATAGAATAGGTTTTCTATAGCTATATATATATATAGTATACTATTAAAAAACATCCTATTTCTTTATATATAATCTTTAGATTATATTCTAAAGGATTTTCCCTTCTCTCTTCTACTTTTTTCTATTTATAAGGGTGTACGGTGGTGCTTTTTTATAAGTTATAATTAAAAAATTATTAAAGCAGAATATAATAAAAAAGTTATTTATAAAGTATTTAAAGAGATTAAAGTTTTCTCTTTAGCTGTAGCAGCAGGCTGCTAGAGTACTAATAAAGATTTCTTTAAAAAAAAAATTAGATTACATAAAGCGTTATATAAATAGTATAAGGTATTATTATATTTTCTTTATAATAGCTAATAAAATAAATAGTATTAATAAGCAAAAGATACTCACTTATATGTGAAATAAGAAAAAATAAAGTATATTAATAAATTACTAAAGAAAGTAGGCAGCTGCTTCTGTAGTATATAAAAAAAAATTATATAATTTATATAAAACGCTTATTAGATAAGAAGAGCGTAAAGCCTATAATATATTTAGTTATAAAGCTAGTAAGCTAAAAAGGTTTATATAGAAGTATATAATTATAAATGTATTTTACCTTATTATTAGAGAAGAGACTAGAGTCATAATATAAACATATATTAAATAAAGTAGTATTATTTTTCTAGAGTATAGAAAAATATAATAGCGATTATTAAAACGTAAAGAGATATTTTAAGTTATAAATAAGTCTATTAAAAGCTTTTATAGTATATACATGTTATAATATAGGTATTATTTTAGTATATAAAAAGTACATAAAAAGATATAAAGTAGTATATAGTAAGTATATTATAAAACAGTTTAGCTAGGTCTAAGAAGATAAATTTAATAGTATATAGCTAAATAGATTATAGCTATAGTAGAATAGTATTATAAATACTATTAGTTTTATAAATATAAAGAAAAAGAGGCTGTAGTTATATTATTAGCTTATTATCTAAGTAAAAGTAATAGTTATATTAAGTTTATTATATTAACGAATTTATATATTACATATTATCATAAGTGTTTTATATGTAGTGATGTGTTATTTTATTAGTATAGTATTATAATATTTTTAGTACAGGTTACAACAGTAAGGTTATTATATTATATTATTAATAAGAGTTATTAATATTTTTATTATATTAGTTAAGTTATAAATATATTTTTTATATACTAGCACATATAAGTAGCACGTGTGGATATATGTATTAATTATATTAAGTATTAAAAATTAAAGTATTAGTAAGTATAGAAAGTAGATAGTAAACTTATATATATAATTTTTTTTATATTACTTAAGACTACTAGGCTAGTTTTTAGTTAATTAGTCTTAATAAATAATAAGCCTGCTTAGTAGAATAGTAAAACTAAAATAACCTAAAAAAAAAATAAAGTACTATTTCTAAGTAAAGTATATAATATTATAAATAGAAAAAGTAATTAAGATATAAATATAGCCCGTATATAAAGCAAAGACTGAGTTATGAATATGAGAATAGACTTTAAAAGTATTTACTATAAACAAAAACTAAGCACGCTATAGGTGTTAGTACTTATAATATAAAGTAATTTTTTCTTATATTATATATATAGCCTTAGTGGCTGTAGAGCTATAAAGTCTCTTTTTATAATATTTAAATTACGTTCTAAAATATTCTTTTTTTTTCTTTTTTTTTCTTTTTTTTATAAGTATGGCTACACGCTGGTATAGACTAGTATAATAGTACTAGTTTTTTTCTTATAAGTTCTTTTATAAATAGAAAGATTTCTTTATGCGTGAAGCGCTTAGAGAGTCTAGTAAATATTATATTACTTTTATTATATAAGTTTACATATAAGGTATATACAGAGGTACTGTTAGAAAGATATATTTTCTTCTAAAGTAAGTAATAGTATTTTATTTACGAAAAGTTTAAGATTATTAAAATAATCCACTACAGTAGCACTATTATAAGAGTATATAAATAAAAATAGTTTTTCTAGTATAGAAACTAGAGAGCTAGTGTTAGAGTCTATTATAAAAAATAAAATAAAAGTAAATATAGTAAAGCTATAAAGAGAGTATAATATACATAAAATTAGTAATAAGTATAAGAGAAAGAAATAGCAGGAGCTAGCTATAAGTAAAATAAGAGACTATAATAAAACTATAAAAATAATACTTCTTAAAGCTTAACTTATTAAAAAGATTAATATATTTAGGTTTATAAAATAGTATATATATAAATAGTATAAATAGGTATAGCAGGTAGCACTATAGAATATAGAGATTAGCTAAAAGTATAATATTTATACAGAGTATAAGTAAAAGAATTATATATTAGAGATATAAATATATTAGTTTATAAAGAATTTAAAAACCTAAGGTGTATAAAACACTAGTAAGAAGAAGTAATTAAAGAAGTATTTTAAAATTTAAGTAGAGTAAAAATAAGTATAGTTATATTATTTATAAAGCATTATTTAGTTATATTATTAGTAGTATAAAAAAAGTTATAAGTTTTGTTTTTAGTAGAATATATACGTTGTTTAGAGTTCTTTTAAGGTAACTTTTTATATTAATATTATACAGTATTATAGTTATTTTAATAGTAACATAAAATGTATTTTAAAAGTAGTATTATTTTCATTATATGTGTAAAAGTATTTTCTATTTAAAATTAAAATTACTTTATTTTATTATATTATATAGTTAATAGTATGTTAAGAGTAGGTAGGCTGCTTTTTATTTAGTTCTTAAGTTAAATTACTATAGAATATTCTAGCCTAGCGTTCTAATAGAAACGCAGAGATTCTAATATATATATAATATAAAAGCTAGATATCTTAGTATCTAGTTTTTTATAATTTCTTTTATATTACTATAAATTACTAGGCTAGTCTCTAGTTAGCCAGTTAAGCAAACAGTAAGTTCACATAATAAAAAGATAAAATCTATATAAATAAGTTATATATAAGTAGTTAAAGTAAGTAAATATAAGTAAGCTATTTATTTAAGCCTATTAAAAAATAGAAGTGATTAAAAGAATACATATAAACTTTAGAGCAGCTAGCAGAAAAAAGTTAAATCTAATTATATTAGATATAATAAAATTCCTATAAAAGTAGAGCTGATTAAGCTAAGTGATAAGATAATATAAGTATAAATATAAGAGTTTTTAGAGAAAGTAGACGTTTAGAATATTTATCTTAAAGCAAAAGCTATACGCTAAAGAGTTAATACTAATATCATAAAAAGTAATTATTTTAATAAATATAAGTTAAGTGTAGGACTATATTACTCTGTTTTCATATAAATATTTTTCTTATATATTATTTACTTTATTTATTTATTATTATAGTGGTTGCCTGTGTGAGTGGATAGTAAGTATCTTAAAAAAAAACTAGTTACTTAAAGAAGTAGCATGCTATTATGTGGCCTTAAATAAGGCTTATTAATAATAATATTAATATTAAATACTAGTTACATATTTAAAGTGTTTTACAGAGATAATAGTGTTATTTCTGTAAGAATCTAGGCCAATAATAGTAATTAGGTATAATAGAGTAGATTTAATAAAAAGTTAACTACGTACGCTATAGAGACTTAATAGCTACCCCTACTAAGTCGCTAAGGTCACGTGGTTACGCACGGAGTTAAAGCTGAGACAACCGTTTTGGTTAACTATCCTAGGCTCTAGCCTATTACATTACCCCCCTTTTTATAGACTAGGTAGGGGCTCTCTGGTGAACCGTTTACCCGGGGGCTTCTGTAGGCCTATCTTAGGTTCTGTTTACTGTGGCTTCTCCTGAAGCTCTTGTCGGTAGTTTGCTGGCAAGAGTTTGTGTCTGCCTTTTCGCAGAGGCGCTGTATGCTCCTTCTAACGGTCCAACGCCGCTGTGTCTTCTAGCTGGCTTGCTGGCTCCATAGTTGTCAACGTATAGCCTTTCTACTTTACTTCGTACTGTAGCTGGTGGCCTCGCCCTCGTCTCGTCTGTATCTTAGCGACGATATCCTGCACTACGTGCTCTTCGTGGTCATCCATCTGGATTGGTGGCGGCTGAGGGTCGTCTGTAGGCTGGCTTGGTAATAGGTCGTTACTTGCTAGCCGTAGTCTGTCTACATGAAACGTTGGGTTTGGCCCTGGGGGCGTATTTAGCTTTATAGCGTGCGGGCTAATTATATTTTCCACAGTGTATTTGGCATTCTTCTAGTCTAGCTTCTTATTTTCTTGTCCAGTGGAGAGTTGGTTACTGAGCTTCAGCCATACCTTGTCTCTAACACGCAGTTGCGGGGCTTCATCCCGATGTCGGTTTGCCTATCTTTCTTACTCTTACTATGCCTTAGCTATGGTTGCCTGTGCTAAGTTGATATACTCCTTTAGCTTTCTTATGATTTCTCTAGCGCTAGCTTTTGGGTCTCGAGCTGTTACGTTACGCCTGGTTCTAATATCCACTTGCAGCGGTTCTATATTATATCCGTGCTGGAGAAAGAATAGGCTTATTCCTGTTAAGGTGACGTCTCTTCCTTTTACTGTAATCTTAGCCATCGGGCAGAGCTTCGCCTAGTTTGCTTGGTCCCACGCGATAAACGCTTGAAGATAGGCCTCGACTGTGCTGTTTATCCTTTCTATTGAACCGTCTGTTTGCGGATAGAATGCTGTCGACAATCGCCTTTTGATTCGTAGGATTTCGTAAAGCTTAGTCTAGAACTCGCTGATAAATTGGCTGCCGCGATCAGATACTATAGCGTCAGGAATCCAATGGTAAGCAACAACCTTACGGATAAAAGCCTATATTACTATCTCGATATCCATGTTTGGAAGAGGGCAGAGAGTTATGTTCTTGCTTAGCCTGTTAGTGATTACCAGTAAGACCGTACAGCTATTGCTTTCTGGTAATCTGGTTACAAAATCCATTGAGATCTCCTTCTAAATATGATTGGGAATAGGCAACGGGCGTAACAGCCCTTGCTAGCGATCTCTCTATAGCTTCGTACGGCCACAGACATCACAGTTTCAAATATAACGCCGTACATGGTTCGACATCCCTAGCTAAAAGTAATCTCTTATTAATATTAGATAGGTGCTCTGCCGTCCTGGGTGTCCTGTCGCTTGCGATGAATGAATCTAGTAGATGATTAATATCCTTAATAGCTCTAAGTCAGGCACCTACTTCCTATTCTGATAATAAAGGGTCCTATCTTCGTTAATCGTGCACTTAGCCAGCGAAACTTTTAGTTTGAGCTCTGGGGGAAATCTCCGCTCCTGATTACGGAGGGCCTGTACTGCTCTTATGTACACTTTGTCGTTTAGTACTGCATCATGCCATCTTTATTTAAGCTTATTACGAGACTCCTAGGTATAAGACTCCTGGGCTTCGGTTGTACTATCTTCTGTAATTATTAAAAGACTGATTCGAGTAGAGAAAGCCTATACTGCTTGCCCGTTATCATTTAATTCAAGCTCTTCTTCCTAACATGTGACTACTAGCTTTAGCAGCTAAATTATACAGCTCTTTAGCCTTTTGTTGTCTTCTCCACTCAGACAATCCTGTTCGCGTCTTAATAGTGCGTCAGCTCGTACGTTTTCTTTTCCTAGCCTATATTAAATCTCTATGTTATATCGGCTAAGGAATAACTGCCAGCGCGTGTGTCTTTCGCTTAATTTTCAAGGCCTTATAAAGTACTCAAGGTTCTTATGATTAGTAATAACCCGGAACTTTTTAACAGACCGTAATTTAACATCCCATGTCTCTAGGCAATGAATAATTGTAAGGAGTTCTTTATCATGTATCTTGTAATTACACTCTGCAAGTGTATTCTTTTTTAAAAAGTATATATATAAATGCAGCACGCTATTGTCGTCGTATTATAAAAGAACTTCTCTAGTTATATAACCTAAAAAATCAGCTTCTAAAACAGTCTTATAGTTAGAATTAAATTGGGCTAGTACTGGTTCTAATATAAAGATTTCTTTTAGCTTATTAAATGCTATTTACTTTTTATTAGTCCATTAAAACAGCACGTTACTTATAAGTCTTATAAGTAGGACGGCGATTTCTGAAAAAGACTTAATAAACTAATAATAGAAATTAGCGAATTTAAGAAAGCTTCTGATTTCTTTTATAGTTATTAGAGGCTATTACTTAGTAATTACTTTTATCTTAGTAGGATCTATTTAAATTTCTTACCCTACTTTAATAATAAACCCTAGATATTTTGTGCTCTTAGTTTCGAATTCGTATTTCTTAATATCTAGATATAAACTTATAGTATTAAGTTTCTTTAGTACTAGATTAATTTACTAGCAATACTCTTCTAGTAAGCCTAAAAAGTAAATAAGTATATTATCAAAAAAGGCTAAACAGAACTTATTAAGATACTTTTATAGAGTTTAGTTTATATACTACTAAAACATACTAGAGGCTCTTACTAGTCTAAAAGATATAACCAGCTATTTAAAAAGTCTAAATCTTATATAAAAGGCTGTTAGCTATTTATTTTCTTTTATAATATAAATCTTATAAAAGGCTGCTGAAATATTGAGTTTAATATACTATCTTACCTTACTAATCTAGCTAAGTGTTTTATGGATTAGAGGAAGAGAGTATTTATTCTTTTTAAAAATCTTATTAAGTATATAATAGTTAACGTAAAAGTAAAGGCCTCTACTAGGCTTATATATAAATAGTATTAGAGCTATAGTTAAAAAGTTACTTATATAAATAAAGCCCTTCTTTAATAGCAGTATTAACTCTTTTTATAGTACTAGTAATTTCTTTTTTAATATATTATACAGTAGTCCTCATAGGACCTTAAGGTCCTTTCTATTAATCTTTTTAAGTTTAATATAATAGTCTATTCTATGATCTTGTAGTAGTGGGAGTTTGTTTACTTTTTTCTCTAAAAACAGCTTTAAGTACTTCTAATAGGCTTTAGAAAGTAGTATTTTAAAATCTAGCTTTAGTTTAGGCGCTAAGGCCTTTTAAATGTCTATTAATAATACTATAAAAATACATATCTTACTTATTTTTTTTAATTTATTTATTTATATTAAAAAAGTAGCTGCGTTAATCTCTATTAGCTTTTACTAATACAGTTTCTTTTTTTTTTTACTATAAACTTTTATTCTTAAAGCATGAATATAAAACGATTTCTTTACTAGTATAATTATAATATTATTTTAATTTATCTAGAGTCTACCTAAAATAAGATTAAATCTAAGCGTGTTATTAATAATATATATATAGACTCATTCAATATATCCTTTAATATTAAGGTTAATTTATATAATCTAGATAACCTTTTTAGGTTTTTTATATACTCTAATAATCCCTTACAGGGCTATGTTAATATACGCTAAATAAACTTTAGTAATAAAAATAGAGCTTATAAGACTATAATATAAATACCTAGTATTAATCATTATATATGCGATATTCATCTAGTTAATTAACAAATATATAATAATAAAGTTTATATTTATATATATATTTTAGAATTTCTATTATTTTTTTTATAATATTATTTTACTTATTTTAGCTGGGAGCCTTTACTCGTGACTGTAAGTAAAAACTATTTTTTTTCTAATACTTTTTCTTTTTCTCCTTTATCTCTATCTTCTTTATTTCTTTTATTAGTATTTATTTATTTAGTTTTTGCTAATGCTATAGTAGCTAGGCGTAACTAATTTACTTTTATATATTTATATTTATTTTTTATATAGCTAGGAGAACCGTATTAATAATAGAAATTTTACTTATAGTATTAGTTAAATTTCTTTTAGCTTATTTAAAGTATTTTAGATTAATTATTCTATAGCTTTACTACCCTTGTATATATAGGTATTACTTTCTAATTTATTAGTTTAAGTATTAGTATAAATAGCGTTGTATAGATAGCTATAGTAGTCTTATAGTTACTTAATATAATTTATATAAGGTTATTACTAACATAAATTACTTCTTAAGTATACTCTTTAAAGCTTAGTGTTATTAAAAGGGCTATAATATACTTCTAAAGCTCTCTATTTAATTCTTAAATAAATATATTCTTTTTTATGTTTTTATTTAGCTAATCACTTCCTACTAGTAGTAGCTTCTTATTAAACTCTATATAGTATTCTTTTACTAATTTCTTTTTCTATTTCATGCTTTGCAGCTTGTCTAGAGACTTTTATCTTTAATATTAGTCTTTAAACTAGGAGTCTATAAACGCTTATATTACTTTAAGAGTAGTATTATTTCTTTAATTAGAAAGCTATAAGAGAATAGTTTATACTACTTATTTTTTTAAATACTAAAAAAAATAGTCTATCTGTCCTTTCTTACTGCCTATCTAGTATTTATTAAATTATAACTTAGCTTTAGCTTAATACTTAAACATAAAGTAAAAAAACCGTATGTTATTAAACATAGGGAGTTTAAAAAAATTAAATAGTTTAATTACTAGTTTAATTACTAGTTATAGCATTAGTATAAAAAAAGTTACTAATATTATTACTAAGACTTATAAAGATAGTCTTAATAGGGAATTATGATTTTTTAGTATAGTTAGTCTTTTAAATATTACTTATAATATATTTATAATCTCCTTAAGTGAGGTGCTATTACTGGCTTTATTTACTAAAAATAAAACTTTCTCTTTATTACGCTAAGTAGGATAGTTATTAAGTTTAACTTTTACTTAGCTTATTACTATTTTAATAGCTAGAATTTCTAACTCTTATAAAGTAAGTAACTAGTATAGTTTATAGCTAATCTATTTATTATTATATCCTATATTAAATAGGTTTATCACTCGGGCTATTAGTGCAGATACTAAGTAGTTATTAGTATTTATTAATACTTATTATACTACTAGATAGTTCTCCTAAATACTAGAAAGCTTTTTATTTTTTTATAAAGTTAATTATACTACTAGAGGCCTCTCAGCCTCTTATGAGAAATAGAGTTAATTAAATTTAAATATAAGAATCCAGGCCAATAATAGCAATTAGGTATAATAAAATAGATTTAATAAAAAGTTAATTATATATGCTATAGAGACTTAATAGCTACTTCTATTAAGTCACTAAGATCACGTAGTTACGCATGGAGTTAAAATTAAAATAACTATTTTAATTAACTATCCTAAACTCTAGCCCATTATAATTTCATAGCTATAAAGTATATATATACTAGAGTATAAAAAGTAGATCTTTATTATAATAATTATAATATAATTATATTACCTTTATTTATGTTTATAACTATACGTTAGAACAGTGCTATACAGCTAGTAATAATTTAAATAACTTAAATAAAAATAAAACTACTATATAAAGAGTGTTATAAAACTAAGTAATAAAGAATTTAGAATATAAGTATAAGCATATAAGTAAAAAGGGGTTCCTTTTATTATATAAAAAGAATTAAATAAGAGCTTTAGTTAGAAATAATAAGATAATATATTAAATAACATAAGCTAGGCAAGTAGTTATAATATTAATATAACTTTATATAAAGAGATTTAGTTATAGAGAATAAGTTAAAGATAGATAATTTTATACTATAGTAGTATAATAGTTATTATTCTACTAAAGATTTCTTTAGGTACAGTAGGTACTTTTTATAGAGTAATAGTTATATATATATTTTATAAAATAGTTAGATTCTATATAAATAGTATTTTTATAGAGTTATGTTACAAGATATTTAATTATACTATAATAGATATTTATAGTAATTAGAAATTTAGTTTTATAAGTATATAGAGGTTTTATTATTGTAGTAGTATACATAGTTTTAAATTTTAGAAATTTTAGAGTATATTTTTAAGAAAGGTATATAAATAGAGTTAGTTATATATATAGTATAAAGTAATTTCTTATTAATAAGACTAGTAAAAGTAAGACTGTTATCTACACTAGTTTAAGGTTCTAACTTTATTTAGTTCTTTTATAGAGATTTTTATTAGTTTAGTAGCCCATAAAATACGCAGGTGTTTTAATAAGTATATAATATAAAAGCTAATACTTAATACTAGTTCTTTATAATTTCTTTTATACTACTATAGACTACTAAGCTAGTCTTTAGTTAACTAGTCTAAAAAGTAGTAAACTCTTTTAGTAGGTATTTATAACTTATACGTTAGTATAGTATTATATATATATATAGTAAGTAATATAAAAATAAAAATACACATATAAGACCAGAGTAAGGGATTAAGTATAATATTATATATAAATAAAAAAGTATAAATAACTTAAGTATTCTATTTAATTAAATTAAATAAGGCTATAGATATAGCCCGTGTGTGAACTAAAAATAAATTCTTAAAAAAAAATAAACTTTAAAAGTATCTACATTATAGCAAAGCTAAGTATGCTAAGGATTTAGTACTAATATTATAAAAATATAAAATCCCTTATTTTCTATTTATATAGAATAGATTATGTGGCCACGTAGAGTAGGCAATTTTATATTATTATAGTAAAAACTAAATATAAAGTAAAAACTAATACTTATAGTATAAAGTAAATAATTTATATACTAGCTGTATTACAGCAGTAATAGTTTATAGAGCGAAGATTTATTTTTCCTTTCTTTTTTCTTTTTTTTTATTCTTATGCTATTAGGTGTATGGCTTGGTACATACTAGTATAAAATATTTTATAAATTCTAACTAGGCTTAATAATAAGGTAAGTAATAGTTTATTACTAGAATAATTATAGTATATAAAGTAGGTATATTTATTAAAATATATTTTATAAACTTAACAGGTCATTATAAAGTAGTTATCTGGTAGAGTTAAAAGATAATATAAAAGAAATAATAGAAAACAGATATAAGCCTTATTCTATATAATTAGTTTATATAGAAATAGAATAAGTAATTAATGAAATAAGTAATAGTCTATATTAGAGTGGTATATAAAAATAGATATATTTATACAGCTATATAAAAAACAAAATAATATTATATATAAAACAGGTGTGTTATTAGATTATATAAAGATATATAATTTTATATTACAAAATAAGCTACGTGGTATAGTAGGTAATGTAAATATTTTTCTATTACCTAAAAGTTTTATAATAGAGTAAGTAGGTACGTCTCTAGATAGTATATATAAATATAGAAAAATAGCTATAAACTTTATTATATTAGAGTAGACTTCAGTAAAGGATATTAATAAAAAATTATAAAAGAATATACAATATATTATTTTTAATACTATAGAGGAGTTTAAAATGATTATGAATATAATAAATTATTTATATAACTATAGATATAGTATTTAGGTTATTATATTAAAGCAGTTTTATTAATTTATATTATACAAATTAGATTCTTTTTTCTTATAAGAGGTGTTATTTTATTATAGGTTTTAATTTTAATTTTTCTATAATAATTATATCATAAAATAGGAAAGTAATAGTATTATATTTTCTTATTAATAAGGCTTATAAATAGATTATATTAAAAGAGCTAGTCTTTAATAAAGATTACTAATATATAAGTTTTAGCTATTTTTAAAACTAGTATAAAAAGCATAGTAAAGATTCTAGTATATACATAGTATAAAAACCAGATATCTTAATATCTAGTTCTTTATAATTTCTTTTATACTATCTAGGATTACTAAGCTAGCTGCTGGTTAATTAGTCTTAGTAGGTAATAAATTTATTTAATAGAACTATAAGCACGTAAGCAACTAAAGGGGAGTAAAAGTATATATATAAGTAAAGTATATAACGTTATAAATAGAAAAAGTAATTAAAGGGTGAATGCCTAACTTATATAAAACAGATACTAAGTCTTAAAAAGAGATAGTTTTTTAAAGAGATTATATTAAAGCAAAGCCAAACACGCTATAAGTATTAATACTAATATTATAAAAATAACTATTTTTAATACTATGTGTATAGATGGTATATTATTATAAAACATTCTATTCCTACTTTTATAATCTTTTTATATAAAAAGAATTCTTTTTTTATTTTATTTTCTGTTATAAGGGCATGTACTAGCTTTATAGGTAATAAAAAGTCTAGTAAATATTATATTAAAAAAAGAATTAATTACCTAACTATAGTAGCAGGCTGTTAGTGTAGTAATAAAAATTTCTTTAAAAATAAAACTAAATTTTATAAGACGTTATATATATAATAAGTGTTAACTATTTTTCCCTTTCTATTTTTTTTCTCATTTCTAGAAAGGATTCTTCAGGTGTTAACGGAGTATTAGTTTTAATTTATAAAAAGAATTTAGTAACATATTTAGTATACATAGAAAATATATTTTAATAAATTAGTAAAGAGAGGAGACAGCTACCCCTTTAGTATAAAAGTAATAAATATTAGTATTATTATAATAAGTAATAGAATAATAGTTTAAGTATAGAGCCTATTTTATACCTAGTAGTTAAAATATTAAATTAAGAATATACTATAAGAAAATAGTTATATAGAATATAGTTTATATTACTTTATTTAGAAAAGCTAAAGGCGTAGTGTAGAAGTAGATTACCTTAAGTTATTAATATTCTAATAAAGACTAGTAAGCGAGATAGTCTTTATATATACTAAAATAGTTATATAAATAATCTAGAAGCAAAGGGATAGATAAAGGTTAAATATTTTATATATAGTATTAAGAATAAAGGTCTAATTATATAGGAGTAGTAAGAATAGTATTAATAGTTCAAATCTTTTAAGCTATAGCCTTTTATTAAGAAGGTATCTTAATAAAGCAGTATTATAAATATAGTAGATATTATAAATATAAAGAAATAGCTATAGTTAATATATCTAATATCAGTTTAAACTAGGTAGTTATAATTATTAAGTTTTTAAATATAGTTTTTTTAAGTTAAGAATGGAATTAAGAGTCTATACGTTTTAATCTATAGTTATATTATGTTTTATAATATTTCTTTATACGTGTTTATTATGTTTATAAGTAGTTATTAATATATTAATATAGTTAGAGATAACTTATATTTCGTAATATTATAGAGTATAATAACAAGGCTTTAATTTCTTATTAATAAGAATTATTAATAGTTATATATAGAGAAACTAGACTAGTCTTAGCATTATTTTTAGAACTAGCTTATATTATATATAGGCGTTCTAGTATATGTATAGCATAAAAACTAGTTTACTAAAACTAGTCCTTTATAATTTCTTTTTATACTTTATAGACTACTAGGCTACGCGTAGGGGGTGCTAGCTTCTATATTAAAATACATATAAAAATTAAAATAACTAGAGAAAAGTAAAAGGTCTACTTATAAATAAAATAAATAATACTAATAGATAATAAGTAAATAACTAGTCTTTATAGAGGTAGAGTTATATATAAGTATAGATATATAAGTTCTAAATAAAGCTAGCTATATAAAGAAACTAAATAAGTAATAAAAGCTAAATACATAATAGAGACTAATACTAACCCTATAAATATAAGTTTTTTAATATTATATATATAAATAGTATATTACTATATAGGCATTTCGTTCCTACTTTTATAATCTTTTCTTTAAAAAGAATCTTCTTTTTTTTTCTTAGTTTTTTTTAGTTTATATAAGTATAGTATTACGAAGTGTAACACTTCTTAGTATAGTAGTATTTTTTAAAGTATATAATAATAAAAGTTAAGCGTCTCTAGAGTCTGGGTAACGTTATATTAGAGATAGATTTTATTAAAAAATAAATAGAGTATAGTATAAAGCAAAGTATAATAGTTTCATAAAATATAAAGTATTTTAAATAGATATAAGATATAAGTTTTATGGTGTTAGTTTAATATAATATTATTATACTTAATATAACGCTACTAAGTAATATAGTTAGTAATATAGAAGGATTAGTCCCTTTAGTATATATCATAGCAGTAATAAAAAAAATATAAAGTAGTATTAAATTAAAATAGTTCTTAGTATTTTTCATAGCATTAGAGAAGGACGTAATTCCGGATAAAGAGATTCTAAAAAGAGAGTATAACTTATTTCTAGCTATATTTAGAGATAGTATGTTAGATTTTAAGATGCTATTAATAAAGCAAGATATTATAAATATAAATTATATAAATAAGTTATAAGTTAATTTTAGGTAGGTAAAGACTACCTAATTTTATTATTTTTCTTTCTTAATATAGTCACCATTACTAGAGCGGTTATAAGAAAAGAATTTATAGTAAATAATTTACATCATATTTAGTACACACAGCTATAATAGTAGAGTTTTTAAAGTTAAAACATTAATATATTTATTAAGTAAGAAGATATAGAGCTAGTAAAGATATTTTTATATATTATTAGAGATAAAATATAGTACATAATAGGTATAATAAGTCATGAATATAAAATATTTTATATATATTATTATTTAGTGTGAATATTAAATGAGTCGATTTAAATAAAAAGAATATTTTATTATAGTATAATAATATATAGTATAATTATCTTAATATTTCTATCCCATGGCGGTAAACCGACCGAGCCCTGAGTCGATTTTTTTTCTTAGGGACACAAAATACGCGGAGCGGGGTTTATTTCAGAACACGGGCCGGGTCGATATTATTTTCAAAGGCAGGGTCGATTTAGATAACGATATCAGATCTGCACCAAATTTGGATATATTATTCAGTTTATTCAGATGCACCATCTAGTGCAGTTGCATAGAAATATTCCGTGTAGTTGTTGTGTTTAGGGTTTGGCTGTTAGGGATTTAGCAGGGTTGCGACTCGCAGCACGCAAAAAAGCTGGAGCCACCTCGTAATTAAGCAATCTCTTCGT
>ML994637.1:657607-771526 GCA_010093925.1 Zopfia rhizophila CBS 207.26
TAAAGACCTTAGTATATAGGGTCTGTATGAGATATCCCTGTAGAGGTTTCCCTAGCATGCGTTCGAACTCTCCCTCACAACCGTCTTGGGTTCTCAACGTTGGAACGATGGAACGCGATTTTCATCGTCGTAGGCTTCCACTCTGAGGTAATGGAGTAGCACTTTGTAACTACTCTGTATGACAGTAATGACGTGTAAACTAATAATACATGAATTGGTCAGTAATGGAAGTTCGTTACTTAGTTAGTTGCTACAAGTTCTGTTATAAATACTCATGAAGGTCGACGGTTCTGTACTGGAGGTTGTCAAAACTATGCGGGATAATAAGGATCGGAAAAGTCTTCAACGGAGCTATATATTAGATGACCGTTTTGGAAGCGCCGATTTCGGACTTTAAGCGGAACGAATTCGGCATAGGGTCAAACTTCGCCCGGAAAGCTTATTCGCCTTTTGATGGAGGGCATTGATAACCAGAGTTACTGAAACGAGAAAAGGTCTAGGGTCGCTACAATACGCTGAATGCCGGCTCTAACTGACGGTCCGCAGACCATTTCAGCCGCCAATAATAAAATCTATAGCAAAATGTTTAAAAGATGTCCATAAGACCGTTAAACGACGTGAACCCCTGTAATATCACATTGGCCCACGTCCCTTAAGTACATCGTTGGGTACTACTTAATTCCCGATAGATCTACTACATATATATACATTTACTCACTGATCCGTCTACTCGCGGTTCGTCCATCGTTCCTCCGATCTTCTCTGATTACTTCCGTCTACCTGGATCACATCCGCCATTGGTTGTTCACATCCGATGTCATGGTTAGTTTACGACAAGGCACAGTATATCATCCTCCGAGAATCTTGTATCTCAGAACCGGTGGGTTAGCCCAGTCGGTGGGTAAGCCCAGTGGGTTAAAGAGGATCTTGACGGATAAACCAAGATCGCGCGCAAGCTGAGAGTCTTCCATCAGAATCTAAAGATGTACTTTATGTAGTTTTGAGTATCCTTCGAGGAAGGTTTTGATCGAAACGTTCCGGGTGAAACGGGGCATTTCGTCGACGGGAGAGGAAACCTAGGATCTGGGTTACGTTATTCCGAATATCATGAAAACAGTAGTATATAATCCCGATTTTAGTTCGGGATTGTATACCCCGTATGCTTCCCAAATAGCTATATGCTCCTGTCACTCTAGCACTTCAAAAACAATAGCGTGGGAGGGCGCTAGAATGAGAGAGACATCGGTCTATTGCTTCTACCATACTTAGAGTAAAAAAAGGCGCATAAAAAGAGAATTAGATGAGGTAAGAGTCAAACCTATAGTTTAACCTAGAGTAGTAAAACATACTAGTTTACTTAAAAATAGAATTAGTATAGTATAAGTGGTAGATATCTTAACACTAGTAAATAAATTTATTTTAATTACTGAACAATATACTTCTTTCTTTTTTTAAGTTAAAATTGTGACGCTTCATATAATGCCACATGATGCCACATGATGCCACATGATGCCACATAATGCTACTAGGGGGTTATGGGGAAAGATTCCCCAAGACCCTCTTAGAGCACTACGGGATCGGTTGTTCTGCCTGGCTTGGTAGCGCGTTGACCTCCGCTCGTTGGCGAGCTCTCCTCCCTTTCTCTTTTTTAGTTTTGATGTATTTAGTGTAACGCTGCCTAGTAGCTGCAATCGAATCTATTTAGTCTTAATCCTCATAGTGCTCATCACATTACATTAAAACTCGTCTAATTAGTTTTAGAAGGCGACAGAATACCCGTCCCTTAGGCTGCAACGCGTTAAGTAAGAGTAGTAGTCCTATCTACCTTTAGAAGCCCTATAGAGATAGGCACTTAGTACCAAAAAAAAAAAGCCCTGTACGAAGCTAGGTACCCCCGGAATTGCGAGTAAGCCCTGCTACGAGCAGGCTACCCTTACAAACCAGATATTCTATAACAATAATAGAAGAACAAGAATTAAGGCTTAGAGTAGCAGAGAGACTGCTAGAGAAAGGACTACTACTACGGTTTAAGGGCGAGATCCTAGAGATAGATGTTACCACAGAGATTCAGGCCTACCTAGAGGCCCTATAGGAAGATTATAGAGAGAATGTGATAGATAGAATTATATAGCTAGGTAACCTAGAGCTTAATAAGGCAGCGCTAGCGGTAAAGCAAGTAATAGGTCTTAATAAGTTTATAGAAAAGATGCTAGTATAGTTATACTAGAGCGTAGTATAGTAAGACGTTATAAAGTAGCTTATAGTCCTAGCTAATTATACTATATATTAGTATAAGAAATGCACTCACCATACGGATGAGCTTTAGTAGCTTAAGTTAAAGTTAATAAAAATAGAAAAGCTAATAGCTCTATAATAAGAGGCACTAAATACTAGGCTATATTTTCTTTTATTATTATAAGTAAAGGCTCTAGAATCTGTACTAACTATACTAAAATATATAATTAATTAGATTTTTATAACTACTATAAGCTAAGTAGCTTAGTAATTAGTGAAGTTTCTAAATTTATTAGTACTTATAAATAGATAATTACCTACGTTTTATTAGTAAAGTAGTATAATTAAGGATAAACTAAAGCTTAATACTAATTACTATAAAACTAAGTAAGTATAAGTTACGTATGTTAAAATTTAAGTAAATAGAAAAGCATTAGAACACCTATGCCTATAGTTTACTATATAGAAGAAAGTAGATTATATAGTAACTATTAAAGATATTCTTAACTTTTTATAAAAGCTTCTTAAAGACTCTTACCTATAGTATAAGGTAAAATAAGAACTATGAACTATAAAAAATAACTACTAAAAATAACTTTAACTAGTTTTAGGCTAAGTTTATAAAACTAGCTAATAAATTAAGATTATTATATAACTAGTAGAAAGATAAGCTACATAAGAAGGTTTATAATAAACTAAGAATTTAAATTAACTATAAAACTAGAGACGCCTTAGTTGACTTTAAAGAATATTATAGTACTATATAATAGTTTAACTAAATCCTATAAGAAGCTATAGAGAAGGCGTAGATATAAAAAGAATAAAAATAATATCTATATATATAACTATAATCTATTTAGAAAGCATAAATAATATCTAACATCTATATAATAATAGTATATAATATGATATCTTTTATAAATTTAAAGTAGCTATTTACTATACTTACTAGTATTTTATATATATTAGTACTCTAATATCTATCACCTCTATCTATTAGCTATTATAAGTATATAGAGGAGGACTATTTTATTAGGAAATACCTATAACATTAAACTATTATAAAAATAATTAAGTTTAATAAAAAGATAGAGTTACTAGATGCTAATTTAGAGCTTAATAAATAGAACTTAGAAAATAAAAAACTCTAAAGTAAGTCTTTTACTTAAAGTCTTTTTTTATTAAAGCGGTAAGTTTTAAGCTTATTAACCTAATTAACCTATAATTTAATATCCGCTATTTAGTTAGAGGCTAGTTACTAACTATTTTATACTATTTAATAGTTAATAAAACTAGAATTTAGTTTAACACGTTAGTAGACTTAAGTATCTATTATTAGATATTATTAAATAAATAACTCTTATAGAAAATAGAGAAGCGCTTAAGTATTAGAGTTATTTACTTATTTTAATTTATTAGTATTAAAAGTTATAATAGCTAAATAAGAGCCTATATTAGTAAGCTAATTATACTTAGCTTTATTATTAATAAAGTCTATAAAAAGTTATCTATTCTAAATTACTAATTTAGGCGAACATAATATAATCTTAAGTTATAAATAATTTAAATATATTAGAGTATTTATTAACTATTATTAATAATAACTAGTATACTTATTAGATTATATACAGCAGTATAATACTGCGCATAAGCTATTTATATTATATTATATACTATAATAGAGAGTTAATATAGCAGTGAGTAAACACTTATAAAATAAAATAAATCTAAATTCTATTAAGCTAAAATATAGATAGTGAGCCTTTTATCCTATAATCTTAAATATTATTAAGGTATAGGTGTAATATAAGTGTAATAATAATATTATACTTATATAACAGCACTATACTTATATAATAATAGTACTATATTTATGTCTTAGAGAATATTATATATAGTAATATTCACCCAAGCGTCCCACATTATTACATATACTAAATAGTAATTATAATAAAGTTAATTTATAATATTAAAAAAACATTAAACGCCGTAAACACCTTATGATTAGTAATATTACTTTTTAACTATTAGAATTTATTAGAGTACTTATATATATAAGTAAGCTTTTAAGTAAACTATAAGTAATCTTTAGCTTAAGCTATTAACTAAAGATAATACTAATTATACCTAAGCCTAATAATTTATTATGTATAGATATTAAGAATAATTATATTAAGCTTAAATAGCTGCTATAAGTTTTTTTTATAACTAATCTCTAAAATAGCCTATATAAGATAAAGGATTAGCTTTTAGGTAAAGTACTAAAATACTAGCTAGTTTTATAAAATAAGCTAAAAGTAATAACTATTAGCTTAGTAGAATTAAATACCTACTTTATTAATACTATCAAATTTAAAAAAGCTATTAAATTTAATAAAATAGTAATTAATTTAACTAGTCTCTACAATATCAACAGGCTTATTAAGGATTATAAAAAAGAAACTAATAATAATAACTTAGAGAATAAATAAGCTAAGGTTTTATTTATTATTATATATAAACTACTACTTAATATCTTTTTAAGGTATAAAAAAGTTTTTTTAAAGGTAGTATTAAATAAATTACTACCGTATTAAGTAGGCGTGGATTATTGCTGAGCGTAGCGAAGCTTCTTCTATTTAAATAGGGGGGTTAAAATTCAAAACCCCGCCGAGGTAGCACCGAGGTTTCTCGCGCCCTCGTTGGTTAGAAAAACAGAGGTTCTCGTGCTTTTATTAGTCAAAAAAACCCATGTCACGTGAACGGTTCGGTTATTCCACGCCAGAGGAATACTAAAATTTGCTGAAAATGCTCACGCGACTAATACTTCAACGCCTTGACTAATACCTCTCTTACGCGACTTCTTTTACGCTACTTTCCTAATGGATTCGCCTCTTTGCAACCAGTGTGGCAGCTCTAAAGATGCCGCCATAGATAAGACAAGCCATGGTGCTTAGAAAGCCAGGTGTTTGCGCTGTAGGAATATTGATGCACTACGTGTATATACACCTATACCCATTTGTTGAAACTCTACAGCTAATTATCTATATAGCGGAAGCGTAAAGCCTTATCACCTCTGCCTTCCATTTCTCGCCGCCTTGCACCCTTACCTCAAGTGGTTATACCTATACGACACCCCCTGCGTAAAGCCTTATCACCTCTGCCTTTCATTTCTCGCCGCCTTGCACCCTCGCTTTAAGTAGTTATACCTATACGATATCTCACACCCCTAGCTCCACATCCTATGCTACAGAACCCCCTAACTATGCCATACAATCTCTCACTCCCATAACGGCGACGCGGTCCCCCCAGTTATTTACCGGGTGGATTAGATAGCAATGATACCCTAGCTCAAGCTGACGCCTGTTGTGCTCAAGCTAGAGTTTAGAGACAACACCGTCTTAAGCGTTAAGCAGGTAATGAAGTTTCACCTACTCCATTCATCTCATCTTTAATAAGACGCCAGGAGGAGCTAAATTAGTCTTCTCAGTCAACCCTTCTATCCTAGGCTACCGAGCTAAACCAGTCTTTTCAGTTAACCTTTCTATCTTAAGATACAGAGCCAAATCAGTCGTCATATTCAACATCCGCATCTCAGGATACTACGGTCGATGAGTTCCCTTTTTCTACTCTATCCACCTTCCCCAATTTAGGTCCATCTTATAACCTGCCGCCACCTGACCCTCTTATGGATCTTTCAAGTAGCATCTTTTTGAATAACCCTACCCTTAGCCCTATGGATTAAGAACTTATTAAGAGGTTTTACACCCGCCTTAACAAGCCTGTAATGGAGACCTGTGGTACTTGCAATGAACGCTGGTTTGATATGAAGCTTGTGAATGGAAAGTGCTCTATTTGCCGTAAAGACGAGGCTAAGCACTCAAGGCTCGAAGATGGCTCTCAAGATCCTGATTTTGTGCCCCTATTTAGTCATGATAATGAGATGGACCCTGGCTTGTGGCCTGAAGAGCTTCCGAAACTTTCCCCTATAGAGGAGATGCTAATTACTCGAGTACATATCTTCATGGAAGTCCGCCAACATCGAGGTGCTCAATACAAATATACAGGGCATATTTGCCACTTTTTATATAACGTTGGGAAGATTTTTAGTTCGTTACCTCTTATACCTCGAGACCTTGACATTATACTCCTTAAGCCACCCCACTCTTCCGGTGATAATTATGAACGTGTTGACTGACAGTTTTAGAATGACTATCATGTACGGCGTTGGGCGGTTCAGTGTTGGCTATGCTTCTTACAGCAGAATCATAATGGCTATAGAGATATTACTGTTAACAATGAAGCCTTAAGCGCTCTCCCTAACAATGATTACGTTAACGGCAATTTACCTACTATTGAGGCGGATGAAGTATCTTCTACGTCTACTTAACAGGAATAGTCTATAAATACCATGTAAGGAGGTCTCGCCCATGACCAAGCTACTAAGGGTTTAGACACTAATACGGATATGCCCTATAAGGATGATAGTGAAGATAGTAGTAACAACGACAGTGAGAATAGTAATGAGGATAATAGTAAGAATGATAGTGAGGATGATCCTGCTCCTTAAGTTGCCATAGTCCCAGATCTGGTTCCTAATGCATAGGAGTTAGAGGTTCTACGGCGTTAGGTTGGAGCCCTAGTCTTACTATCTATAGCATCCGTCCGATATACCCCTTTATCAGAGTTTAACTGTAGTAAGGCGTTACTAAGTAGGGCTTTTCTAATATGCTTTCCTATAGATACAGGGGAGTACACAAAGTCTCGTTAACAATATATTAATTATAAATCCTACGTTAAACACATGTTACTATATAAGAATGGCCGCATAGCGCAACATCCGCGCTTTCGTTACGTAGCGTTTAATACAATTATAAAAAAGCAGGTGAACTTAAAGTCTGGGTTTTTTGTGTTAAGAATGTCTAATAACGAAGACATCTTTATTAACAAGCTTTAAAGTGCTTTTGAGGATGACAGTTTCCAGTCCACGGCTATACTAAACTTAGTTATATGTTTTACCGGAGCCCTCCGTGGGACGCGCCCTTTTTAGGCGGGTAAAAATAGAGGTCTTAAAGCTATAGTATGTAATTCCATTTCGCTATTTACTAGAACTAATACTAAGACTAATACCAAGACTAATACTAAGACTAATACCTTTCTAGGTACGGTAGCTAAGGAGTCTAAGTTTATTTATCACTTTCTCTACAGCTAATTACTATTAGGATAACTTAATGTAATATCTATCTTAATATAATAAGTGGAAGAATGCTATCCCCACCGCTAGGATTAAAATCACACGTAATAACGTTCAGGACAATTCCTATATTATCACCTATTACTTTTACTAGCGTTTCTAAGCTTTTAAGGATGAGGTGCTCACCCCTAAGTTTAGTATTATTAACAGTTAGAATTATTTTAAATAGCAGAGTTATAGTAGTACCTATAATTATGGTATATATTACTATAGAGACGCGCTAAATCCTGATAAGGAGCTCTTTAATAAAGATAACCACAAGGCTTTAGCTAGATTTATAAGGTTTTAGAGAGTATATATTTCTACTATATATTCTTAACCCTAGCTTTAAGATATTACTGATAAAGGGTCGCCTCTTTCACTTGCCTATTCTAATATAACTTAGGACTTTAAGTAATTATCCTTAATCTTAACTAGGATTTAAATCCACCGTTGTATAACAGAGTATTGCTTAAAGTTTAATAAGAAGATAAAATAGCTTAAGTACCGATTTTTTACTCCCTAGCTATTTACTAAATCTCTTACTATTTACCGTGATAAGGGTAAATCGTACTATTAGTTTTACTCTACACGTAATTATTTTTAATTAAATCTATATTACTGTATACTCCTAATGGGATGGCTGGCTAATACTGATATTTAATTATATACTAGTACTACTAGTGTAATAGTATATAATAGGAAGTATACCGCTAAGTAGAAAAAGTAGTCTAAGAACTATAAGACTATAATTACTAGAATCTTACCTAAACTTAATTCTAAAAGGCCGTTATACTCTTTCGTTATAAAGATAATAAATAGGCTTATTAGTAAGTGGGACTGGTCTATTTAGGAGGTTTCCTATCTTCTTTTTAATCTACCTTTAGTTTATTACTCTTATTAGGTACTTAATGTTGATTATTAGCTAGAGAAGAACCAGCCAAATATGTACCATTTTAAGGAAGAAGATAGCAAAGATAACGGAACTCTTTATTATAATAAAAGTCTTCTCTAAAAGTATAAAAATCGTCCTAATCTATCTAATCTTTCTTTCCATAATTTCCTTCTTAAACACAACTATACTGGCGATATGAAGAAGAGGTCTTGGGCTAAGCTAAGAGTTTTAAACTTTATATCCTAGTATTATTTCAACCATGACCCAGTGCAGTTTGCTCGTGTTAAACTTATACTCTATTATCTATTTCAGAAGATAAGTAAAATCCTTTTGTCTAAGAATAGAACCTTTACTATATATAAAAAGGCTTACTAGCACTATAAGTCCTACTATAGTTACCTATAAGATAATTTATATAAGAAAGAAGAACTGCCTACTAAAGAGAATAATCTAGACCTTAAAGACATTAACGAAGAAGAGAAAGACCTTAATCTATTTTAGAAGAAATTAGCCACTCATTAACCAGGCATATAGAGTATTCTAATTAATAGAGAAAACTTAAGAGATCGTTCTAAAAATCACGTAATAAATTAATCTACCTAAATTAGTACCTATAACCTTAATCTCTTTACGTACTAGAAGTAATAAAAGGCCGATTATCCTATTAACCTTACTATCCAGGCTAGAGAAACATATAAGACTCTTACTAAAAAATAAAAGTTATTTAATAGGCTTATTATGAACCACTATTAGTTAATTTTAGTTAGAGAAAACCCCTTATAATAACTAGTTAACCTAGATAGAGAAGCAGGGTCTGGAAAAACGCATATTATAGAATTTATTTCTACTAAGCTTAACGACCTAGCTACTACTTATAAATATTATTCTCTAATAATTTAAGCAGCACCTATAGGTTATGCTGCTTATAATATTTCTAATAAGACACTAAACATACTATTCTGTATTCTAATTAAGGGTATAGAGTTTACTAAATTATTATTATAAGCTATCCAAGCTCTCCAAGCTACGTTTAAGGACGTTTAGTATCTAGTTATAAATAAAAAATCTATAGTTAGCTTAAAAATACTGGCCTGGGTTAATTCATGGTGTAAGGAGATTTTCCTATTATCTAGTTATCTCCCTTTTAGTAGCTTAAGTATGGTTTTAGCTAGAAATTTCTTTTAACTTCCACCTATAAATACAAGGCCTCTATATAATACTTATATATTTTAGAATATAAGTGAGACGTTCAAGCAGTAGCTATATTAGCAGTTTAAGAAATCTATTATCCTCAACATTATAATACGATAGTAGGGCTATGATTAGGAGGCTTTTCATAACACGTTAAGTCATCTTCATATTAGAAAGATTATAGTTTAGGACTAGCTTCTATTTACTACTAGAATTCAATTAACACTTCTTATAGATAATATTAATTCATTCCGGAATGTGATTTATATTTACGCTAAGAGGGCCTAAGTCTAGGAGTTAAACTACTGCCGGCTATAAGATTCTAGCTAACCTATAATAGCTATTACAGCTAGCTATAAGGGCGTAGGAGCTGAAAAGTCTACTATAGAAAAGGCTAGAAACCTTAAATCATTACTTTCTTTAAGTATTAGCTTACGGGTTATGCTTATGGATAATATATAGACAAAAAAAGGTCTAGTAAACAGTGCTCTAAGTATATTAGATAATATTATATAGTTAAGTAATATTATAAACTCTTGAAAAAAAGCCCCTTTAGCGTTACTTGTTACTTTTAATGACTATAATAGACTATTAGTATACAGGACATTAGGCGGGAAAAATGTGGTACTAATTTTCCATTACTATTAGGATTTCTAGCGTGGGAAAGTTATATGTTCATAGACTTAATTCCCTTTAGTAATAGCTTATACTATTACTGTTTATAAGTCTCAGAGTATTACTGTAAAACAGGCGGTGTTGGGTATCTTAGATAAGAAAGACTTTATCTCTAGATTAACTTATATAGCTATTTCACGCTGTAAGACTCTCTAAGGTGTGTTATTTATAAATACTTTTAACTTTTAAAGATTAAAGTAAAAGGAGAGTAATATGACACGTATGAGACAGGCTAATATTAATAAGTAACTTTAACATTAAGTTACAGCCACTAATATAGTGTTTAGATTTTAAAAGGAGGAAATATGTATATAGCCTAGTAGATTAATACTAACTAATACCTAGGACTTTGTTATTTTATATCTACTTCTGCCTAGACCTATTAAGCAGCTCGATCCATGCACTAACATCTTTTAGTATAAAATTATTATTTTCTAAAAGCCAGTAAAGCAAGTGCTCAGCATCATTCTTATTAAAATTCTGAAAGTAAAACTCTTTAGTTAAATCTCTAATTATGTTAGACTAAAAAGCACCTAGAAGACCTATATATCCCAATATAGATACTAACTGAATTTCGGACTAAAGATAATAACTATAAGATTATGCTATAGTAACCACCGCTATAATAACACGCTCTAGACAGCTGAATAAACTATAGAAGAGTGGAATTAAACAGCTACTAATTAAATCTAGTTCGAGTATTAAGACGCCGCGTTTAATAGCTAGAGTATATAAGACTTTTAAAACAGAAATCTTAATTCTATTAGTAATATACTAATACCTTAACTAATACCTTACCCTATAGTGGATACTAAGCAGTAGGGCTGACTTTTTCTTAGTAGGAATATCTTTAAGATTTATACTCCTCTACGCTTAACTAACTTAGCTAAAATGCTTTACTTATATTATTATCATGAAATATTTCTAGACAGGTATTAGTATCAGTATTAGTTTGAAATTAAGAAAATAGATACTAACCTTAAATCGTAATTTACTTATAAGCCTTATAATATATCTAAAGTCTGTTTAAGTAAAGAGCTGCCTTAATTTCCTGGTAGCACTCTTTAATACTATATCCTAAAAGTATTACACTACACGCTATTATGCTATTAAATCCACTATAACTAAGTCCTTAAGCACTTAAAGCTATTCTTTAATATTAGTACTTAACTTTACTTTATTATTATTACTTATATTATTATTACCTATATTATTACCGCCTGATACAGTATTGCCTAGGAAGAAAGATTAGAAGGGATAGTCTTTATTAGGGTTATATAGCTTTACTTTTTAGGTTTAGTAAATACCACTTTTAAACCTGCTAATATTAGTAACTAATATTAAAACTAATATCTTACTTACTTATAGTTTTTTAATAGCCTTAGTTTTTATTTTCTGTTTTAGATTTTTGGTTATAAATTCCTTGTCCTTCTCCTTAGCAGCGTTAATTTTAGCTATATAATCTTTCACGTATTTTATCTAATATTTTAAGATAAATTTATTTGTTATATTTTTATCACGTGTTAGTGTTAGCTCTTTACTTTCTAAATTATTATATCTATTCCTCTCTTTAGCGGTATGCGCATTATTAGAATATTTATTATCTTTTTTTTAGCGTTTATTTAGTAACGTTGCAGAGGCAGGTTTTACAGCATATTTCAAAAACATAATAAATAACTAATAGGTAAGATATTACTAATATATAATATTAGTCTAGGTATTAGTTTTACACGACGTAGAAACTTATAAAGATTGTTTTAATAAGATTAGTACGTTAGTATGGTTAAAATAATAAAATAAAGTTAAGTAAATAAATAGTCCATATACTAAGCAGCTAATAAGATATTTATATCTTACTAAAATTTCTCTTTTACTTACCTTTACTAATTCTAACGCCCTATAAATTTTAACACCTACTTTATTACTTGCTTTTATTATTAACTATTTTGCTATAACTAATATCTATCTAATATTTTAACTATAGCTAGTATAGAGCAGGCTATACTTACTAGTTCTAATAAACCTTATAGTAAGGTTCCTAGCACAGAGTATATTACACCTACTAATAAATCTTATAATAATATTCCTAGTATAGAGTATATTACGCTTACTAATAAGTTTTATAATAATACTTCTAGTATAGAGCATGTTATGCTTACTAGTTTTAATAAGCCTTATAGTAATATTCCTAGTACAGAGTAGGTTACACATACTAATTCTAATAAGCTATATAAAAATCTTTCTAGTAAGAAGTATATTACGCTTACTAGTTTTAATATGTTTTATAAAAATCTTTCTAGTAAAGCAGCGCGCAAGACTGTTGCCTTTATAAATTAATTCTTAGTATTAGTTTAGGTATTAGTTAATTATAGCTAATACTTTATAGTTCTTAAGCCTTAAACGTGTATTAAACAGCCTTTAGTAGCTATAGCTAGTAATAAACCTTAAGTTCTACTATTTTTATATTTTTAGTCTTTTGGTAGTAATTGTAGACGTAAGCCCGGCAGTACGTTTCCCTAGTAGCCTTTTCTATATTTATATTTTATAATTAAGCTAATAATTTATAGCTAGTATGCTATATAAGATTAAATACTATTAACACTATTAAAGATATTTATTAAAGTGTTTTCTATTCCAGCAACTGGTCCGTAAGATTACTAAAGACTTTAATAATAATCTTTAGTTCTAGACTGTAGCTCTTAACGCTCTGTAAGAAGCTATAAAGGCTTTCTTAATTAATATTTTCAAGAATAAGTATTTCTAGGTATTAGTTATAATATTAGTCTAATTAGTTTTAGCTATTAATCTATCCGCTATTTATGCTAAATAAGTTATAATTTAGGCTAAAGATTTCTATTACTCTTTTCAGATTATCCGCTGCTTAGCTGGTTATGCTAATCTTATTAATAATATAAATTTAACTTATATCACTTAAGCAGGTTATTACCAGTAGAGAGTAATTAATAAGAAATAAAACTAAATATATAGGGCTTAGCATTAGATTAGAGTTGGGTATCTTATTTCTAAATAGAAGTTTAGGTAACTATTCTAGGCTTAGAGATAATTAAAAATCCATACTTTAGCCTTCTAATAAGTGAACTATAAGTGACTTAAAATTCTAAATTAAATATATAATATACTTTACTACGCTCAGCCTTCTAACATTTATGTTAGCTTTAGTATTTTAATATTATTTTTAAAAAAAAAATTATAAGTAAGCTTATACCTAGTCCTTTTTATAGGATATTATTTAAGTAGCTAGAATTAATTAAGTTTTATCTAATAAAGCATCTAAAAAAGGGTTTTATTATTTCTAGTAAAATACTATTTATTTTTCTAGTTCTATTTACTAAGAAACCTGGAGGAGGGTAGTGATTTTATGTAGATTATTAAAAACTTAATATACTTATAAAAAAAGATTAGTATTTCTTATCTCTAATTAATAAGACTCTTATTAGACTATATAAAGCTAGGATTTTTACTAAGCTTAATATTTACTAAGTCTTTTATTAAATTCAGCTTACAGAGAACATAGAGAAGCTTATTATATTTTAAATATAATATAACTTATATAAATACTATATTTTACTCTTTAGACTTTATAATATTTTTTTTTTTTTAGTGCTATATTAATAACATACTATTTAACTACCTAAATAACTGCTATACTACTTATATAAATAATATTTTAATCTACTTAGAAAACCTACTAGAGTATAAAGTGTATATATAGAAGGTATTATAGTAACTTAAAAAAGCTAGTCTACAGATAGATATTAAGAAAAGTAAGTTCTATATTTAGTCTACTAAGTTTCTAGGCTTTATTATTAGCACGAATAGTTTTACTATAAATTCTAAAAAAATATAGATTATTAAGAACTAGCAGCCGCCTACTATGTTAAAAGGTATATAATTTTTCTTAAGTTTCTATAATTTCTACTATTAATTTCTAAAGGACTATAGCTATATAATTTAATTATTTACTAAACTTATATAAAAGAGCTTATAAAAACTACTAGTAGTAATAAAACTTAAGATATTTAAAGCCACTAAGTAGCTAGTACTAGGTTTAGATATATTAGTATATTACTTACTATATCTACCTATAAGAGTAGAAACTAATGCTAGTGATGGTATTATAACTAGAATACTTATATAATAATAAGATACTAAGAATATAGACTTATAACAGCTAGTTAACTACTTCTTAAAAACTATAAGTACTAAAAAGATATAATATAAAATTTATAATAAAGAGTTACTAGCTATTATTTAGGCGCTATATAAGTAGCGTGAATTACTTATAAACTTTTAAACTATATTATTTACTATTTTTATTAACTATAAAGTATTAGAGTATTTTATTATTAAGTATATACTTAATCTATAATAAGTGTACTAGGTAGAGTTTATTATAGAATACTTCTTTAGAATTAAGTACTAGTTAAATTCTATTAATATAGTTACTAATATACTCTTATATAAAGCTGAGGACTTAAAAATATAAAAGAATAAAAACCTAGCTATATAAATTTAAATACTTATTAACTTTATAATAATTCTTGCTGTAATAGACGCTACTGAAGTAGCTAAAGATTTTAAAGCTAAGAAACTAGCTAAGCTACTATTATATATTCTAGTTAATTAAGTACTATAGGCTAATTACTAGAATAAATTACTAAAGCTATTCTAAGTACAGATATGTGAAAATAAGTCTAGATAGTTATTATTACTAAAAAAAACTACTACTATACTTTAACAGACTAGCTATATCTAATATTAAAGAATATTTAAGAACTTATTTTATTTATAAAGTCTACGCTCGTTAGGTTACTGTGTACTTAAATATTATAAAAATACTAAAGCTAGTAACTAAACATTATTATTAGCTTATATTATATTAAAATATAGAAGGTTATATATAAGCTTACTATAAGTACCGCACTTTATATATTTATTATAATAAAACTTCTAAATAGTTACATCTCCTGCTAATTAATAAATACTATTAGTAATATATTTCTATAGATTTTAAGTTATTCTCTAAGGATAAGTAAGGTTTTAATAATGCTTTAGTAATAATAAATTAACTAAGTAAGTAAGCTTTTTTTATTATAATATTTTAAAATAATAATAGTTACTAATGCTACTAAACTCTACTACTAGTACATTTAATAAATATATAAGCTATTAGAAACTATTATATTAAATAGAAAACTATAGTTTATTTTAGCTTTTATAAATAAACTTTATAAACTTACTAGTATTAAGTAAAAGCTATTAATAGCCTACTATCTATAAACTAACAGAAATACGGAAATACTAAATTAATATGTTAACTAGTAACTAAGGCCTTTTATTAGTCACTTTTAAGATAATTAGGTAGATAAACTACTAGCTATAGATTTTACCTAAGTAATTCTATTATATAAGTTAATAAACTTATTATTATATAAGCTTAAGCTAGGCTAGAAGCTCTAGCTATATTTTAATTAGTTAGAATATATAAAGCTTATAAGGTTATTTATATAAAAGAAGCTCTTACATTCAGAGGCTTAGTTATTTACTAGCTATATATATAAGGTCTTATAGTAGACTATTATTAACCTAAAAAGAATATAAAATAAATAGTTAAAATAGGCTAACTATTATTACTAAGATTTTAATTTTAATATTAGTGACTATATCTACGTTATTTGTAAAAACTAGTTAATAAAGTATCTAAGTATTAAGCTAGATAACTAAAATACTAGCCTATTTTCTATAATAGGATAAAAGGGATACTTTTATATAGTAAAGCTACTAGCCTATATAAAAATATTAAATAAGTTTTATACTAACTACTTATATAAGACTTTACTATTTATTTTAAAATAAATTTAAAAGTAATCACCGCTAATTAAGGTTAACAGCTATTTAGAATAAAAGATTATAGAAATTTAAGTAAGTTAAGTTTACTACTTAAAGCTTCAGTATCACGCACAGTAAATAGACTAGGAATAAAATAACTATTAGTATAATACTTTAAGTTTTATAGGCACACTATATAAGGTAGAGGCCTATTATTAAGTAAATTCTAATATCTTAAGGCTACTAATAAGATTAGGGATATAACTATAGGCCTAAAAAAACAGTTAAATAATAGAACCTATAAAAGAGAATAATAAGGTAGTTAAGAAAGGCTTTAGTAATACTTTAAACATAAAATAATATAATCACAAATAATTACTAGGCCTAGAAGGGGGGTAATATAATGTTTTATATAATACTACATAATACCACATAATACTATATAATGCTATATAATACTATTAGAGAGTTATAGGAAAGGATTTCCTAAGACTCTTTTAAAATATTATAGAATTAGTTATTTTGCTTAGCTTAATAGCGTGTTAATTTCTACTTATTAGCAAGCTTTCTTTTTTTTCTCTTTTTTAGTTATAACGTTTTTCACAAGCGAGTGAACCATACAAGCGAGTGAACCACCTCAACCGAGAATCATAACGCGTCAACTATCAACAACTATGGCTCAACAAATCACGACTGAATCTATCCGCAGCGAAGGTAGACTATTGCTAGCTATCTCAGCTATCCAGCAGGATCAAATCCAGACCATGCGACGCGCGGCAGCAACCTATGAAGTCAACAAGACTACACTCAAGCGACGAATTGATGGAACCACTGCACGACGCGATTGTGAGCCCAATTCAAAGAAACTCACGAAGCTAGAAGAGAGAGCTATTGTCCTGCACATTCTAGACCTGGATTCACGAGGATTCGCGCCTAAGCTCATCTACGTAAGAGAGATGGCTAACTATCTACTGGCTGAGCGATGCAACCTGACAGTCGGCGTTAACTGGCCACACAACTTTGTCAAGAGGACTGAGGAAATTGAGACGAAATATAATAGGAAGTACGACTATCAGCGTGCTCGCTGTGAGGATCCTGCTATTATACAGCCATGGTTCAACCTTGTGCGTAACTTCAAGGCGAAGCATGGCATTACCGACGAAGACACGTACAACTTTGACGAGACAGGCTTCCAGATGGGTGTCTCGTCAACTGCCAAAGTTGTCACAGGCTCTGAGCGACGTAGTCAGCCTAAGGCTGTACAGCCAGGCAATAGAGAATGGGTCACAGTCATCCAAGGCGTGAATAGTCAAGGCTGGCCAATTCCACCGTTTATCATCTTTGCTGGAGTCTATCACCTATCCTGCTGGTATGAGGACCTACTACCAGGCTGGGCAATCTCAATGAGCGAGAATGGCTGGACAACAAATGCGATAGGTATCGACTGGCTAGAGCATTTCGACATGTACACGAAGGATAGGACTGTAGGTGTCAATCGTCTATTGATTCTGGATGGCCATGAGAGCCACGAGTCTCTCGAATTTCAGCTGCTCTGTAAGAAGAAGAATATTCTTACACTCTGCATGCCAGCAAACGCGTCGCATCTATTACAGCCTCTAGATGTAGGCTGCTTTGCACCTCTCAAGCGAGCCTACGGACAGGAGGTTGATAAGCTGGTCAGGAATCACATCTTCCACGTCACCAAGCTTGACTTTCTGCCACTCTTCAAGGCAGCCTATCTAGCTTCGATTACTGAAAGTAATATATGTGGAGGATTTCGAGGTACAGGCCTCATTCCATTTGACCCAGACGTCGTTCTATCTGGGCTAGATGTCAGGCTACAAACACCTGAGCTGCCTACAGAGGCGACTCTATGGGAACCCCAGACACCCAGCAACGTCGCTGAATTAGACAGTCAGTCTACTCACCTACATAGACGTATTGAGCAGCACCAGAATAGCTCACCTACGTCAATTCTGGAATCACTAGGCCAGCTCACGAAGGGTGCGTCGATGATGTTACACGCTAGCGTCCTAATGCGCTCACAGCTGGCCACCCTACAACAGGCCAATGAGGTCATATCAGAGCGTAGGAAGCGCAAAAAGAAGCATATACAGAGATTAGGGACTCTATCGCAGGCAGAAGGTGTAGCTATACTAGCTCAGGCTGATGTTGATGCGCAGATAAGGGTAGAATTAGGTTCTAGCAAGAGACGTGGAGCTAATGGCCCACGACAGCCTAGGCGCTGCGGACGCTGCAGGCAGGCTGGGCACGACGCAAGGAAGTGTACACAGGTTGAGGCTGAGGCTAGCCATCTACCTATCAATTCTGGTAATGATAGCTGATGGTTGTGGGTTGCTATTAGCTGTTGAAGTAGTGGGGGTCGGTTGAGGTGGTTCACTCGCTTGTATGGTTCACTCGCTTGTGAAAAACGTTAATATATTTAGTATAATGCTGTTTAGTAGCTATAATTAAATTTATTTAACCATCATCCTCATAATACTCATCACAAAAATAGTAGTATAATTAATTTATATATATATAATAAAAAAATATTTTATATATAAAATTAAGTGTATGTTTTTTATAAAATCTTTTTACTTATAATAAAAAGTTAAAAAGCAATAAGTTAATTTAGTAGCTAGAATAAAGTTTATAAAATAGTTATAAAATATTAAAGCTAATATAAAAGTTAGAAGACTTTACTATACTTAGTAATAAGTAGTATAAAAAAAGCTATGTAAAAAAAATAGTTATAAAAAAGTAATATAAAAAAAACAGTATAAAAAAAAAGTAGTATAAAAAGAAAAATAATACAAAAAAAGAAATAATATAAGAAAAAAAGTAGTATAAGAAAAAAAAGTATAAGAAAAAAAATAGTATTAAAAAAAAGTAATATTAAAAAAGAAATAGTATTAAGAGAGAAGTAGTATTAAAAGAAAAGTAATATTTAAAAAAAAGTAGTATAAAAAGAAAAGTAATATAAAAAGAGAAGTAGTATTAAAAAAAAATTTAAAAAAAAAATAGTATTAAAAGAGAAATAGTATTAAAAGAGAAATAGTATTAAAAGAGAAATAGTATTAAAAGAGAAGTAATATTAAAAGAAAAACAGCATAAATAAAAAAGCAGCATAAATAAAAAAGTAGTATAAATAGAAAAATAGTATTAATAAAAAAATAGTATTAATAGAGAAGTAGTATAATAAAAGTTATATTAGAAAAGTAACTATTAAATCTAAATTATCTTTTATATTAAATTAGAATTAGCTTTTATATTAAATTAAAATTAGCTCTTATATTAAATTAAATTTAGCTTCTATATTAAATTAGATTTAGCTTCTATATTAAATTAGATTTAGCTTCTATATTAAATTAAATTTGGCTATTAAAGAAAAGACTTCTTTAAACTCTTTTTTCCCTTATAAAGAGTATAATTTAAATTAAATTTAATATATATTAAAAAAAAGACCCTCTTAGACCCCCTTTTTCTTTATAGAAAGTATAATTTAAATTTAATATACAGCTTTAAAGGCAGCTTTGTATAGAACTTTAGAAAATAATTTAATAATAATATTTTTAGAGCTTTCACACTAGCTACAAAAAGAAAACAGATTTATTTAGTAAAGTATAGTAAGTATACTAGTAAACTATATATTATATAAGAAAAGTTATATAAAAAAGGTATTAGTTAAGATATTAAAGTATTAGTTATATAAAAAAGTTTTAATGTTTTTTACTTAAAGCTTAATTTTATAATATAACTTTTTTTTATTTAATAAGAATATAAAAAACTTTAGTACTACTTTAGTATAGTTTTTAACTAAAACTTCTCTCTAATTTAAATAAAAGAAGCTTTACTATACTTAGTAATAATAAGTATTAGCTTAAGTTAGTATATTATTACTATTTAATTTATTTAGTAAATAACAAGAAGAACTATAGTACTATTATAAAAATAAAAAAATATATAATAAAGTTAAAAACCCCTACAGTATAAAAGGCAGAACTAAAAGTGTATAATATTATATAAGTATAATTACTTATAGTAAGAGTATAAAATAATGTAAAGTAGAAAATAAAAATAATATAATGTATTTAATAAGCGAGTGCTCTAGATAAGCGAGCGCTCTACTTTAAAACTCACTAAAAAATTAAGAATTCGCACATGAATATCTCAACAACCACATGATAATAAATTCTAGAAATTTAATAGAGAATTGACAGTGCCTCGGAATGGATGCCACTGAATTTTTGAGAGCTAGCAATTAATAGTTATTAAGATAGTAGTATTTCGGCCCCCAAATTCACGTTTTTTCATCTTTTCTTGACTATCTTAATAACCATTAATTGATAGCTCTCAAAAATTCAATGGCATCCATTTCGAGGCATTGTCAATTCTCTATTAAATTTCTAGAATTTATTATCATGTGGTTGTTGAGATATTCATGTGCGAATTCTTGATTTTTGGTGAGTTTCAAGGTGGAGCGCTCGCTTGTCTAGAGCACTCACTTATCAAATAAGTTAGCTTTATACTTACACTATATATTTAATTAGCTATAGAATTCTTTAAGAAATAGGTATAAATATATATAAAAATACTATATTAATATTTTTATAATGTAAGTAGGTAGCTTTTTAAGAGCTATTTTTTATTTTATTAGTAGTAATATTTTTAAAGCTACTATACTAGTTATAAAAAAGAAATAAATTTATTAATAAACTATAGTAGACATACTTATAAAGTATAAATAGTATAAAAAAAGTTAAGCAAAAAAACGTATTAGTTAAAGTATTAAAGTATTAGTTTTATAAGAATTTTAGTATTTCTTTAACGTAAAATAACTAAATCTAGTTATATAATATTAGTTTTTTTAACTAACTAAAATGCAAGAAACTTTAGTGCTATTTTAGTAGAGTTTTAAACTAAAAACTCTTTTTTATTTAAATAGAAAAAGCTTTACTACACTTAATAATAAAAAAATAACTTGAAGTTTTTTTATTAATACTTTTTATTTATATTATAGTATTTATATTATTTTAGTATTTAAAATAAGTAATACTAAAAGTTACTAAAATAATATAGCTATTATAATATATAAAAAAATTAAATTAAAAAAAATTAAATATATATATACTTATAATACTTTAGTTATTTTAATATTATTTAGTATTACTATTTTTAAGTTCTAAAATAACTAGAGTATATAATAAATAAATAAAAAGTATAAAAAAATAATTATTAATTTATATGTACTTTTTTACTAAGTATTTTATTATTAAAATTATTTTATTTTAACTCTACTTACAATTAACTAAAAAAAGATTTAAAATTAATTTAAGACTTTAAAACAAAATAATAAAATTTAATAAAAGTTTATAAAAACTTATAAAAATAGCTACTTAAGTTTTTATAATAAAAAAAGAAAATATACTTATATTTAAACTATAATATATTATTTACTTTAATATTTTTAGTATATGTTTAATATAAAATATTAATAATTTAATTCTAGTTTTTATTTATATAAACTATTAACTTAATATTTTATACAAATTTTTGTTTTTGTATTAACTTTTTACTAGTTTAATATAAGTTAAAAAAAATTTAGTTTTAAATTTAACTAGCTATATATAAATATTATTTAACTTTATTATTTTAATTAAATTTTTGGTATTTCTCTACTTATAAAAACTAACTAAATTAAGTTTTCATTTTTTTGTTTTAAAATCTAGATAATTATATATAAATATTATTTAATTTTTTTACTTTAATTAAATGTTTACTATTAAAAACTAGTTAAGTTATTTTTTTTTTTTAGTTTTAAATTTTTATTAACTATATATAAATATTACTTAACTTTTTTATTTTAATTAAATTTTTAGTATTTTTTTATATTAAAAACTACTGAACTAAGTTTTTTTTTTAAGTTTTAAAATCTAGCTAAGTATAAATATTACTTATCTTTTTTTAATTAAGTTTTAGTACTTTTTTGTAATTAAAATTTAGTTAAATTAAATTTTTAAAAAAAAATAAAAATTTAAAGTTTAGTTAACTATATATAAATATTTTAAATACGTTTGTTATTTAATACTCTTTTTTTTATATTTTAGTTTTAATACTAAATACTATACTTATACTTTTATATTTTTATAGCCTTTTAAAGTTTAAATTCTATATTAAAAATTATATTAACAATACTAGAATAGTTATAATTTAAATTATTTAATATATTTATTTTTGCTAGTTTTTATTTTATAAATTTAAATAAAGTATAGTTTAGTTTATTTACTGTTAACTAATTTATAATTTTATAAATTTAAAGCTTTTAGTATTTTATATTACTAAAATATAACTAATTTTTTATAAATTTAAATAACTTTAAGTTTTTAATTTATATAGTTTTATAGTAAATTATATTAACTTTAATTAATAAAATAAAGAATATAAAAGTTAAGTATATTAAATATATTAAATAGTATTTTATTATATTAAATTTTAATATAAATATTTTTAATTATAATAATTTTTAAACTCTATTAATTTTTATTATAAGTTACAACTATATAAAGCTTTAGTAAAAAAGAATTATAAATAATATTATTAATAAAAAAAATGGTAATTTTATTAATTTTAAGTTGAGTATTATTTTTTAAAAAAGAGTTTAGTTTACTTTTTTAAAAAAAATATACTTATATTTTAAAAAAAAATTTTAAATATTATAAAAAATAGAAAACATTAATAACTTAAAAAAACCTATAAATATAAGAAAATTAATAATATATTATTAATAGAAATTATTTTAAATTATTTTTATTAAAAACTTATAAATTTAAATTTATTAATATTAAAAATATAAAAATAAATACTAAATTAAATTTTTACTAAATTTATTATTAATGTGACGGTGCTGCTCGCTCTACTTGCTACAGGCTATATAATATCACAACTAGCTATACTAGTTATGACCTAGCGTAGAGCTCGGAGCATAGCTAGCTCACGCTTAGGCTATGCACCACCCTATTTAGAGGCAAGCCCCCTTTATACCTCTTCTCTCCCCATTTTAGTATAGCTGAAATAGAGCCAACTTATTCTGTTAACCTGTATCTATGCTATAACGCGTGAAGACTGAGCCCGTCATCACATTACACTAAGATCACTCTCATTCGGCCGGACGACGGCGGCATAATATTAAGATCAAACCGCGTGATTAACTTGAGCATTTGATTCTTTAACAACCGCCTCTAGAGGATTAATTACATGACTATGCTGAGTCGTTAGTTTGTTAAGCATACGATCTCCACCGGAAAGCCCTACAGCAGTAGACAATTAAAACCCTAAGCAATAGCCTATATAAGCCCTGCGCAGCAGGCCTTAAGAGTGACTTAACAGGTAACCAGAAAACCTACAGCAGTAAACAACGTATCTATTAGATTGAAAGAGAGATATAAGAGCTCTAGTGAACCCCCCCTCCCCCCCTAACTATCTTCTCCCTGCTAGAGAAACCGACCCCCGCGAGCACCACTAGCTTATTTTCTCCTTGCTAGAGAAACCGACCCCCGCGAGCACCACCAGCTTATCTTCTCCCTGCTAGAGAAACTGACCCCCGTGAGCACCACCAGCTTATCTTCTCTACACTAGAGAATTAGCTAATTGCTTCACCCTGCTAGGGGCCAGAAGCTCTATACACATATAAAAATAGATAAGTTAGGACCATGGGAATGCTCTCTACGCTAAAGATGAGGATTAATCTTAAGGCAACAGCCACTAGCAATAACTACATACCTATCCCTAAGTCACTTAGGTATGCCGCTACATACTATCCTGATAACATAATTAGAGAAGACTACACCATTAAGAAGCTCCGTATCCAGGCACGACACGATAAGAAACCCTTCGTGGCTACTACTAAAAGCACTACCTGGAGAACTGACACCTATGAGCCTTAGAAGATAGAGATTACGCTTCCCACCCTAATGACTCTTAATCAAGTGATAATCGCTAGCGAGCTTGAGCGTAGCTATTTTAAAGTACTCACACATCATGACCATACCGATACGCTAGGAAAAACGCTCAACACGGCTGAAACTGAGCTTAACGAGACTAGAGACGAGCTCGCCGAGCTTCGCCAGCTACTAAACAACACGCTTAAGCGTGTAGCTGATTAAGAGAACGAGATTAAGATACTAAGGGCACGGACAAAGAAACCCACGCATAATATATACTCCTTCCTCTCTATAAAAGCCAGCCTAGCACTATCGTTGACACTAGTGAGGAAGACGCGCTTCACAGCTCTACCACAGACCCCTCAGAACCAGGCTGGCTATATAGCTGCACGACCTGACGATGGTTCTGATATAGGAGATCTTAGTAACTAAACCCCTTGAGTATCACCTTACGTACTAGCCACTCTACTAGCCACGCCTGCTGTAGGCAGCCATCAAGGTAACAGCCGCTCAGCACGATTTCCTGACCTGCTAATGCTTAAGGACAGCAAGGACGTCACCTTTAATTAATAGAGGGATGGCCTAGAGGACAAGGTATGCACTAACTAAGACTGGTTTACTGAAGCTAGCAAGTAAGCTACTCAGGAGAACATCGTCTCTTATATACGTACGCGTATAGAGGGTCCTGTTAAGCTGTACCTCTTAACACTTATACGCACAGTAAGAGAGAGCAAGCAGCTAGTCAGCTACTAGTATATAGTAGATTGCCTAGAGAGGACGTATGGCGACCCGCATAAGAGACTCAACGCTCACCGCGACTTCCAGAAGCTCTACCTCAGAGATCCTGCCAACTTTACTATATTCTAAGGCGACTTCTTTCGCCTAGCTCAAGAAGGTAGCCTGCCTGCAGACTAATGGGTAGAAGAATTTCATAAGAAGCTTCTAGACGCTCTACGTACGCAGATGAGCATCTATCAACGGTAGTACCGCGACCAGTACGATGAGTACGTGGACCTAGCCCAAGACTTCACCAGAGGGCTAGCTCATGACCCAGATGCTACCTAGTATAACGCCCAAGGCTTTATAGGCGCCCTACACAAGGCAAGAGACTATCACGAAGCAGAGGAGGATCTAGAAGTGACAGAGGAGAATGACAAGGCAGCTTTAAAGATAAGAGTAGTACAGAAATCAGTAAGAAGGAGACTGTAACCTAGAGACTCAGGGACGAGCCTCCTTTAGAGAGGGGTAATATAACAGTGCTGCTCGCTCTACTCGCTGTAGGCTACATGATATTGCGACTGGCTACGCTAGCCATGATTTAGTGCAGAGCTCAGAGCATGACTAGCTCACGCTTAGGCCATACACTACCCTATTTAGAGGTGAGCCCCCTTTGTATCTCTTCTCTCCCCATCTTAGTGTAGCTGAAATAGAGCCAACTTATTCTGTCAACCTGCATGTTACGGACTGTAACAAAGATGGAAACACAGCCGAGGAGGTGTTACTATGGAAGGCGCAGTACGAAGAGATGTGCAAACGATGCCGAAGGGCAGAAGCGAACTGGAGAAGGCAGAACTTGCGGATGGGACTGCTCCGAAGTAAGTTCAAGTTCTATAGGGAACAACACCCGGAGTAGGTAAGCGGGTCAGGTGACCAGTTACGGCGAGACACAAGGAAGATGAGTGCTGATGAGGAAGATGAGAGCGGGCATGGGCCAAAGCTGAACTCATCTTCCCTCATCTTCTCTGGCAGTATCCAACATACTTCCAATTGGTATACAATGTACGCACGAAGAATCTACTATAAGTATGGGACATTAGACGGCTCACGGTTACTTTTAATTCTTTATAGTTACTCTAAAATTAAGATTTATACCTTAAGTAAAATAGTTTAATACTATCTTATTAAATCTCAACTTATTATATTATTTCTTTTTATTTTAACTAAGTTTAATTAACTTTTACTAAGTCTAACAAGCTATCCGATCCAGACATAAGGAAACTAATTAAGATATTATATAATTAATTAAATAACTAGTTACTAGTTTAACGTTACATTAGTAAGTTAGTAATCTATAATATTATAACTATTATTTTAAGAAAATAGAAAAAGCTATTAGATAGATTCTAATACTATATTATTTAAATAAGGTCTATAATAACCTACTATAAAGACAAATAAGAACTTTACTTATTAGAAGAAAGTAGTAGTAAAGAGGAAATTATAGTAAAACCTTTATTTATAACTAAAAGTATATTAAAAGGAACTAAGAGTATGTAATAAATTATTTAAGAATAGAAAATTACTATTATAAAGCTATATAACACTCTAGTTACTTTATAATAATAGGTAGTAATAAGTAAAGTTATAAAAAAAAAACTATAAAAATACAACCTCTTATAAAGTTAAATAGTAATTAAGATAAACTTAAGACCTTTATAGTAGTAATAGACCTATACTATTATTTTAATTAAATATTATTTATAACTAACTAAGATTAGATCTTAGTAGCTAGTATAAATATAATAAAAAAAGTCATAAAATAGTTTAAACTACTTATTTAAAACTATTTAGTAAATAGAGAACCTAATTTAGGAGTAATAGAACTTAAGGATTATAATAGTAATATATAACAAGCTTTTAAGAACTATAAAAGCTTTAAAAAGGAAATAATTATAGTCTTTAAAAAAATTAATAAAAAATAGAGGTAATTTAAAAGTTTTAATAGCTTAAGTAATACATATTAGTAGCTAATTATATAATAGAGTTTAAATAAATCTAATTATAACTTAACTAAGTAGACTAACTATTGGTTATAATATACTACAAAGAATTAAAAAATAGGATTAAAGATGAAATTTCTAGAGATAAATAACTAAGTATATTACTCAGAATTATGAAATAAGTAGTAACTATTAATAATTTTTAATAATAATATAAGTAAGAAAAGAAAGTATAAGCCAGACTAATAATTCATATACCTAAAAAAAATAGAAAAAATACTTAAACATATAATAAAATAGATATTAGCTATAATAAGATTTTTATTAATAAATAGTAAGAAAAGTAAACTAAGAAATAAATAAAACACTATACACAAAAAGCTTGCCTACAATATAGAAAACAGAAACATTTTATTAAAAACTATAAATAATAATAAGTAGACGTTAAAAAAGCTTATATTTAAAATAAAATACTAAAGAAAATTAAAATAGCTATAATCTAAGTAAAATCAGTATAAGACTAGATTACTAAATTAACTATTATATAATAAATTTAAAAGAAATAGTACTAAATTTGTAAAAGCTATATATATTTTAAATAAGAATACAAAATACTATATTAACAGATAAAGGATTATTTAGTTAAATAAGCTAATAATATAATTACTACTATATAAAGAGCAGCTATTAAATAATATTATGCTAATTTACTAGAAGAAGCTAACTAATTCTATAAAATAATACAATAAAAAAAAAGGCCTTTTAAAAAAGAAAATTAGAAATTTAGATAAAAAAAAATTATATTTATAATAATTATACAGCAGGTATGCTGGGAATACTGTTAGATATATAAATTAAAATACTATTTAAAGAAATATTATGTTACTAAATACTGGGAAATAATTTTAGGGAATAGAATATATAAGTGTTAATAAATACTATAGTTAATAAAAAATAAGTAGTATAAAGAGCTAACTAAATAAAAACTAGCTATATAAATAAATAAAATTTATTAATAAATATTTATATTAGTTACTATTTATATAACATACTACCACCCTATCGGACATCTAAAACTAAAATAAAATTAAAATAAGAAAGAGAAAGAAATTTCTTTACTAACTTTATAAATACAAGATAATAATACTATAAACAGAGTAATAAGAAAATAATACTAGATATATATAATATTAGACTATATAAGAATAGACTATAAATAGAATAAACACGCTATACATATTAAGAAACTAGAAATAAAGAAAGTGTTATAGTAATTAGTAAATAAAAAAAAACTTAACCTATAGTAAGAACTAGTTTATATAGACTTAAAAGATAAGTTATAAAATCTAAACTTAAATAAATATAAGTAGCTATTATAGAATAAATACTAGCTAAAATATTAATTACACTAGGCTAAATACTATTAAAAGAAATAGCTAGCTACAGAATTATATAAGAAACTCACATATTAAGAGTGCTTTTTAGAATGGAAATGTGAGAATTATAAAAAGAAAACTAAAAACATATATAAAATACTTAATAAAGAAATATGCTAACTCTAGAAATACCTAATTTATAAATCTAAAAAAAGAATACTAAAAAAATAACTACTACTTAGGAGTTTATTACATATAAAAAACTAGAAAACTAGTAGACTATAACCAAGCTACTAGAAAACTAAGAAAAGGTTAAAAAAAACATATTAATTATATATACCCAACTAAACTAAAAGAGACATTGTGATGACGGGCACGGTCTTCACGCGTCGTCGCATAGATGCAGGTTGACGGGATAAGTTGGCTCTATTTCAGCTACACTAAGATGGGGAGAGAAGAGGTACAAAGGGGGCTCGCCCCTAAATAGGGCGGTGCATGGCCTGAGCGCGAGCTAGCCATGCTCCGAGCTCTGTGCTAGATCGTGGCTGGCGTAGCCAGTCGCGATATCATGTGACCTGCAGCGAGCCGATCGAGCAGCACCGTCACATTACCCCCCTCTAAGGGAGGCTCGTCCCCGAGTCTCTAGGTTACAGTCTCCTCCTTGCTGGTCTCTGTACCACTCTTGTCTTTGAAGCCGCCTTGTCCTCCTCTGTTACTTTCAGGTCCTCCTCTGCTTCGTACGCTTTCAACCAGGCGTCTAGTCGTGCCGGCGGTCCTGCTTTCTTTGGATAGGCCTCATGATAGTCTATTACCTTGTGTGGGGCGCCTATAAAGCCTCGGGCGTTGTACCAGGTAGGATCTGGGTCATGAGCTAGCCAGGATGCTTTGTACTGTAGTCGGCCATGGAATAGGCGGCTATCAAGGATTTCCTGCACTGGCCACTCAGGATGCCCGTTGATCTCGATAGGTGGTTCCTCAGGTTCGATTTGGCCAGGCAGTGGGTGAGTAGAAGCCTTCCGTAGGCGGTCTGCGTGGAAGACGTCAAGCATGCGCATGTACGGCGGCAGCTTAAGGCGATAGGAGTGTCCCTTCATGCCTATAATAGGATAGGGTCCGTACATCTGCTGGTCAAGCTTCTGGCTAGGTTGGCTAGTGGTGAAGCTCTTAGGTATAACGTACGCCTTGTCTCCTGTAGAGAAGTCTGGCTCGCGGCGCTTCTTGTTAGCCTGTCGAGCCTGTCGCTCTTGTGCTTGAGCGATTCCTTGTTGAGCTATCTCCATAGCTAGCTTTACCGTGTCGTGGCGAGCTTTAGCGTAGCTCTGCGCTTCCTCACGCGACATCTGTTCACAGACTGTAGTAGATGCCTTCGTACGTTCCTACCAGTCCTAGTGATAGATTGGCTGGTGGCCAAACTTAATTTAATAGGCTGATAAGCCTGTAGTCTCATGTGGCAGAATTGCTTGGGCCTAGTCTATGCAGGGCAGTAGGTCTGACCAGTTGTCCTGATGATAGTTGACGAATGGGCGTAGGCGCTGGTCAATGTACTGGTTCAGGACCTTAGTGTTCCCGTCAGTTTAGGGGTGATACAGCGTTGAGAGCTTTTACTTAATTCCTGTTAGTCGGCATAGCTTATCCATGAATGCTGAGGTGAACTGAGGACCGCGGTCAGAGACTATTGACCTAGGCGGGCCAAATACTCGCCAGATATAGCGATAGTACATATCAGCTGCCTGAGCGGCTGTAGTTGTCTTATGGCAAGGTAATAAGAAACAGCGCTTACTTAGCCAGTCCACAACAACAAAGGCACAGTCGTATCCTTTCTTATCTAGGGGGAAGGACTTAAAGTCTATGGAGACGTCTCGCCATGCTCGCTCAGGGATTAGTAGTGATTTAAGTAAGCCTAGGGTCTTATCATGAGGTACGTGGCTCTATCTGCAAGCTTTACACGCAGCTACGTAGTCATCTATATCTTTGCCCATGCGGCTCTAGTAGTAGTGGTCGCGAAGTAGCTTGTCTGTCTTTCTCTTACCTAGGTAAGTAGTCACCTGGGTAGCATAAATAGCTTAAATAAGGTAGGTCCTTAAGAAGTGTACAGTAGGGACTACCAGCTTGCCGTGGTGCGTAAGAAGGCCCTGGCTGAGTTTCTATACTAGGTAGTTACCAGAGAGGGCACGCTCTTAAAATGGTTGTAGGCTCTCATGGCTACAATTCGCCTCAATAATGCGATCAATTAGTAAGTGAGGGTTATTTAGGGGCAGTAAGGCCATGAAAGTATCAGCAGTAGCTACTTTAATTATATTAGTAGCTAGCAGGCCTTTTACTAACAGCGCAGCTAGGTTATTACTCGCGGCCTTAATAAAGCTAACGTTAATTTACTCTGCTAAGAGAAAGGCGCGTGTTTAGGCTGCTTTATTCTTATCTTTCTAGGTCTTTAGTTCCTCTTACTTGCGCGAGAGCGCGTCAGCTACTATATTAACTATACTAGAGTAATAGGTAAGCGTTAGGTAATAATCTACTACGCTTATTACTTAGCATATTTAGTAGAGAGTAAGCTCTCGCTTTATAGAGAAGTACTTTAGCGCGTGGTGATTAGTTAGGGTACTAAATAACTCTATAGTCTATAAGCCTATAAGCTATAAGCGCTATTCTTAGAGGCCATAGATTATAGCTAATATCTCTTTATTATATATATCATAGTTTATTTAGGGCTTGCTTATAGTCTTAGAGTAGAAAACTATAAATTACTAGAAATTATTTTCTTAAAGCTATAATAGTACCTCTATAATAACTCTATTACTTACGTCTATTTCTATACGCGTTTGGCGGTAGGGTAAGTAGTAAACTAAAATATTATTTAATAGTATTAGATCTTTAGCTTACTAAATAGCTGCTAGCTTATATTTACTAAAGATATATTATATACCCTTCTTAAACAGCTTAGTAAATAGTTAAATAATATGTTTATAGTCTTTTAAGAAAGCTCTGTAGAAATTATAGAATTTTTAAAAAAATTATAAGCTTTTAACTAATATAGGTACTAGCTATTCTTATATTATAGTAATCTTCTTAAGATCCTTTTAGATCCCTTTTATGCTAATAATAAGGTCTAGGAACTTTATTCTAGTAATAGTAAACTCGCTCTTCTTAGTATCTACTTAGAGGCTAGTATTTTAAAAATATTTTAGTATCTAAGCAATATACTTCTCATACTATAGCAAGTCTTCAAAATAGATTAGAATATTATTAAAATAAATAGTATAAAAGTTATTAAGTAGGCTATGAAGCATTTTATTAATATAATATTAAAATATAATAAGGCTATTATAAAGACTAAATAGTAGTATATAGTACTTATAGTTTCTATACTAAGTATAGAATATAGTCAGGTTCTTTATATTCTTATTTAAATATATATAATAAAAGACTTATTATATATTAAACTTAGTGAATACTCTTACACGCGTTAGCCGGGTAAGAGTCTTTTAAATTAATAAAATTAAATAAATATTTTTCTTTATAATAGTATTAAGCTTATAGTAGTTAATATAAAAGTACTATTCTTTTTTAGACTTTTTAGTAAATAGTACTAGAAAAGTATATAAGGCGTTACTATAAGTAATAATATCTTATTAAAAGTAGTTATTTAAATAGGTCTTAATAAGCTATAGCTACTTAAGAGATATATTATATAATAAACTTAATATTAGCATATTCTTAACTATTAGTTTAATATTATAATTAATATCTTTGTAATGTGGGGATAGTATGTCTGAGTTTTTTTTTTAAAAAATAGACCTAAATTATACTAGTATAGCTAGAGTAAAATAGTTTTTATTTAATAAGCTACTAAAGTTTCTTTTTTTTTATATAGTTATTATTTAATTAATAGGGCCCTTTTGGTAAAGCCTTTACTAAAAGGTCTTTAGAGCTTTAGGAGAAAAACTTTAGGTCTAATAAACTAAGTTTATCTCTATAGTCTTAAATAAGTTTATTTATCTTATAAATACTAATATACTCTAGTATAGTTTCCTTTTATTATGTGTATATTATAAAGGTAATAGCTTTTATAGTATTAATTTTAAGACCTACCTTAAAGAGGTTTTCGTGTGAGATAGATTAAAAATAAAGAATTTACTTATTTAGCTTTAGCTACTATTATAGGTAAAACTACTCTTTTATTTTCTTAAAATTCTTTTACTATATTATTTACTAAGTTGAGCGCTAAAGTGGCTTATAGATATATTATAAAATTACTATATTTATTAACTCATTATATTAGTTAGTATTAGCTTAGTGTGAGGGATTAATTTTAGTTAATAAATTTCATATTAAAATAATAATATTATGTTTATAGTTAATTAGCTTATTATCTAGCTATTTAATTGTTTACTTTTTATAGTTAATTAAAATACCTATATTTTTAAATAGCTTACAGCTGATTATAAGGTTGTAGCAGCTAATATTATAGAAAATAAAGTAAATTAATAGGTAATAATTATCTAGTACTAGATTAACCTAAAAGTATTTATTTACTTATTTATTTAGTCTATTATCGTAGCTAGTTAGGGGGATAGATTTTATTTAGTAAGTTTTTATCTTAAGCCCTTTTTTAATAGCATATATATACTTTAGGTGTATTAAGATAAAACTACTAGTTCTAGTATTAAGAAAGCTACTTAGCTTAATAGCTAGTCTACTAGTAGAGATATAATAAAACAGAGTAAAAGCTAGTCTACTAAATAGTAGTTAATAAAAGTTAAATTAGTTAATAGTTTTAGGGAGTAACCTTAGGAAGGAGACTTCCCTTAAGATAAGTTTTTCTCTAATAGTTCTTTTATAGTAAGCTGAAACTCTTTATTATTACTAGTATCTTAAGGTGTATAGAGCTTTTTATTAGTATCTATAGGCTTAATTACTTTAGCTATAACTTAAATAAGTAGTTAATAGTTTTTTATAAAATAACTAAATTTCCCGTAATTATAGTAACTAGCTGGTTTAGGGATAGGTATTGTTACCGTAAATTGAGCTTGTTGAGCGGCTGAGAGACTGAACAAGTTTGTATTAAGAACCTGAGAATCTAGAGAGCAAGCAGAGTCTATATACAGCAAAGAATTGCTAAGCCGGCTAATAGTATGTCCGACCAGGAGGTCGCTCTCACGGCAACACACCCCCTCAGATTTAAACGTAGTTTGAAGCTGTCCTGGCCCCCGGGTCCTTTCTTGATTAAGTAGTACATAAAGGTCTCCCTAAGTAGTAGTGTCTTGGCCCTATGCGGCTAGAGAGACGTTTTGTAGTGGTAATATGGCGCTGTACGGCTATTGCCCCCAGCACTGTACGGCCAGGGTAGTGTCTGCCTTGGCACTGTGCGGCCGTGGCTTGCTTCTCTAGCTCTGTACAGTTTAGAGAGGTGGAATCTAGGCTCTCTATAAAGAGGCCCTCTCTGCTCTGTGCGGCGGAGATCAATTCCTGATTGGGAAGCTGTCAATGGAGAGAGGAGGCGTCCGTCGCTCTTTTTCGCCATCAGTCTTTCAGCTGCTAACTATGTAGTGTGTGAGAGCCGCCATGTAAACTCCGTGTGTACTGGCTAGATGAGACCGCCATGTAAGCCTCGTGTGTACTGGCTAGATTGCTTGATAGGCAGTTTTTTATGAGGCCTGATTAATAAGATATTGTATGTCTATAAGCCTTAAGAGCTTCATTTAGTGTTCGTGTCTTTATCAAGGGAGGATCTTTATAAGCCCATCTGCCGGCTGATTGCTTGTCGGCAGCTACTGTACTATAATTACATCTTTTTACACTTCTTACCGTAGCCAGTTCTAGTGTACGTCGACGTGCTTGAGCTGCGTTTTTAGCTTTAGTGCTTCGGCTATAAGAAGCCTAACTATTTGCTTGTTATCATAAAACAAAAGGTGCTAATTACCAGGATAGAAGCCAATCTCTATAAAGGTTCTCCACCACCAGATGAGATCAGTAGCAGCAGATGAGACGGCTAGCAATTTAGACTCGGTCGTTGATTTAGTGACACAGCGCTGTAGATTCAACTTCCAGTTGATGGGTCCTCCATAAAGAAAGAAGATGAAGCCTTATAAGCTCTTTCGTGTAGTCTTGTCGTCGGCAAATGAAGCATCAGATACTCTATAAAACGTGGGTGCTTCTTCGTCCTCTATGTGAATCTCTAGTGCTGAAACCTCTGTATTGTACTTGATTATAAGTGACTTTGTATGAATTAAGTATTCTAGTGCTTGAAGCGCTGCTTTCAGGTGCTTATTAGAGGGATTTATAAGAAACTCAGCAAGCTTGGAATGAGTTTTGGCAACGTCTGGCCTAGTAGCGTTAGCAATATATCCAATTGAACCTACTATCTGAGCGTAGTAGTGTAGTCGAGCGTGATTTGCTGGCTCATATATAGGGAGTAGCTCTTCGACAGGCAAGGGTATTGCTTGTAGTTTCCATCTATTAATAAGTGTAAATTTGCTGGCTAATTTACTGATGTAGCTGTCTTAACAGAGCCAGATTTTAGCGTTTTGTCAATTGCGTATTACCTAGATTCCATAAAAAAGTGATAAGTCTCCTAGTGCGCGTATCTGATAGCGTTTGAGAAGCTTACGTTCGAAATTATCGAGATATTGCTGATAGGCAGGCTTAGCCAAAACGACGATATCATCCACGTAAAAGAATACTAGTAGTTTGTCGTTAGCATAAAGGCAGTTGACGTCTGGGATTGCCCGTAATCCTAGCTTCTCAAGCGTTTTTATAAGTTCTTTATACCAGAGCAATAGCAAGGTCTTTAATCCATATAACGCTTAATGTAACTGCTAGATGTAGCCTGCTTCTTCGAATCCTGCTGGAGGTTAATAAAATACTTTTTCATAAAGCTTTACATTAGTAAAAGCATTAACAGCATCGTACTAGTAAATCTCTAGGTTAAATGCAGCAGCAATTGCCATTAAGGCTCTGAATATACGAATTGCTAGAGTTACTGCGTAGGTCTCTTCTTCTGTTAATTATAAATCACCTCATACACACAGTCGAGCTTTGTACTTGATGAGATAGCTGTCTGAGTCGAATTTGTATTTAAACACCCAGATTAGTAGTAGGATCTGATTGCCAGCGATGTTTAATTTCAGAATTCTAGTAAATACTCCTTGCTGCCGTAGTGTGTCGATCTCTCGTCTCATTCCACCTCTAAAGCCATATTAGTGAGGATGGTTGGCTAGTTCTTGAAGTGTCTTTAGCTCTAGAGGTAATTCATCTCGATGAAGTCGTTTTGTATGGATACGTGTCGAGGATGCGCAAAAGCTGCTCCAATAGCTTATAAAGGCGCTGACAGCGACGGTAGCAGTACAGTACGCTTGTTTTAACTTTTTCGCTCGTTTTAATCCTTCAGGGAGGATGTAGGAAGTGCTAGGGTCTACTGCTATAGCTTTTTAATTTGGAGCTGTGTTTCCTCTTACTCTTTTCCTGGAGGATAATAGACTAGGAGAACTTTCGCCTGTTATGCTTGCTGGAATGGTGGTGCTTGTTAGTGGCGTAGACAATGGCTCTGGAGATTAAGCAGTATTAGAGCTAACAGCTGAGTCGCCTTCTAGTGTAACTGAGGAGCTGCCATCCTGAGCATTTTGCTCTTACTCGACATCAGATTCAGCGTATGGAATAAACTCGTTTTCTGAATCTTCTTCTTCTGCCATGTCTTTATCAGCATCCAGCCAGTCGATTGCTTGTACAGTGTCTGGCAGTTGTTCAGGGATTGTATAGGCTTCCAAATTACCTCCAGGATCGTAAAAAGCATCGTCTCTGAAGGTAACATCTCGAGATCGTACGACTTTGTTTTTGCTAGGGATCCAGATGCGATAAATATTCGTAGAATCATAGCCTGCTAAATGGCCTACAAGGACGCGTTCAGTAAGCTTGTCTCCTCGAGCAATCTTTGTACGTAGTACGTAGGCTCTACTGCCAAAGACATGCATGTGAGCGATTAATGGCTTGCGCTTATATGCCATTTCAAATGGCGTTTTCCAGCCTAGAGAGCGTGTCGGCGTACGGTTAAGAATGTAACCTGCTCTAATATATGCTTCTGGTGCTAGCGACAAAGGAAGATTTGCTGCTGCTAGCATGGCTCTGGCTTTTTCAATTAAAGATCTTCCTGAGCGTTCTGCTGCTCTATTTTGTTCGACTGTGTAAGGCGCTCAGAGCTCTAGCGTAATTCCTTGTTCTTCATAGAAAGATCGTACAGAGTCGCTAGAATCGTCTTTTAAACCAAAGCCTCGCTCAGCGTCAGAGATCAAAAATGCCACAGTACAGCCGTAGCGTCTTTTGATCAGCTTGTCAAGTTTTCAGATAATGCCAAGCAGTGTTGTTTTGTCTTTGTGAAGAATCGTAAACACGAAGTTCATCTTTGAGAATAGATCAAATCCATGTAGCACGAATTGATGGCGATTGTAACCAGGTACGTCAAGCTTAATAAGATCGATCGCGATTCTTTCAAAGAGTTTGCTAGTTACCAGTTCGTGTCCGAGTCTTCTTGAAACAATTTTGTGAGCTTTTGTGGTAGAGCAATAATGGCAATCTATTGTTGCTGGTGCTGCTTCCTCGCTCAGTACTTTTGCGCCTATCACGTTCTGATGTAACCGCTTAATGGCTTCATCTCCTGCATGTGCTAGTAGGCGATGAAAATGGCGCTTTCCAGCAGCGATTAGCGTTCTTGTGATTTGGCTGATTCTTGGGCGAGTGGCAGATGAAGCAAAGATTGCTGCTCGAGATGTCGGATCAGGCTGTGTTTGCTGTGAAGGCTGCTGGCGATGCATCAACACCCAGTGTCCGCCATGCTGCAATAGCCTGACTATAGTCTTAGTAGCCGTACGACTCTGGTTTGTAAATCGATAAAGCATATTTCAACCTGAATCGAAATGGATGCCATTAGATGCTAATCGCGACAGCGAGACAATGTTGGTGAAAAAGCTAGGAATATAGGCAACGTCATGCAGCGTCGTATTGGCTGGTCCTTCTGGTGTTTTGAGATCAATTGTTACCTTGCCAAAAGCTTTGATTTGCTGATAGGAGCCTCCTGCTATCAGGTAGTCGTCTTCAGAGGCAGGATGTGTAAATGTAAAATCGTTAGCATTATTGCATACATGAGTGTCGGCTGCTGGGTCAAGGATGAAGCTATATAGCAATGGATAGCTGCCTATCTCTGTAGAGAACGCGGTAGGAGGTGTACAAATTGCTTATGCAGAAGGCGATTTTAGCGTTTCAGTAGGGTGTTTTGAATCAAAATCGATGCTGCGAGTAGTTCTAGCATTAGAAGATAGTAGTGCTAGTGATGAGGACTTCTGCTCTGTACGTCGCCTCTTCTCTCTTTCTCGAATCCTCTTGACGATTCTTTTAAGGTTCCTGCTGGCGTCGATTTTTCTCTTTACCAGTTCACCAATCTCTGGATTGTAGTCAAAATCTTTGTCACGTGCATCAGGGTTGACATAGCCGCATTATCCCCATAGATGAACCCCTTGCTCGCAAAGACACTCTGATCCCTCTAGTGTGCTGGCATTAGGTGATCAAGCTCGCTTGCGGGATTTTGGTTGCTCTTCTCTGTCTAGGGTGGCTGCAGCAAATGCGCCGTGATTAACTAAGGCAGTGGTTAATATATGCGTTGTCCGGTAGTACCTGACAAAATCGGCTAGTACAGTCGTAAATTATAGGTCAGCTGAAGCTTCAGAGCTTTCCCTAGTTTCTTTTTGTTGAACCTAAATTGCTAAGGTGGCTGTATAAGCTGGCTTAATTGGCTTGATAGCACGAATAAGATCCTTGTGTGTGCAAAAACCAGCGATAATCGGAAGCTTGGCAGCTGAAGCTCGTAGGTAGGCTGCCTTATAGTCTATTGCCCATTTGTTAATGTTGGCTTGGCGTGTATTAAAAGGCTTGATGGCTCAGTATTCGATCTTAATTTGTAGCTCTCTGTCGGCATTTGTTGGGCAGAGCATTTCTTTGAGCTTGACTAGCTCCTTATGCGTTGTCTCGCAGTTTTCTAGTAGCAGTAGATATTGCTTTGCAATGTAGGTTGTAATGTATTTGTTGATTTCCTTGAAGGTGTCTTTCTGGCGTCGATACTCCTTCGCTTTCCTAGAGTAATTTTGGTTGGCAGTTGCCTAGGCTGTTTGCCGTTCGCTTGGAATCATAGCTTCACTACCGTCTAGGCTGCCAAAAGCATCAGGGTGAGGTTCTATAGGCGGGTCCAGCTTTTTGATTTCAGTGTCAGATTTGCTGGGATTAATGTAATCCCACACATCTCTGTTGGTAGCGATTCTTTTGACGACGATGAGCCACAGTTTCCAGTCAGCTAACGAGATAAGAAAAGGTTCTAAGCGCTCTAGGTTGGTAGGAGGCATGGTGGTTGCGATTACAGTTTAATTAAGCGAGCAAATGGATGCCAAAGTGCAAAATAGATAGATATATTATGTTAAATATGTGGTGGGTAGGTAGTAGTAGGTTAAATAGCACAAGCCAGGCTTATAACTATTACCATAAATTAAGCTTATTAAGCGGCTAAGAGACTAAACAAGTTTATATTAAGGACCTAAGAATCTAGAAGGTAAGTAGAGTCTATATATAGTAAAGAATTACTAAGCTAGTTAATAATATGTCCGATCAGAAGATCACTCTTATAGTAATAGATATTAATAAAATAATAATAGCTACTATATAAGTTAAGTACTTAGTTTTTAAATAAAACTACTAAATTAATAGTAGCTAAGTTCTTTTAGTTTTTCTATTAATTTATTTAGTAGTTTTTCTAGTGCTAAGAGCTAGCTCTCTAGTAAAGTCTTAAACTAAATCTATATACTTATTATACTAGTTATAATACTACTATTAATAAATACCTATCTGCGTATATAAAGTGTTTAAGAGCTTTTTATAAAATTCTTCTACTTATTAGTTTATAAATAGACTATATTCTTAAGCTAGGTAAAAGAAATTACTTTAGAATATAATAAAGTTAGTAGAGTCTTTAAAATAGAGCTTTTAGAAATTATAATAAGTATTAAATCTCTTATATAGATTACTCTACGTCTTTTTTAAGTAATTTATTATATACTAGTAACTAACTAGCTACTTACTTTTTTTTATTATATATATAAGTGTTAAGAGGTACTAGTTAGTAGAACTCTCCATACACATACATATATAAGAGATAATATTTTTCTAAATAACTTATTTAGTAGCTTTAGTAAACTAGTCTTAATTAGTATATACCTTATTCTCTAAAATATTTCTCTATTAATTAAAGGTAACGTTTTTATTATTTTTAAGTATTAATAGATTAAGAAATTATACTAAGCAGCTGTTGCCTTAATAGCTATCTATAATAAACATAATTAGTAAAATAACTAGTAAGTAAAATAATACTTAAAAAGTTTAGTTACTAAGATTTTTTATATTAGAACTATTATTAGATTCTATAGTGATATAGCTAGCCTAGTTATAAGAAGTCTATAATAGAGCTATAAAGTATATTTTCTTTACTAATATTAATAATAATACTAAGCTAGCCTTTACAGAGAGGAAAAAGTGTATATTATATATAAGTTTCTTTATTTATACTTTTAGTATTTTAATTTTATTTTCTTAATCAGCTATGCGTTTAAGCGTGTTATTTAGTAGCTAATAAAACTTAATAAACTTATTTCCAACCTTATTAAGCTTAGTTTTAGCTATATTAAGTGCTTTTTCTAGTATATTAATATAGTTATAATATATAAGTACTTTAAGATAACTATACTCTAGCTCACTAGTAATTATTATTTAATTAAAAGTTATTAGAGTAAAAAGCGTAACCTTTATTTTCTAAAGCTTATAAATATTAGTTTTCTAAATAGTATTCTTAATAATAGCTATAAAGAATTTCTTATTATATCATACCTAAATATAGAGCTTCTTAATAGTATAATTTTCTTTAATTATATTATTAGAGTAGTACGTGGCGGCACATCTAAGTAATTTAGAAATAAATATATAGTTATTACTAGTAGCTATTATTTTAAGATTAATTTTTATCTCTAGCGTAAAGAGCTTTCCTATAGTCTTAATTTATTTATTTTTATATATATATAAAGCTTCTAGCCCCTAGTAGGATAAAGTAATTAACTAATTCTTTAGTATAAAGAAAATAAGCTAGTAGTACTTATAGAAATTAGTTTCTCTAGTATAAAGAGAGTAGTTCTAAAAGAGGTGTTTACTAATAAAAAAAAAATAAACTAATAATACTCACGGGGGTTAGTTTCTCTAATAAAAAAAAATAGTTAAAAGAAAGAGAGAATTTACTAGATCTCTTATAGCTCTCTTTTAATCTAATAAATATATTACTTATTACTATAAATCTTTTAGTTACTTACTAAGTTACTTTTAAGGTTTACTATATAAAGCTTATATAGTATCACGGCTAGCATAAACCTGTAGGTAATTATAAGTAGTTATAAGTAATAAAACGCTGTATTAGAGCTATTCTAGTATAAAGAAGAGAAAAGAGTATAGAAAGAAAGCGGAAAAGGATTATATAGGCGCTTATAGCGTGCATATGAAAGCATAGCACGTAACTAGTAACGTTATCTATAATATAATAACGCAATAATATGTAGTAATGCTTCCTATAAACATGTCATATAACAGGCTATTATATATAGGCTATTACTTAGAATTTTAATTACCTACTACTATAGAACTTTCTAATAGAGATTATATACTTAATAAACTAATAACTTAGCATAGTTATATAATTAATCCTCTAGAAATAGTTATTAATAAATTAAATGCTTAGATTAATTATATAGGTTAACCTTAATATTATACTATTATTATCTAACTAAATAAAAGTAATTTTAATATAATATAATAACAGGCACAGTCTTTACGTGTTGTTATATAAATATAGATTAATAAAATAAATTAGCTCTATTTTAGCTATACTAAGATAGAAAGAGAAGAGATATAAAGAGGGCTTATTTTTAAATAAAATAGTATATAATTTAAGCATAAACTAGCTATACTCTAAGCTCTATACTAGATTATAGCTAGTATAATTAGTTATAATATTATATAATCTATAGTAAGCTAATTAAGCAGTACTATTACAAACATAAAAATAAGCTATATATAGATATATATATTAATAGTAACTAAATACTAGCACTTATAAATAGTGGGGCTAGTAAGATACTAATATTAAATAAATAAATATAAAAATACTAAATACTAACTAGAGTTTTAAATAAATCTATATAAAACAGATAAACGATAGTCTAATAATATTTAGAAAAAATCTAATTAATTTTAAAATAAGAAATATAACTATCTAAGTAGCAGGTTATAAAGATAACTACTATATTAAAATTATAAATTTAGGTAGTAAGAATTTTATCTTAAAATAAGACTAGCTAGCATAATAAAACCTAACTATTAATTAAAAAAGAAAAACTATAGACTATAGGAACGAATGCTATAGATAATAATAATAAGTAATAATTTAAATAAAGAAAGTAATACTTTATAATACTAAATTTATTATACTAAAAGAATACCAGGAGGAATTTGGAGAATGGTTCTTTAAAAAAGTTAAAAACTAATTACTAGAATACTAGAACTAGAACTATAAAATCATGCTTAAGAAAGGAATAGATTTAAAACTAGGACTACTATATCAGGTACCTATTTATTAACAAGAGGAGTTATAAAGGTTTCTATAGGAAAATTAGTAAAGAGAATATATATAAATAAGCTAAAATAAGATAGCTTCACTAATACTTTTTATATAAAAAAAAATAGAAAACTAAAGTTATGTATTAATTACGGACACCTTAATAAAACCATAATAAAAAATTATTATCTTATACTATTAATATTAGAACTTATAGATAAACTTAAAAGAGCTAAATAATTTAGCCTTTTTAATATTAAAAATAGATACTACTAGATACGAATAGCCGAAGGACACGAGTGGATAATAATATTTAAAATAAAATATAAATTATTTAAATACTTAGTTATACTAATAGGACTTACTAACGCACTAGTAATATTCTAGATATTTATTAACTATATACTAAGGAAATACCTAGATGTATTTATAATAGTATATTTTAATAATATACTTATATATATAAATAGAACACTAGAGAAACACGTTAAGTATACTAAAAAAATATTATAAAAACTTAAGAAACACAAGCTATATATTTAGACAAAAAAATTATATATTCTATAAAACAGAAATTAAGTTCTTAAGATATTTAGTATCTTAAAATGGAATAGTAGTTAATTCTAATAAAGCTAAAGATATTCTATCTTAGCTAACACTAATAAATATAAAAGAAGTTTATTTTTTCCTCAGATTTATGGAATTCTGTAGATAATTTATTAAGGATTACTTAAAAATCATATTACTCTTAATAGAATTACTTAAAAAGGATTAATAATTTAAGTAGAAATAACGCAAGAAAACCGCTTTTAAGATATTAAAAAAAATTCCGATAACTACTAATATTAAAGATATTTGATTTATAACTTTAAATAGAAATATATACAGACGTATTAGACGAAGCTATAAAAGTTATTCTATTATAAGTATAAAATAATAAATATAAATACTTAGTAGATTTCTTATCTTATAAACTTATAACTACTAAGTTAAACTATGACATTTATAATAAGAAACTATTGGTAATAGTTTAAGTATTTAAAAAATAGAGATATTACTTAGAAGGAGCTAAGTATTAGATTATTATATATTTAAATTATAAGAATCTAATAGTATTTATAATAACTAAAAAGTTAAATTAATAATAGATTAGATAATAAAAGCTAGTCTATACCTTTAACTTTTAAATACTTTATAAATTAGAAAAAGAAAATATAGTAGCTAATACACTTAGTTAAAAAGTAGACTATATACGGGATATACTAGAAATTTATAATATAATACTTAAGTAAAAACTAGACGAATCTTTAAGAAACTTATAAACAAATATTAAAACAGTAGTCATCATTAAGAATATATAGTAAAAATAAATTAGAAAATATAATAACAAATAACTATAATAGTATGAAATTAGAATTATTTTTGTACTAAATATATTATAGACTAAACTCATTAAGGACTAACACTTAACTAAAATATATAAATATTAAGGAATTAAAAAGACTATAGAATGAGTTAACAGACACTTCTAGATTTCTAGAATATAAAAAAAGATTAGAACTATTCTTTTAGAATGTATTAAGTATAAAAAGAATACGGTATTAAAATATAAAGAATATAGATTTATATAACTAATTTCTTTACTAGACCTATTATAGAAATTAGTTATAATAGACTTTATTATAGGAATACTAATAATAACTATTTTTTAAGACTAATAGTATAATATGAAACTAGTTATAATAAACTAACTTATAAAATACATATATTTTAAACTAACACACACAGAAATTAAAGCAAATAAATTGGTAACTATATTTATTAAACTATTAATTACATAATATAGATTACTATAAGAATTTATTACAAACAGAGATAAATTATTTACATTAATATTCTAAAAAATATTTATAAAAAAGCTAGGGGCTAAATACTGTCTCTTAATAGCATTTTATTTATAAATAAATAGATAAATAAAATAAACAAACTAAACACTAGAATAATACCTATAAATATATATTAATAAATAATAAGATAATTAAATTAACTTATTACTAATAGCTAAGTTTATATATAACTCTATAAAGTTATTAACTATAGGAAAATTACTATTTTATGTAAACTATAGTTATAAGTCTATAGCATATTAAGAACCACAGAAACTAAATAAGATATCAGAATTTATAAGGCTAAAAGCTAAGGAACTATAATAACTTTACTAGAAAATTATATGGAAAATCACCTATAAAGATAATTTTAGCAAATAATAAAAGGATAAGTTTAAAGTTAAGGGACTAATTTTTAAAGAGAGGAATAAAGTTTTTCTATTATAAAAAAACTTAAAAACTAAATAACTATTAAGAAAACTAGATCACATTAAATTAGGACTATTTAAAATTAAAAAATAAATAAAACCTGTAAATTATAAACTATAACTACCTAAAAATATAAGAATTTATCTAGTTTTTTATATTTTGTTACTAGAACTAGTACTATAGAATACTAAATTATAAATAAAACTTAGACTTAAGAAAGACACTACTAAGTATAAAGTTTACTAAATTCTAGACTACTAATAGTTTAGGCGTTAGTAAAAGTATTTAATTAAATAAAAAAATTATAGACTTAAAGATAATATATAGAAGCTAGTTAGGAACTTAAAGAATAGTTTAGAGCTAATTAACTAGTATTATTAAATAAAATAATAAATACTTACTCTAAGACTATATCTAATAAATAAAGAGAATATATAACGTTTTATTTAAAATTAGAAAAAAAAACAAAGTAATACTAAATACTATAGATAATAGTATACTAGATTAATTCTAATAGTTTTTTTTTTTAATTATATAAACTTCGTTAATTGAGGCGAGCTCACGCTGGAATATCTTTTTTTTTTAAAAATCTATTTAAACTAGTTACTAACAGAGCTAGACTTTATAAGCTTATAATTTATAATTTAAAATTAATAGTTACTATTAAATATTTTATAACTAGTCTAAAAGAATATAATAAGCTTTAAGAAACTCCTAATAGGACTTTTTAATCTGCTAATATAACTTCTTCTTATTATAATCTAAATAATTCTATTTTTATTACAAGACTATAAGATCGTACTTTATGTTTTAATTAATATACTTAGAACATTATTCTAAAGCTAAATTCACTAAATAATAGTAATTATTATTATAATAATAAGAATAAGAGGACGGTATAAAATAGCTATACTTTTAAATCTTTTAAGCTAAATAATAAGCTTATATTAAAAATAATTCTACTTAAGTCATTCTTAAGAAATTAGAAAAATAAAAAAGATATAAAAGGTTTTTATAATCTTAGCTTTTATATAAAGAACTAGCTATTTTTATACTATTTATAAAAAAAAACAGAATAACCTTTAGGCCAAAGGCTTAGAGAAAGAGGATAATATTATAAACTATAATAAAAATAAAAACATAACTAAGAAAGTGTTACTATAAAAGGTATAATATAAAAAAATATATAAATAATACTAAAGAATAGAAGTAAACTAGAGAAAATAGAACTTATAAATAAGACTACTCTAAAGTAAGTTCAAGTTCTATAGGAAATAACACCTAAAGTAGGTAAGTAGGTTAGATAGCTAGTTATAGTAAAACATAAGAAAAATAAATATTAATAAGAAAGATAAGAATAGATATACGCTAAAGCTAAACTCATTTTCTCTTATTTTCTTTAATAGTATTTAATATACTTTTAATTAATATATAATATATACATAAAGGATTTACTATAAGTATAAAATATTAGATAGTTTATAGTTACTCTAAAATTAAGATTTATACCTTAAGTAAAATCGTTTAATACTATTCTGTTAAATCTTAACTTACTGTATTACTTCTTTTTATTTTAACTAAGTTTAATTAACTTCTACTAAGTTTAACAAGCTATCTAATTCAGACATAAGGGAATTAATTAAGGTATTATATAATTAATTAAATAACTAGTTACTAGTTTAACGTTATATTAGTAAGTTAGTAACCTATAATATTATAACTACTATTTTAAGAGAGTAGAAAAAGTTATTTGATAGATTTTAATACTATATTATTTAAATAAAGTCTATAATAACCTATTATAAAGATAAACAAGAACTTTACTTATTAGAAGAAAGTAGTAGTAAAGAGGAAATTATAGTAGAATTTTTATCTATAACTAAAAGTATATAATAAATTATTTAAGAATAAAAAGCCGCTATTATAAAGCTATATAATACTCTAGTTACTTTATAATAATAGGTAGTAGTAAGTAAAGTTATAAAAGAAAAGACCATAAAAATATAATCTCCTATAAAATTTAATAGTAATTAAGATAAACTTAAAACCTTTATAGTAATAATAGACCTATACTATTATTTTAATTAAGTATTATTTATAACTAATTAAGATTAAATCTTAGTAGCTGGTATAAATATAATAGAAAGAGCTATAAAATAGTTTAAACTACTTACTTAAAACTATTTAGTAAATAGAAAACCTAATTTAGGAGTAGTAGAACTTAGGGATTATAACAGTAATATATAACAAGCTTTTAAAAACTATAAAAGCTTTAAAAAGGAAATAATCATAGTCTTTAAAGAAATTAATAAAGAAATAGAAGTAATTTAGAAGCTTTAATAACTTAAGTAATACATATTAACAGCTAATTACATAATAGAGTTTAAATAAATCTAATTACGACTTAACTAAATAGACCAACTATTAGTTATAATGTACTATAAAAGATTAAAAAATAGAATTAAAGATAAAATCTCTAAAGGCAAATAACTAAGCACATTACTTAAAATTATTAAATAAATAGTAACTATTAATAATTTTTAATACTAATATAAGTAAGAAAAGAAAGTATGAGCTAAACTAGTAATCTATATACCTAAAAAAAAAAAAATACCTAAACATATAATAAAATAGATATTAATTATAATAAAATCTTTATTAATAAATAATAAGGAAAGTAAACTAAGAAATGAATAGAATACTATACATAAAAAGCTTATCTAAAATATAGAAAATAAAGATATTTTATTAAAGACTATAAATAATAATAAATAAACGTTAAAAAAACGTATATCTAAATTAAGATATTAAAGAAAATTAAATTAGCTATAGTTTAAGTAGAATAAGCATAAAACCAAATTACTAAAGAAACTATTATATAATAAATTTAGAAAAAATAGTACTAAATTTATAAAAGCTATATATATTTTAGATAAGAATATAAAATACTATATTAATAAGTAAAGAATTATTTAGCTGAACAGGCTAATAATATAATTACTATTATATAAAAAATAGCTATTAAATAATACCACACTAATTTACTAGAAAAAGGTAACTAGTTTTATGAGATAATACAACAGAAAAAAGGACCTTTTAAGAAAGAAAATTAGAAATTCAGATAAAGAAAAAATTATAAAACAGAGAGCAAAAAGAAACTTATATCTATAATAATTATATAATAAGTATACTAGAAATACTATTAGATATGTAAATTAAAATACTATTTAAAGAAATATTATATTACTAAACACTAGAAAGTAACTCTAGAAGATAGGATATATAAATACTAATAAGTACTATAGTTAATAAAAAATAAGTAATATAAAAAGCTAACTAAATAAAAACTAGCTATATAGATAAATAAAAACTATTAATAAATATTTATATTAGTTACTACTTATGTAACATACTACCACCCTATTAAATATTTAAAACTAAAATAAAATTAAAATAAAAAGGAGAAAGAAATATCTTTACTAACTTTATAAATAAAAAATAATAACACTATAAATAGAGTAATAAGAAAATAATACTAGATATATATAGTATTAGATTATATAGAAATAGACTATAAATAAAATAAATATAAATAGCTATTATAAAATAAATACTAGCTAGAACATTAATTATACTAAGCTAAATACTGTTAAGAAAGATAGCTAGCTACAAAATTATATAAGAAACTCATATATTAAAAGTGCTTCTTAAAATAGAAATGTAAGAATCATAAAAAGAAAACTAAAAACACATATAAAATGCTTAATAAAGAAATATACTAACTCTAGAAATATCTAATTTATAGACTTAAAAAAGAAATACTAAAGAAATAACTACTACTTAGGAGTTTACTATATATAAAAAACTAAAAAACTAGTAGACTGTAACCAAGCCACCAGAAAGCTAAAAAAAAATTAGAAAAAATATATTAATTATATATACTTAACTAAACTAAAGGAGATATAAAAATAAGCTATATATAAACACATATATTAATAATAACTAGATACTAGTATTTATAAATAGTAGGGCTAGTAAGACACTAATATTAAATAAATAAATATAGAGATATTAGATACTAACTAGGGTTTTAAATAAACCTATATAAGTAAAACACATAAATAATAGTCTAATAATATTTAGAAAAAATCTAATTCATCTTAAAATAAGAAATGTAACTATTTAAGTAGCAGGTTACAGGAATAACTGTTATATTAAAATTATAAATTTAGATAGTAAGAATTTTATCTTAGGATAGAACTAGCTAGCATAATAGAATTTAACCATTAATTAGAAAAGAAAAACTATAGGCAATAGGAATAAATACTATAGATAATAATAATAAGTAATAATTTAAATAAAGAAAGTAATACTTTATAACACTAAATTTATTATACTAAAAGAATACTAGGAGGAATTCAGAGAATAGTTCTTTAAAAAAGCTAAAGACTAATTACTAGAATACTAGAACTAGAATTATAAAATCACACTTAAGGAAGGAATAGATTTAAAACTAGAACTACTATATCAGGTACCTATTTATTAATAAAAGGAGTTATAAAGGTTTCTGTTCGAAAACTAGTAAAGAGAATATATATAAATAAGCTAAAATAAGATAGCTTTACTAATACTCTTTATACTAAAAAAAATAAAAAACTAAAGGTTATGTATTAATTACAGACACTTTAATAAAACCATAATAAAAAATTATTATCTTATACTATTAATATTAGAACTTATAGATAAGCTTAAAGGAGCTAAATAGTTTAGCCTTTTTAATATTAAAAATAGATACTACTAGATATAAATAGCTAAAGGACACGAGTGGATAATAGTATTTATAATAAAATATAAATTATTTAAATACTTAGTTATACTAATAAGACTTACCAACGCACTAGTAATATTCTAGATAATTATTAACTATATACTAAAGGAATACCTAGACGTAATTATAATAGTATATTTTAATAACATGCTTATATATATAAATAGAACACTAAAGGAACACGTTAAGTATACTAAGAGAATATTATAAAAGCTCAAAAAACACAAGCTATATATTTAAACAGAAAAATATATATTCCACAGAATAGAAGTTAAGTTCTTAGGATATTTAGTATTCTAAAATGGAATAGCAGTTAACCCTGATAAAGCTAAAGATATTCTATCTTAGCTAACACTAATAAATACAAAAAAAGTTTATTCTTTCCTTGGATTCATGGGCTTCTGTAGATAATTTATTAAGAATTACTTAAAAATCACATTACTCTTAACTAAATTGCTTAAAAAGGATTAATAATTTAAGTGAGAACAACACGAGGAAACCGCTTTTAAAATATTAAAAGAAATATTCTAATAACTACTAATATTAAAGATATTTAATCTATAACTTTAAATAGAGATATATATAAATATATTAGATAAAGCTATAAAAGCCATCCTACTATAAGTATAGAATAATAAGTATAAATACCTAGTAGATTTTTTATCTTATAAACTTATAACTACTAAGTTAAATTATGATATTTATAATAAGAAACTATTAGTAATAGGTTAAGCATTTAAAAAATAGAAACATTACTTAGAAGGAGCTAAGTATTAAATTATTATATATTTAAATTATAAGAATCTAACAGCATTTATAATAACTAAGAAGCTGAATTAATAATAGATTAGATAATAGAAACTAGTCTCTACCTTCGACTTTTAAATACTTTATAAATTAGGAAAAGAAAATATAGTGGCTAATACACTTAATTAAAAAGCAGACTATATATAGGATATACTAGAAATTTATAATATAATACTTAAGTAAGGACTAAACAGATTCTTAAGAAGCTTATAAATAAATATTAAAATAATAGTTATTATTAAGAATATATAGTAAAAATAAATTAGAAAATATAATAACAGATAACTATAATAGCATGAAACTGGAACTATTTTTATACTAGATATATTATAGACTAAACTTATTAAGAACTAACACTTAGCTAAAATACACAGATATTAAGGAATTAAAAAGACTATAGAATAAGTTAATAGATACTTCTAGATTCTTAGAATATAAAAAAAGGGTAGAGCTATTCTTTTAGAATGTATTAAGTACAAAAAAAAATAAAATATTAAGATATAAAGAATATAAACTTATATAACCAATTTCTTTACTAGACCTATTATAGGAATTAGTTATAATAGACTTTATTATAGGAATACTAATAATAACTATCTTTTAAGGCTAATAGTATGATATAATACTAGTTATAATAAACTAACTTATAAAATATATATACTTTAAACTAATACACATAGAAATTAAAGCAGATGAATTAGTAACTATACTTATTAAACTATTAATTACATAATATAAATTACTACAAGAATTTATTATAAATAAAGATAAATTATTTATATTAATATTCTAGAAAATGTTTATAGAAAAGCTAGGGGCTAAACACTACCTCTTAATAGCATTTTATTTATAAATAGATAGATAAATAGAATAGACAAACTAAACACTAGAATAATACCTATAAATATACGTTAATAAATAATAAAATAATTAGATTAACTTATTACTAATAGCTAAGTTTATATATAATTCTATAAAGTTATTAACTATAGAAAAATTACTATTTTATATAAACTATAGTTATAAGCCTACAGCTTATTAAGAACTATAGAAACTAAATAAAATATTAGAATCTATAAGGCTAAAAGTTAAGAAACTATAATAACTTTATTAGGAAATTATATAGAAAATTACCTATAAAGATAATCTTAGCAAATAATAAAGGATAAGTCTAAAGTTAAGAAACTAATTTTTAAGAAAGAGGATAAAATTTTCCTATTATAAAAAAACTTAAAAATTAAACAACCATTAAAAAAACTGGATCACATTAAATTAGGACTATTTAAAATTAAATAATAAATAGAATTTATAAATTATGAACTATAACTATCTAAGGATATAAGAATTTATTTAGTTTTTTATATTTTATTACTAGAACTAGTACTATAAAATGCTGAACTATAGATAAAACTTAGACTTAAAGAAGACACTACTAAGTATAAAGTTCACTAAATCCTAAACTACTAATAGTTTAGGTATTAGTAGAAGTATTTAGTTAAATAAAAAAATTATAAACTTAAAAACAACACATAAGAGCTAGTTAGGAACTTAAAGAATAATTTAAAGCTAATTAACTAGTACTATTAAATAAAACAGTAAACACTTACTTTAAGGCTATATTTAATAAATAGAAAGAATATAGAACATTCTATTTAAAACTAGAAAAGAAAAGTAAAGTAACACTAGATACTATAGATAGTAGTATACTAAATTAATTCTAATAGTTTTACTTTTTCTTTTCTATTATATAAACTTCGTTAATTGAGGTGAGCTTACGCTGGAATATTTTCTTTTTCTAAGAATTTATTTAAGCTAGTTACTAACAGAGCTAGAACTTATAAGCTTATAATTTATAATCTAAAGTTAGTAGTTACTAGTAAATACTCTATAACTAGTTTAAAAGAATATAATAAGTTTTAAGAAACTTCTAACAGGACTTTTTAATCTACTAATATAACTTTTTCTTATTATAATTTAAATAATTTTATTCTTACTATAAGACTATAAGATTGTATTTTATGTTTTAATTAATATACTTAGAACATTACCCTAAAGCTAAATCCACTAAATAATAGTAATTATTATTATAATAATAAGAATAAGAGAATAGTACAAAATAGCTATACTCTTAAACCTTTTAAGCTAAATAATAAGCTTATATTAAAAACAATTCCACTCAAGTTATTTTTAGGAAATTAGAAGAATAGGAAAGGTATAAAAAGTTTTTATAATCTTAGCTTTTACGTAAAGAACTAGTTACCTTTATACTACCTATAGAAAAAAGAACAGAATAATCTTTAAACTAAAGACTTAAAGAAAGAGGATAATGTTATAAACTATAATAAAAATAGAAATATAGTTAAGAAAGTGTTACTATAGAAAGCATAGTATAAAAAAATATATAAATAATACTAAAAAGTAGAAGTAAACTAGAGAAAGTAGAACTTACAAATAAAACTACTCTAAAGTAAGTTTAAGTTCTATAGAAAATAATACCTAAAATAGGTAAGCAGGTTAAGTGACTAGTTATATCAAAATATAAAAATAATAAATACTAATAAAAAAGATAAGAGTAGGTATAAGCTAAAGCTAAACTTATCTTCCTTTATTTTTTTTAGTAGTATTTAATATACTTCTAATTAATATATAATATACGCATGAAGAATTTACTATAAGTATAGAACATTAAATAACTTATAGTTACTTTTAATTCTTTATAGTTACTCTAAAATTAAGATTTACACTTTAAGTAAAATAGTTTAATACTATTCTATAAACCTTAACTTACTGTATTACTTCTTTCTATTTTAACTAAATTTAATTAACTTCTACTAAGTCTAACGAGCTATCCGATCTAAATATAAGAAAACTAATTAAGATATTATATAATTAGTTAGATAACTAGTTACTAGTTTAACATTATATTAGTAAGTTAGTAACTTATAATATTGTATTTATATTATAATACATAAAAACTAAGCCCGTCATTATAATTAATTAAAATATAGTTTAGTAAATAGTATTTACTTTTTAACTTATATTAATACAGCACTTTTATAAAACTATTAAAGTAATTTTATTATAAACTTTTAAAACTTTTTAATATTTTTATTTTTATATAATTTAGTTTTAGTTTAATATTACTAACTATACTATTAACTTTAGTTAGTATATAATTAAGTTTAATTTTAATTTTAAATATTTATTTTACTTTTATATATAAACTTATTTTAAATTTATTTAAATAAACTTTTATAGTTATTTAAAGTTAGTTATATATATTATAATTAAAATTTAATATATTTTAGTAGTACTTATATTTAATTAACTTACTAAAATAAATATAAAATAAAATATTAAGAAAATATGTTATATTTTTAAATTTTATTTAAAAAACAAAACTAAAAATTAACTTATTAGTATATTTTTATATATATTAAATCTTAATCTTATAAATTTCTAATTTATAAAAAAACTTTTATTTATTATATGTATTTAACTTTATTTATTAAATGGTTTTATAATACTTATAAAAAAGATTATAAAATAAAAATTATATAATTTATAAACTATTTTAGCTATTACTTACTTAATTTAAAGTATACTTTTTAATATATATTTATTAAAACTAAAGTATTTTTTTAGTATATATAACTAAAAAAAAATAATGTATTTAATAAGTAAGTAGGCTAGGTAAGTGTTATAGCCAGTATAAACCTATAGATAATTATAAGTAGTTATAAGTAATAAAACACTATATTAAAGCTACTCTAGTATAAAGAAAAGAAAAAAAGAAAGAGTAGAAAAAGAGAGAGAAATAAGGCTTTTATAGAGTACTCTTAAAGTATATATAAAAGTATAACATATAACTCACGAGCGTAACAGGTAACTTATATATAAAATACTTTATATAACTATAGTATATAATAAGCTGTCACAGCAAGTAAATAGGCCATCTTAAAAATTCAAAAGCCTTTATTTTAAAGTACTATTAATTATTTATTAAATTTTTAGAATTTATTATTAAGTAGTTATTAAAATATTTAAGTGTAAATTCTTAGACTTTTAGTAAGTTTTAAATAGTCTACTTACTTATCTAGTTTACTTACTTATTAAATACATTAATATAAAATTTAAAATAACTAGTAAATAGCTTACTATAAAATATAAGTTAAAAAAATTATAAATATAAAAATACTAATAAACTATAAAATTTTAAAATAATTTTTTTACTAAATTTATAGTATTTTAATACTATTTAGTACTTTTATTTTAAAGTACTAAAATAACTTAAATTTATTATATAAAAATAATATAGTAATAAAATTTTTAAATTTTTTATAATTACTATTTTATTACTATTTACTTTTAAGTAACTTTTTGTTAAAACAAGTAAATAAATAAATTAATAGTTTTTTTTAAATATTATTTAGTAATTAATAGAGTTAATGAATTAACTTAATAAATAAAATAAAATGTTATTACTTTTATTACTAGTTTTTTTGTAATTTTTAAAAGTTAGTTTTAATATTTAATATTACTACTAATAGTTAGTTATAATACTTTTTTTTTATTTTCTATTTTTTTTTTAACTACTATTAGTATTACTATAAAATTATTTTTTTTAAATTTTTACTATATTATTAGTTAGTAGTATTTTTTTAGCTTTAAATAAAAATATTAGAGTAAAGTAAAGTATTTAAAAAAAGTTTAATTATATATTATAGTAGTTTTATTTTTTTTTTATAAAATGTTTATATAAACCTTTTTAAAAAAGCTATTAACTTATTAATTAATAACTTAATTAACTATTAATATATTTAATTAATTATTTTGTTTTATTTACCTATATAAAGTAAAATTATTTAATGTAATATATTATTATTATTTACTTTACTATAATATATATATACTTATTATTATAAATTTAATTCAATTATTAATAGTTTATTTAATAATTTTATTTTAATAACTTAGTTTATACTACTTATAATATTAATTACTTAACTAGGTCAAAAAAATTGTACTTAAGTAGTTATAAAATAGTTTATAAAAACTAAAATACTTACTTAGTTTTAAGTAGTAAAAGTAATTAATATTAAGAAAATAAATAACTTCTATCTATTTTAAAGCCTAGACCAATAATAGGAAATTAAAAAAAAGTATAAAAAAAAGAAAGAAATAAGATTATTTATAAAACATAAACGCAATAGCTTAAAATACAAACTATAAAAAAAAAAAAAAAAGTAGAAATAAAGTACTATAATAGTAAAGTATTAACTTCTTTTTAGTATAATATACTTAAGAGATTTTTTACTAGTAAGTTTTTTCTATAAAAGAAATTAGCCTACATAAACCTATTAAAAGGATTAAATTAAGTAGTAAATAAAAATAATATTAATATTAATTACTTATTTACTTAAAATTAAATTTTTAAAAAATATACTTTATAGTTTTAATAAAAGTTTTTATTATATAACTTTTAATTTCTATATTACAAAAGCAGTATGCTATATATATATTAGAATTTTTTAATATATTATGTTTTTTTATTAACTATTTAACTTTTTTAGTATTTTTTTTATTATTTATAAAAAAAATTATAAAAAAGTAGATAACATTTAATAAACTTATTAATTATTTTTTATTTAAATATATATTTGTTTTCTTTTTATTGTTTTTTATAATCTAGTTTTAATAATATTAAATACTTATTAATTATTTTTTTTAAAGTTTATTTAAACTTTTTATATATAATAAATTTCTTAAAGTGTTTTATATTATTTATGCTAAATAATTTAGAATAATAATAAATATATAAAGAAATAAACTTAAATATAATAAATAAAAAATAATATAATTATATACTAAAATAAAAAAAAAGTTTATGAGTAATAATAATAATTTTATTTAATATATTTATATTACAATACTAACTAATTATAAAGTTATTATAGTAATAACTATTAAATTATGGTAAATTATAATAGTAAAAAGGTAAATAAATACTTAAATTTTTTTTAATAAAAACTATTTTAATTTTATGTTATAATAAAATTATTTAAATACTATTTAGTACTAATAAATTTTATAAATAATAATAATAGTAATATTATATAAAAGGTATTTTCTTTATTTTTAAGTATACTTTAACTAAAGCTTTAATACTAGTTACTTATATAACTGTAATAGTTTTCTAACTTTAGACTTTTTTTTAAGATTTTTTTTACTAGTAATATATATATAGTTGTACTTCTTTTTATTAATTTTAAAATTTTTTTTTATACTTTTTATACTTTTTACTTAAATACTTTTTATATTTAAAATCTTTATATTTCTACTAAAATAGGTAGCTAGTATAAGCTATAAAAAAGTTTAAAAATATACTAATTATAATTATATATACTTAAATTTAAGTATTACTTATATTTTCTTTTTAAGTTTTAACTTTAAATGTAAAAATTAATTAAATTTATAAATTCTTTACTTTTTATATGTACTTTTTAGTTAAGTTTATATTAAATTATATATATATTAAGTTTAAAAGCCTATTAAATACTTTATAATTAAATTAATTAATATAATTAATAAGTAGTAAGTTATATAAAAATTGTTTTTAATTTTATAGTACTTAGTAGTAGTTTAAGAGCTAAATAGTAAGCTAGTTAAATTTTTAAATTTTTAATTTTTTTTTTAGCTTTTAAAGTTTTTTTAAATATATATTTTTAATTACTTTTAAACTACTATAGAGTAATAATATATTTATTATATTTAATAATATAAAAGCTTATTACTTTATATCTTAATATTTTATTTAACTTAGTAACTAAATTTTATAAACTTTTAATACTTTATTTAGTTTAGTAGCTAGATTTTATAAACTCTTAATACTTTATTAAATATAGTAGCTAAGTTTTATAAACTTTTAATATTTTATTTAGCTTAGTAGTTAACTTTTATAAACTTTTAATACTTTACTTAACTTAACAGCTAAGTTTTATAAACTCTTAATATTTTACTTAATTTAAAAGCTAAGTTTTATAAACTTAATACTTTATATACTATTTTTGTAAAGTCTAGAACGTGCTTTAAAAAAATAAGAAAATAATAAAACTATTTTATTTCTTATACTAGTTTTATACTTATACGTATATTTATACTTTTATAAAAAAAAAGTAATATAAAACTAAAAGATTTTTTACTTTTAAATAGTTTATAAGTTATTACTAGTAAGCTTATAAACTACTACTAGTTATATATAATTACTTACTTAAAACTTGTAATATTAATTTAGTACTTTATAGTTAGTTTAAATTTAACTTAATTAATTTATATATTATTATAAACCTCTTATAAAGTTTTAGCTAAGCTAAAAATTTTGTTTATAAAAAATATATTTTTATTTAATTAATTTCTATATATTACTATAAGCTTACTAAAAAGCTTTAACTAAAACTAGTTTTTATTTATAAAAAATACATTTTTATATTATAAAAATATTTTAAAGCTATTTTAGTATAAATTACTACTTGTAATTATAAAACTAAAATTTAAAAATAATTAACTATTAGCTAGTTATATATAGAGCCTATTTAAGTAGTATTTTTTCTTAAATATATTAAAGTTTAGTTATTTTTATACTTTTATTTAATTAAGCTATAGTTTTCTACTTTATTAAACTTTAAAGTTTTAATAAAGTTTGCTACTATATTTACTATATATATTTAATAGCTATTAGCTTTATTAAAATTAATACTTTACTAATTATTTACTAAGTAATTACTTAATAACTTTTTACTTAATTATAAAGCTAATTTAAGAATTTTTTTTTTTTACTTTATTATATCTCCTATAAATAATTTAATTTTAAAATCTTAATACTTTATTATTATTTAGTAGTTAAATAAAAGTTTAAATTATTATTAAGCTATAGCTTAAAACTTGTTAAATTTTTACTACTATATATAATTTATAATTTAAAATTAAATTTATGTAAACTAAATACTACTAAACTAGCTTTTAGTATAAAACCTTTTTTAATAAAATTTATTAATAATTAGTTATTAATATACTATTTTAATAGTTTTTATTTAAACTTTAAATAGTTTTAAAAGCTATTTATTTTATTTATTAATATTTTTATATTAATTTTAAGCTTTATTAGTTAATATTTATATTAATTATAGTTACTATTTAATTAATTTAATTACTTATCTTCAAAATCTTTTAAAAATAGAAAACTTTTTAAAAATAGAAAACTTTTATAAAGTTTATAAGCTATACATGAAAAGCTTTATTACTTATATTTATATATTAATTAGATTTAATTTAATTTTTCTAACTTTATACTTAATTAAATGCTTTTTTTTCTACTAAGTTTTTTATTAAAGTTAATTTTATAATAGCTACTTTATATAAAGCTAAATTTAGTAGACTTTTAAAGTACTTTTAATTATATTTTCTTTAAGCTTTAAAACAAGTTTTAAGAAAAAGAAAGATAATATAAAAGTATTTTTCTTATTTTTAAGTATACTTTAGCTAGAGCCTTGGTACTAGCTACTTATATAACTTTCGTAGTTTTCTAATCTTAGGCTTTTTTTTAAAGTTTTATCTACTAACAATATATATATAGTTATGTCCTTTTTTATTAATTTTAAAGATATTTCTTTTATTTTCTATAACCTTTACTTGAATACCTTTTATATATTAAAATAAGTATGTTATAATATTAGCTCCTTTTAACTACTTTTATATTATATATTATTTATGTACTATTTATATATTATTTACATGTTATTTACATGTCATTTATATATTATTTATATATTATTTATATATTATATAATGTATAGACTAGAGTCTATATATAAGTAACTTAATATTTATTTCTTTTCTTTTCTTTTTTTTATCTAAATATTTTAAGCTATTATAGTAACTATAATAAAGTAGTAGTAAGTTAATAAAACTACTTAACATTATCTTAAGTATTAACTATATTAGGAAAGTATAAAGCTAGTAAATAATAATAAGTAAATATTTTATGTATTATATTTCTATAAACCCTATACTTATTTAAAAAATGTTTTTATTATTTTAGTATTTTAATTTAGGTAGGCTAAAAAACACTAAAATAACTAAATTATAGGTAGATATTAAAATAGATAGTAGTAATTATACATAAATAAATAAATAAAGCAGGCAATATAAAGGTAAATATATAAAATAATAAAAACATTTTAAAATAGAGATTTAGTAGTGCTGGGCGGTACTAGAATAATAAAATTATAAGAAAAGAAATATAAAGTACATAAATAAATAAAAGAAACTAAGTAAGAGAAAATAGAATAAAAATAATAAATAACTATAAATAGTAAGTAGTAATAGACAGTAGGTAAAAGTATATAATTTATATATAATAATATATTTTAAACTATATACCTAGTAATATATTTTAGATTATATATATAGTAATATATTTTAAATTATATACATAGTAATATATACTAAACTATATATATAGTAATATAATTTAAATTCTTTATATAGTAACTTAACTTAGATTTTGTACATAATACTATAACTTAGAGCAAATCTAGGCTATATAAATCTAGAAAATATTTAAAAAAAACTATTACTTTTTAAGATTCTACGTACAAAATCTTTTATACAAAATTAGGTAAATATCTAAGGTTTTTATTTCTAGAATTAGGGTGTTTTTATCTCTAACTATATAAGATATTATATCCTAGAATTTAGAATCTTATACTAAAGAGAATACTTTATAAAAGTCTTAATTATATTTTACTTACTTTATTTAAATCAAGCTAGTAATAATTAATAAATTAAAGATATAATTCTAAACTAATAGCTTTAGTTAAGTTATTTACTATTACTTAAGAAATTAGTAAGTAAAGTGTAGTAACTTATCTACTTTATACCTAATTCTATATATAGTAATATTAAACGTTAATATAATTATTATACTTATAAAATTTAGGGTTTTTATATAAAGCTATAGTATTTTTATTATTTGTATAAATTTTAACAAATTAATTATCTTAAAAGTAGTAAATAAAAATAATAATATATTATATATATAATTTAGTTAATATTTTACTAATAGTTATAAAGTAAAAAATTTATTAATTTAATTAATTAAAAATAAATATAATATTAAAAACAATAATTATTAAAATAAATTAGTATTTAATTTTACTACTATTAATAAAAAAAACAGCTAAATTACTTTATTAATAAAGTTACTAAAATATACTAAGTTTATGAAACTATAACAAAATATTTAATAAAATACTAAGTTATTAAAAATATATTACTTAAGTTATGTGCTAGCTATTAGTATTATTTAGTATATACTATTATTTAGTACTTAACTTACTTTAATAAAATTACTTATAAAAAGATTATTAATAGTATAAAGTAAAATTTTAATAATATACTTTAAAAATACTAGTTTTATTAATAAATATTAAAAAGTTAAAAAAGTTAAAAAAAGTAAATTAAATTATATATTTTTTATAGTATGTAAAACCTACTTAAAAGTTATATTATTTACTTAAATACTTACTATATATTTCTACTAAAATTTTCGTCTATTAATATTATATTTTACTTATATAATTATAATAACATAAATTAATAATTTAAATATAATTTTAATACTTTTTTATACATAGCTAGTAATTTTTATAAACTAATTATAAGTAAATAGTATAAAAGTATGTAACTTATTAATTAAAGTAAAAATGAAAATTTAATTTTATATTAAATTAATAAGTTTTTTCTAAAAATTTAAATATATAAATAGGAAACTACATAAATAAAACTAATTACATTAATATTAATTTTTTTATTTAATACTATTTATTACTATTTATTTATATAATAAATTTAAAAACACTATTATTTTATTTTATAGTTATAGTATTTATTTTTTGTTATTTTTTAATTAAAGTAATTTAATATTTTTATGTACAATTTTTTTAATTAATAATTATTAAAACTTAATATTATTTATTAAGTAGTTATATTTAAATTTTTAAAATTAAAAGTATTTTTAAACTAAAATAAAAAGTATTATAATAGTATTTTTAGTACTTATACATAATTTAAAAAAAAAATTTATTAGTAATAAAATACTTATTTTAAATAATATATTTACAACTTTAATATAAGTATTATATAAACTTAAATAACTAAACCTTTTATATTTAGTACAAAATTTAACTAAATAAAATATAAATTATTTTAACGTTATTTGAAAATAATATTATAATAGTTGAAGTACATATACTTTAATTTATAAATAAATAAATAAATAAATAAATAAATAAATAAATAAATAAATAAATAAATAAATAAATAAAATACAATATAGTATTTAATAATATATATACTAATAAACTGTAAAATAACTAAATTATATTACTACTAATTACTAAGTTTATATATACTAGTATAAATTTATTAATAAATACTTATATAAAAGTTAAAACTTTAAGTATTATATAAAAATATATACTAAATTATTTGCTAAAACTTATAAATTAAAAAGTAAACTAATAAGTTAAAAGTTAAAAAACTAACTTTTTGAAAAAAAAAAAATATTTTTTTATTACAAAATCTTTTTAAGATAAAATAATTATTAAGAAAACTAAATTATATTTAAATTAAACTATTTAAAATTAAAAAGTAAATAAAGTTATAAACCTTAAGTTATAACTACTAAAGGCAAAAAAAAAAGTTTATTTAACTTTTTATATTTTATTTTTAAAACTAGTACTATTAAATACTTTATTAATAAAAAAACTTTAGTTAAAACTAAATTGTAACTTTAAATAAATAATAAATAAAAAATTTAAACTGTAAAAAAATACACGGTAGTAAAAATATTTAATTAAATAAATAAATTATATATTTAGAAAATATATATAAAAAATAATTAAGTATATAAAATATTATATTTAACTAATTAACTAGTTTTACTTTAATAATATAAAATTGTTAAATTTTAGAAATAGAGAATTAAGAGTTGTTTTACTTAATAATAAAAGAAAGTACTAATAAAAAATTTATAAATAAAAAAATGTATTAATAAAAAATTGTACTAATAAAAATACGTACTAATAAGAAAATGTACTAATAAAAAAATATGCTAATAACAAAATATACTAATAAAATAATATACTAATAAAAAAATGTAATAAAGTATAGTACTTAAAATTTCTAAATTATAATTATATAAACTTTACTTTTTATCTAAATTTTTTTCTAATTTTTAAGTTTTTTAATAAAAGCTAACTTTTAAGTTATTAAATTATAAAATATAGTATTAACTTAAAACTAATAATAAAGTTATTAAATATAAATAGAAAATATAAATAGGAATTTTTTAGTTTTTTAAATCTAAAGTAATAAATATTAATAAATACTTAAATTATAATTAAATTTAGTTTATAATACTACTAAATTATATTAAAAAGGTATAGTTAAATATATTAAAAATAATAGTTAAAAAAATGTTTACTAAATAGTATTTATTATAATAATAATAATAAATAGTTAATAACTTAATTTTAATTATTAGGAATTTTTTTTTAAAAAAAAAATATTAATATAATAATAGTAATTAACTACTTTTATAAAAAATGGTTTAAAAAAATATATAAAATTTTAAATTAAAAAGTTAAAAAAAAGTGTGTATTTCAAAACAAAATAATATAAAAACATAGTTATATAATAATATATAAATAGTTATAAAAAACTAAAACCTTTAGTAGTAAGATAGAAACTACTAGATTAGTAAGTATTGTTTAAAAAGTCTTTTATTATGAAGGCAGATTACGCGTCTAGCCGCGGAGTTCTAGCTGTAGGAGTAGAAGGAAAACGTGGCCTAGCTTCAAATTATCCGATTCCTGCTACTTGAATTCTTAAGTCTTTGACTTACTTCTTGAGCTTTGCCTCTTCTTCATCTTGTAGCGTAATTTCATCTTGGGTTGCGGCGAAATCCTTTTTAGAACGCCAAGATTCGCGCAACTTATGCAGACGTTAAATCCGGTGCACGGACCATCATTAATTGTTCTGGACCTCACGTCTGGTGCGGACAATTCCTTCCTCATCAGTGCACCACCCTACTCATTCATCAATGCTGGATCAGCATTGGAGACGCTCAATCAACTCTGATCTCCAAGGCTTGATTCTCGGATGTTTTCAGCAATGAAACCTTCCCTGGTGGCTTGAGCCCGCATTCGGTGATCCGGTGATGGCATCTCACACCAGAACCCGGACAGGATGCTGGACCTGCCGAGAAGCAGGGTACAAATGCGATGAACAGAAACCTTACTGTGGACGATGCACCAGGCTCAATATCACCTGCAAAGGATACGGCACCAAATTCAAATGGCGAAACACCACTACGGCTCCCGCACCAAGCAGACGTCATCGCGATGAACGGAGAGGGAAATCGATCGAACAGCAAACTGCACTGAGTCCAATCTCTACCTCAAGTATCGTATCTGCGACTGCAGTATTAGATGCTCCAGGATTAAGCTCGCCGCAAGAATGGATGTATGACGCTGCATTGACTCCAGTCGCTATGCCTGATATGGTCCCCGATCTCCCTGCTGGCGACAGAAGGCTGTTGCATTACTGGATTGAATACCTCTCCTCCCTAATTTCCGTCACCCCTGGGCGCGGACAACCTAGCTCATTCCAGCAGCATCTAACCTCTATGACTTTCAATCCTGGAGCTTTGAGGTCTACTGTTCTTTCCATGGCGGCCAACCATCTGGCTCTTGCCTCGAACGATTCGTCCATGCGAATTCATGCGTATCGCCACCAGCGAGATGCAATTAGGCTATTGCAACAGCTCATCCAGACCCCGATGGAGATCGATACGGAACCTAGTCTTGCTACCGTCTTGATGATGCAAGTTTCTGCACGTTTATTCGGGGACGAAGACGCGGAGCCGCAAGTGGCAAATCACCTGATCGGCGCTAAGGCAATGGTAGTGCGGAGAGGGGGACTGGCTGCATGGAGCACATCGTCTAGCGAACGATTTTTGCTCAGCCTGTTCGCTTACCATGATATCCTTTCCTCAGTCTCTAGGGGTTCCAGGCCATTCCTTGACCATGGCACTGAGTTTACTGCCATTGAGGGCGCTCCAAGCATGCAGAGCATAGCAAAAGTGCTTCATGTCGTAGCACGGATCAGCGAGCTGCAGCATATAGCAAAATCTGACCCACGCCTTTTCGGCCAACTCCATATACTGGGCAGCAGCATAGAGGGGGCACTTCGGGATCTGGACTTCTCATTCTCATCAACCCCTGGAACGGAGGACTGGGCCGAGTCTACGGACATTAGACTCACTGCAGAAGCCTACCGTCATGCTGCATTCATTTACCTCTACCGAGTCTGGCTTGATGTTGGCGCACCAAATCCAACAACGCTTCACCACGTGCAACAGTGCCTTGCATGCATTAAGCAGGTTGGTATCGGCTCGTCACTCGTTTCGTCCCACATCTGGCCTCTGTGGACAGCAGGATGCGAGGCAGTGGATAGTGAACAGCGTCAATTCGTTCGAGATCGCTTCCAGGCTATGTTCCGAACCAGAATGTTTCCCAGTCTTAAGAGGATTGTCCGAGATATCGAAGATGTTTGGACCTGTAAAGACACCGAGCGTATTGTCAGTGGTCGAGATGGAATGCAAAAGGTCGATTGCATTCAGGTCATCTTGAGTCGGCGAGGACGAGAAGTCGACCTTGCATAGTTTCGAGAACGCATTTGCGCCACAACAACTGGTGTCTCTCCTGGGCCTCTTACGGATTCAAAATGGAATCTTTGAGTCAGCGTGAGGATCATCATAATCGCCAACACCATCGGCACACTTAATCACGTTCCCACCCGTATCTTGATCAGCCATTAGCAGGATTTTCCGGTCGCTCATGTGTTTCCCGACGAATCGCGTGCTCGTAAGCACTTCTCTTGGACATGGTCTTTTCTATCCTACCGGCGAACTACAACCTGAAGCGCCGAATGATCGGACAACCTTCCAGTAAGCTATGCTGGATAATTGATCCGGTCTGCCAATGTCTCACTGTCCCACCGAGGACCGCGGCCTGTATTGGAGTGGTTTTACTTCTTTGGATCTCGGCTGAATTATTCGCCGGCATGACTATCAAGCGGGTTGTGATTCTATCTTTGAACTACATTCTCCCAAAGGCCCAATATCTATGTCGATACGCGTGGAATGACAAGCTGTGGCTTTGGGGGTTGTGTTGACGCTCCATGAGATTGGCCTTAGGCTGCTACTCTCTTGGTAATTGACCTAATGGTATGAGGGTGGCGCAGAACAGTCTAGGCTTGACACAGTGCGTGGAGAAGTGGAGGCTTTCTCAGCCGATGCTAGGAACCCGCTCGATTTTATTCCAGAGACTTGAATGCGCCTTACTGCTTCAAGGTATTCGAATAGCTCCTATCTGCAGCATTCGACCTTCGGAACGCGCAGTCGACTCTCAGCTATGACCTGCAGATACGCAATGGCAACCGTGTGGCTGGTGTGCCGAAAGACCAGGCTAAGTGAATACTTATAGATTAGAATCTGGGACGACGGCGCACGACCGTTAAGATTTCCTACTTTGGTTTAGCTTATCGAACAACCCTCTCGGTGGGCATGGTGTGGGCCGTCTCTCATCCACGCTTGAACCCTGTAGCCGGCATTCCGCTACTATGGTCCAAATGCTTCCCCATGCTCGGATGCAGCTTTGCGGAGATAGACCCATTTAAATCAGGCACCAGTTGCGTCGACGCTCTCTCGACCTTCAAAGATATCTAGATGGCTCTCCTTTTCCCGATGCCTTCTGGTCGTGAAGATAAGCCGGTATCACTCGCGCAAAACCATCCCGAAATTTCGTCGAAGTTGTCTGAGAGATCACTTCTACGGCGAACATTACGGGATTTCTTCGAGGTACGCTTTATGTTACACATGATCATAATGACAGAAGATCCAGAACTGACACTATTGGGCCAAACAGTAAACGCCCTGTCTACTTTCTCAGTTGTTGGGATATGGTGGTCACGGTAATATTACATCGGCGGCTCAATATTTTGCAGCGATTACCCTCATTCATTGACCTCTTTCAAATGCCTCTAATATCATTGCTCTTAGAGACGACGATAACAGTGGGCGGCCATATGTCAAAGCAATCGACTGTGCTCGACATTCCAAACAAACTATTTTCTCTAGTGCCGCTTCACTTCACATGACTACACTCCCTTAGGAGTAATACCCTCAATGACACCCTTCTCCTCCTGCCTCTCCTGTTCCTCGGCAATAACATCAGCGGGGATACGATCGGGCGTCTGGTTGACCAAAACGAGCATTGGACCCACACAAGCGGCCATGAGACCAAAGGTTACGCAACTAAAAGAAAATTGTCAGCGTCGCTTTCCAAAAACACCATGGCGAGAACTTGCAATCCAATGAGAGGGCTCGTCTGAATTTGGGTGTTCATGCCGTACGAAACGGCCTGGCCAACGGCCTCAAGACACCGGAATGCGGCAGCGTTGCGGACATTCGATTGCGCATCTGTCGCAAAGGACGACAAGAGCCAGTACATGTACGACTGTGAAAGTGGACCCGTAGTCTGGACGAAAAAATATGGCAGGAAAGACTTGGCATATAGCGACTCGTCCCAGTCAATCTTGCCCGGGTTGTTGCCATTGAAGCGCACTTGCATGATGATAGACCAGATGTAGACGCCGAGATTGAGAATTACGACGGTGAAAAGACCGAGCCGGGCGCGGCGGCGCTGGCTGACGCTCTTCAGATCGAGAATGAAGCCGAGACCGAAACATCCAACAATGCAGAAGAACGGCGAGACGAGGGATGAGAGGGCACGAGCGCGGACGGAGAAGTACGTGCCGAGGTACGTGGACCAGGTACCACTGTAAAAGAACGACCAAACGGCCCAAAGAGCCGAGAGCAAGATGAGCTTGGAAGTCATGGTGATCTTAATGAGCTTAAACTCTTGCTTGGTAGAAAGCTTCTCCGAGACAATAATACATGTGCCATCGGACCGGACGACTCGCTCGAGCGGCGAGATAAGGAAGGCGAATGGCAGAGCCATAGCCTCAATAATCAAGAACGCGATATACGTGTCAGGGGTGATACCGCCATTCGCACCCTTCTCATGGTTCTTCGACAAGTTGATAGCACCACCGACCAGTTGTCCAAGGTTGCGAGCAACAATCCACAATGCCAAGTACTTTCCACGAGCACCGGATGGAGCGAGGGACATGATGGATCCGGATTCAGCGACATACCAACAGCCAGTGCCAATACCGGTGATGAAACCACCAAAGATCAGATACCATTGTGTTCCGAATTTGCTGTTGCAGTAGTAGGACGAGCCACGGAGAGGGAAGGACAAGGCACCTATGACCAATGCCCATTTTGTGCCGAGTTTGTTGACGATTGGGCCACCGCAGAGACAGACTAGGAGTTGTTAGCGTCTAGTAACGACCATAGTATGAGGCGTAGGAAGTTGCGCACCAACAGCAAGCATAGTGTAGTTGATCGCAGTAGCAATGTTGGACGTCTGGGGAGTTGCAAGACCACCACCACCGAGACCAGCAATCGCATCCGCCATAGCTGGACCGCAGAATGCCTGCACACTGAGCAGCATCATCTGCGTCAAACTGTGTTGGTACACCCTCTTCCACAGGGGGACACTCTTCGCGTACGCGTCCATATCGAACCTCTCGTCGGAGTACTGTGGTGGTGCTGGCGCGTGCATTGGGTTGGAAACCTTTGCCTGGAGCGCATCATCCCCACAGGCGTGGGTGTTAGGAGGAGCAGTGTCGAACTTGGACATGATGACAATGGACTGCTACAGTATAACTTGAAAAGTAAGAGGGAGCTGGGAGGAAAGGGAGAGCTCTGGAGTGAGATCGACAGGTGCTGCACACGACCAATTTATATCATGTCGGGACATGATATGTACCCCAACTCTAGCTTGCCCTATCATTCGCTTCCCCGCCATTGCCCTTGCCGGCTGCCATACTTATCTGTGGATACTTCGTCGGTTCCGCTAGATATGCTAGTTCCTCTACGTTGGGTCTGGAGAGATAGGGTTTGTGGTCTAGAGACCTGGTGCGGGTTACACAACATGGATTGAGATGGGAGCAGTTGACAATTTTTTCGCTTATTACTAGTTCGAACGCTAGACTGGATAAGGGAATAATAGCAGTTTGGATTGGAGCTAAGGGAAATTGGTGGGCTAGCACGTGGCGGACCGTTCGAGACGAGGATAGCCCTGTAGGGCGCGGAATTCGGCGCAAAAGCTCGCGGCGTTTTTAATCGTAGCATACAGCAACTTCTGCTCTCGTCGAGCCTAGGATCTATTCTCAAAGTCTTTATCTCGTAGACGTCTCGATTTTAGCGACATTTCATGTCTCCAAGGACTCCCATTCCTTCTGTCGTTAGGGAAACATATCAGACATGGACGAGAAGAACTTTCTATGCAGGGATCGGACATGTTAGAGCACGTCAAGGGAAGCTCTTCTTCGGCGCATGCCACCTAACCCAATCGGGTAATGATAGCAGTTCAAAGCTCCGGCATCGGCATAAGGACGGGGAACCTTGACGCCCGATCCTCTTCTGATGTACCACATGCCGATATCTTGAACGTATTCGGAAAGATACACGACTCTTTCGCGAGAAGCCATGAAGAAATTACCAAATTGAAACTCGGACTCTGCACAAGGTTGGAGATGTTGTGACTTCTCGACTAATGGTAGAAGTGGCGTGTTACGAACCTCTTCTTTCCACACGGTACTTAAGCGTCCACTTACTTTCAAAAGATATCCGCCACTGGGTATAAACATCCTCCAAGAGCCGCAATATCAGCAGATACTGCACCATGGCGATTTCAAAACGCGCAAACACGAAAATCATCGTCGTCGGTGGTGGCGGTACAATTGGTTCTTCAACCGCCTTACATCTTGTGCGCTCCGGATACACACCTTCGAATATCACAGTCATGGATACATATCCCATTCCCTCAGCACAATCAGCCGGCAATGACTTGAATAAGATTATGGGGATAAGGATACGGAATCCGGTGGATAAACAGCTTAGCTTGGAGGCGAGGGATATGTGGACACTGGATGAGCTGTTCAGGCCTTTCTTTCATAATACCGGCAGAGTATTCACATCCTGTTTTGATTGAGAGAGTTTGAGACTGACGAGAAGACAGCTCGACTGCGCGCACACAAAGGACGGCATCGCCGACCTGAGAAGAACGTACCAAGCTCTACTCGATGTGAACGCCGGGCTGGAGAAGACGACTGAGTGGCTAGATTCTGAAGATGAAATTTTGGAGAAAGTGCCGCATTTACAGCGGGATCACATCAAGGTGAGTTTCCCGCTTGACGACTTGGAGGCAAAAGAGACACGCTAATGTGAGATGGATAGGGCTGGAAAGCTGTATTTAGCAGGGATGGAGGCTGGTTGGCTGCGGCTAAGGCAATTAATGCTATAGGAGAGTTTTTGTGGGATCAAGGAGTCAAGTTTCGGTTTGGCGGGTAAGACAGGCTCTTTCCGATGACGTGGTTTCCTGGTTGGGACTTTCGCTCATCGACCGACCAGCGCTGGATCTTTCAAACGGCCCATTTTCGGAAAAGACGGTACAACGTGCATTGGCGTTGAAACAGAAGATGGTACAAAGTACTATGCCGACAAAGTAGTTCTGGCTGCCGGAGCTTGGAGTCCCGCACTAGTAGATCTAGAAGGCCAGTGCTGTTCGAAAGTAAGCGTTTCCAACTCCATAGATAACGAGGAGAGTCCAGGGCTGATTTATCCATGTTAGGCTTGGGTATATGGACACATACAACTTTCGCCCGAAGACGCTGCCGAGTACAAAGACACACCAGTCGTCTACAACGGCGATATAGGCTTCTTCTTCGAGCCCAACGAGTGCGTAATCATACTATTAAGAACCTACTTTCATGAAGAGATACTGAACATCATCCGTAGGAAGAGAATCATCAAGATCTGCGACGAGTTTCCGGGCTTCACCCGCTTCAAACAACATCAACCCTACGGTGCCTCCGCACCTAAACGTATCTCTGTCCCCCGATCACACGCCAAACACCCTACAGATACCATTCCAGACGCGTCCGATAAGTCTATCCGCCGCGCTATTGCAACATTCCTTCCTCGATTTAAGAGCAAGGAGGTTTTCGATCGGGCACTATGTTGGTGTACAGATACCGCCGATGCAGCTCTACTGATTTGCGAGCACCCGAAATGGAAGAATTTCATTCTGGGTACTGGCGATAGCGGGCACACTTTCAAACTGCTGCCGAATATTGGCAAACATGTCGTTGAACTGATAGAAGGTAATTTGGCACAGGATTTGGCAGATGCTTGGAGATGGAGACCGGGCGGTGATGCGCTGAAGTCGAGAAGGAAGGCTCCAGCGAAGGATCTAGCTGATATGCCGGGATGGAATCACGATGCTCCGAAAGCGAAATTGTAGTCGGATACACAAAAGAAGGATATCTCTCTTGTCGATTATGTACATCTCCTAGCCTCCCCAGGCAGATATTGAACAGTCAAAATGAAATACTTCTCAAATGAGACATCGGAGATCTCGGACACCGCCGGTACAACTATTCTTCCATCCCAACGTGCCCCGATACTGTTTGCCAGGGTTCAACGCTCCTTGTACCCCATCTTGGGTAGTCCGTTTGGGGAATGACAACGCCGATGGCAAGTGAGGGTCCAGATCCTCCAACATCACGAACGACAACATGTGAACTCTGACAGTCGCTGCTACGGCAGCTCACGCGTTATTCGACCACACTTGAAACATGAAGCATAAGGCTCCTGGCTGGCCTCTCAGTCACTATATCTTGCCCAAAACGCCGAGTTCGCCAAATCCCGTGTATCTGTCCCCAAGAATCACCTTTCGCATTTAGGGTATCAAACCGAAACACATGATCCCTCCTCCCCCTTACTCTCCACTCAATCATACATCACATCACTTATCTTCGCATTCCCCTCATCAACCGCATCCGTCTTAACGCTCCTCACCTCTACCGGCGTCCTCACATTTCTCACAACCTTCCTCTCCTTCATCCCTTCAAACTTTACACCCGCAGCCTGCAGAACCGCTACCTTAACCGCATCAATCCCCAACTTCTTGCCATCAACGCATTTCTCGGAACTCACGCCCAGGAGCTTGCCCAAAGCGCCTCCGCCAACCAGCGGCTGGATTGCACTTCTTATCACATCCATAGTGAGACGCAGTTCATTTCCACTCCCAATCGGTCTAAGTTTGGCCTTGGAACTCTTCTTGTCGGACCTCGCGATACTCCTACCCTTCGCAGTAAATATCTTATCCACCTTGGACAACAAGACCTGATGACTCACACCCGCCAATCTCAAACTCACAAGCAAACTCCAATCTTTATCCTTGAGTGTATGTTTCGCATCCACGAACACAAACACCTGTCTCCACTATTTCCTGCCCGTCAAATACTTCATGATCTCCACTCCCCCATTCTGCAAGACTGGCTTCTCCGTACCAGGGGAGGTCGACAATATGTAAGCCTCCAATACCAGCGATACGCTCATGTTCCCCGCTCTTGCCACGCTAGATAGGTACGCTGTGGTGCGGACCGGCGCCGTAGAGATTCATGATGCGCGTGCATCCAGCTTTGGAGCTGGTGCACGCAATCTGGGATTTTAGATCAAGGTTTACGAGCACGTTTAGGAAACTGCTTGACCGACATTACCGCGTCCGGCGAATGCTACCTCGGGCACATCTCCTTCAGGGGATTCCCGAAATTTCGCCATAGAGGGCAGAAACGTGGGCGTCGCGTGTTTGTGAAGTAGTAGTTTGCTTGCGATTTCAGAGATATGGACGGAGGGACTGTTTCCCAGTACCAGGAGGGATCGGACAGTAGCGTGTGTGAGGTGGGGAAGGCGGTTCAAGGTCGTTGTTCGAGGGCTGTGAACGTCCGGCGCGAGATCGGGATACTGTTCTGAGGGAGCCGGATCGCGGGACGGAGAGGACGAATTGGAGCCAACAGGAACGTTATGAGAGTTTCCGCATGCATTGGCGACAGATGAATTGCGGATCAAGAGGTAAGGACTCCATAACAGGTTTGTGAGCGGGGAGATTCTAGATACGAGAGATTAGATGAGGCGCCTTTCAAGACCAGGGATGGAAATATCCTGGATATGTATAATATATCGTATATTCTGGATATTGGATGGTATATAGAATTTGATTATTCATCATAATTTGTATGCTTTCCCATCTCATCGATCTCCTTGGCAATTGCAAGGCCCTCTATAACCTGCGAGAGATCTCCATTATAGTTGTCATCAAGTACCTCTGGCTCCTCATCCTCCACCTCGCTGTCGTCAAAATACTGGGGATCCTCGCTGTTGATTTGATCCCTGATCCGGGGGTTTGTAAAGAGATACACCAGCATCTCAACCTTGGGATTGCCAAGTCGATTTCCGCTTTTGTTTTGGATGAAGCCATGTACGCTCTAATTGCGTTCTGCTGCTCCTGTCGTAGGATTGATGCTGAGGGCGTATATAGTAAAATCTTTGATGTCCTGAGAACAATTCTGGTCCTCCCACCAATTAACAGGATCTCTCTTATTTTCAAAGGAGAACTAATTAACGTCGTTTGCCCATCTCCCTCGTCGAGCCCATACGTCTTTGAGCTCGCTCTATATAGTAGAGGCCCTTGCTTGATCGTTATCGTATCGCTCTAACAGGTAGTTCTGCATCCCATTATTTATCGCTTGGGTAATAGGCACCTGACGCTCCTCGCGCGCCAAAGGATTGTGGATGTACGCTATCGTCATAATAGGTTTATAGATCTCTTGAAAACGCTTGCCGATAATTTCTTTAGTTCTCTCCAACGGCAATAGGGTGGTGTAGCTTGCCTTTTGAAGAAGGAATCGCAAATATGCGAAAAATTTAGGATACCCGAGGGCGTACACATTTGAGGGCAATCGCCACCTGTAGAAATGGCTCCAGGAACTTTTTAGAACCTAAAAGCTACTCTTAGAATAGATAGTTTTGTACAATTAACTATGCTCAAATTCCTTTTTCTACATTTTTTAGGTTTATTTAGTAAGTAGTTTTTAGGTTTATATATAATAACTCTAATAAAGCTATAATTATTTAAAAAAAATATTTATAATCTTGTATTTTTCTTATTATTACGTTCTACTATGAATTTATAACATAAAGTAAATACATTTTAAAACTTCTATAACTATATGTAACAAAGTAATGTAAATATATAAATATTTAATAATAATTAAAACTAGTTTAAAAAATTATTAATTAAAAGTATATTATAAATATTACTAATAGTAAATTTAATAATGTAAAGTGTATATTTATATGTTAATAATTAAACTATTTTACTAGAAATTAAAAACTTTTATATTACTTATATTATTACTTATAATATAAGTTAATTTACTACTTTTTAATTTATTTATAACTTTTATAGGCTTATTTGTAATAAACTTACTTATATAATAGTTTTAATATATAAATATTAATTTTGAAAAAAAATAAGTTATTTATATATAACTTTTTTAAAGTATTTTACTTTACTAAAATTTTACTACTATATAATTTTATAATTAATTAATACTAATACTTATTTTTTAACTTTTTTATTTGTATAAAAGTTATATTTAATTTATTATAATATTTATAGTACTTTAATTATAATATATTAAGTTTTATATTGTTTTTATATTAATACTTTTTTAACTTAGTAATTATTTTTAAGTAATAGTTTTTAAAATTTTTATATTATTAAAATATTTTTTGTACTTTTTATATTATATTATAGTTTTTTATTTACATTTTAAAACTTAGTAACTTATATTTTTAATAATATTACTAAATATATTATTTACTTAATACTTTTTATAAATTAGTAAAATAATGTAATAATTAAGTTAAGTAAGTACTTTTAAAGTTTTTAAATTAAATTATATTAATAGTTTTAGTATTTTAATTTTTATAAAAATAGTTTTTAAAAAAAAAAATTTATAACTTAATATTAAATTTAAAAAGTATAGTATTTAAATTAAGTAAAATAAAGTTAATAATTTAAAAACATATAATATTTTCTATAAACAAGTACTTTATTTAAGTAAATATATAATTTTAGTAAAGTTTTACTACTTTATAAATTTATAATAACTTAATATTAAAAGCTATTATAATAATATTTAGTTAAAAAAATTATTTTTTAACTCTTTTTTATATATATTAGTTATACTTGGTTTTATTATAATATTTATAGTATTTTTTACTATACTATATTAAGTTTTATATACTTTTTACTTTAATATACTTTACTTTTAATTTTCTTACTAATACTATTTTAAGTTAAGATTTCTAACCTTTTTTTTTATAAGCTTTTTATTTTTATTATTTTTTATTATACTTTTTATAATATATTATAGTTTTATTTACTTTTTAAAACTAAATAATATATATTTTTAATTATATAACTAATTACATTATTTACTTAATACTTTTTATAAACTAGTATAGTAATTTAATAATTAAAGTAAAAGAAGAAAAAGCTGTAACAGCAGCTAAATAAGCCTAAAAACTACTTAAAAAGAAACTAAATAGCGGAACCTAATTCTTTATAATTAACTATTTTTAATAAACCCCTTATATTCCATCTGTAGAGCGTGGGTAACGATGGTGGGTTATAATTTTATTTTTATAATTATAAAAACTATAACCATAACATGTTAGAAAGTAACTAATAAGTAAATAAATAATACTAAAAAAAGGATAAACACTAGCCTAACTAAGACTAGCAGAAAGTAATTAAAACTATTAAAAAAATTAAGAATAATCTTAATAAAGAGAAGGAAAAGAAGCTATGCTGTAAGATTCTTACTAATATAAAAAAAGTACTATAATATATCTAAAATCTTTAGATATATTATTAAGTTATTTAAAATAAGAATAAGACACAACTCAATCAGATTAAAGCCGGAATTAATAAAATTAGAAAAGAAATATATAAAGAAAACTATTTAGAGATTCTTTAATTATAAAATAAAACTTAAATAGCTGTTATTACCTAGGTATTATATATAATAAATATAGCCGCTATATTATAGAAAACTATAATCTAAATTTATCTTAAAAATTCTTAGAGAAAGGACTTAGGAGAGATACTAAAAATAGCTAAAAATAATAATACTAAGAGTATTTACTATAAATACTTTAAAGAGTAGTAATATTAATATTTATATACTATCTTAAATAATAAAAAACTAAATCATAAATAGACTGGATACGCTAGGACTTAAAATTCTAAAAAAAAGACTACTTTTTAAAGATTTTAGGAGTTTTACTTAAGATAAAAATTAATAAGAAAAGAAACGCAGATAACTTTAAGCTAATATATACTATATATAAAGTTACTAAATAGCTAGTACTAGATATAGCTATTACCTAAATCTAATAGCTATATGATTTTAAGGTGTAGGAGATACGCCGTAGAAACACTAAAAACAGCTAAAAAAGGCTAGAAAAGATTTATAGAACTCTAATTATTAGAATACCCATACAGGTAATTTAATAGAAGATTATAAAAAATAAACTAGTTATTAACTCCTAGCTCTTTAAAGTAAGGCTATTTGATAATAGTATAATTATTAAATAATATTTTTAATATAGCTAATAAGGCTATACCTAAAGCGTATATAGAAAAAAAATATAGTATATACATTACATAAGCCTATATAACACGATAGAATATTCTTAGAAAAGAGTATTCTATATAAACTATAGAAAAGCCTATAAAGTATAGTAATAAAAAAAGTATAAGATATTCTAAAACTATTTAAAAGAGATCTAGATAAAAAAAATAGTCTTTCTTAAGCAGATACTTTATATCCGTACTATAGAGAAAAAACAAACAGAATAACTAAACCCTATATAAAGTAACTTTACTATTATAATAAGGAAAAGAGAAAGATAGATTATTTTATTAGATAATTTATATAAAGAACTATTATTAAAAAGAGAACTAAATAGACCCTTTTATATAGAAGTTATAAGTAGAGATATTTTATAATTAAGATTTATATTAAACGCAGACGACATATACCTAGCCTAAGTAGAAATAAATAATAATTCTAATACTAACATAAAAGACTATATACCTATCTTAAATAAATAAACTTATTATTATCTAATATAACTACGGAAACGTAAATTAAGGTATATGTTACTTTTTTTTTAATAGAACAACACAAGCAAAGCACTAAGTACTTATAATTTAAAAACTAGTATATAATAAATATACTAAATTAATATACTATTTATGTGGATATACTCTAGCATATAAAGAAAACCTTATAATAAAAATATACTTTATAATTAGCTGAAATATTAACGCTATATATTAGAGATATAAATAATATAGTCTATTTATCATAGCACTCTAGCTTAGCCTAGAGAGACTAGAGACTACTATTATTAATATTTATAACTTATATAAAAACTACTAATTAATTAGGACCTAGCTAGAAATAAATAAAGCTATTAAAAAAATAAATAAAGAAGTTATATTTTTTAAAGACTTTAATATATACTACTTAATATAGAGAGGAAGCTATATTATAAGTAAAGTATAAATAAAACACTTATTTCTTAAAATAAAAGCATGAGGTCTTTAACTCACCATACTATAAAATAAACTAATTTAGAAAAAGGGATAAAAAAAAGCGTTATTAACCTTACATTTCTATTAAACATAATATACGAAAGAGTTAGCTTCTGTGGAACAGAAGATAAATAGACTTTAATAAAAGATTATATACTAATATAAATCTAAATAAATACTATTATTTATTTATAAGAAAAAAATAAACGCTACGCGCTTAAAAAACTAAATACGAAAAAATTCCTCTAAGATATTAAAATCCTTAAGTAGATAACGGCCCCGGAATCTCTAAAAGCTCTTTAAAAAGAAATTGTGTATACTTTTAAGTTTTACTATTTACATATAAAACTTAGTTTATAAGTGTGTAGAATATAGTTACTAAGAGTAGTCTAGCTTTTTATAAGTATTAAACAGATAAGACGCTAGTACTATAACTATAAAGAGAACTATAACTATTAGAGCTATAAAACACTGTCCAACCAGCTCTAGAAAGAAATCTAAAGAGTAAAAAGAAATAACTAAAGGTAATTTATACAAGAATTTATAGCAGACTTTATAAAACTATATAATAAAAGATTATAAACTCTCTTAAAGTGAAGTAGAAAAAATACTAATATAATAAAAAATAATTTTTATTTCTTTAATTTTAGAAGCTTTATTAGTAACTATCTTACTAAAAATAACACTATAAAAATAGAGATCCTAGCTAGGAAGTTCTTCCTAAATATAAGTAAAATAAATTTTAAAGATATTAATAATAAAATATAACTAGAGCATACTTAAATTAACATTAACCTATATATATCTAAAGAGGTGATAAGTAATTTAATTATAGAACTTCTAAATAAAAAAGCCCCAGGCCTTAATAATATACTATATACTAAATAAAATTCTAAAAATTATACTCTTATTAATAGCTTAGGAGCTTATATAGGTGGTTTACTAGTATCTTAAAAATAGAATAATACCAATCTATCTTAAAAAATTAATTATAATTACTTTATATAAAGAAGGTAAGAAGGATTATTTCTTTTAAAAAGTTATTAACTAATCACGCTAGAAAACACCCTAGCTAAGGTAATTAAAAAATAAGTAGTAGACTTAATAGTAGTAGTTACTAAGAAATATAAACTACTCCTATAAAACCAAATAGGAGTAAGAAAGAAGTACTTAATACTTTTAGTAATTAGTATACTTATTTCTAGCGTTTAGACAGCGTAGAGAGCGTGTCTAGATTATATTATCTTAATACTAAGCCTAGATCTAACTAAAGTCTTTAACAACATCTCTTACAAACACCTGCTATATATTCTAAAGAAGAAGAGACTACTAGAATAAATAATTTACTTTATATAAAGCTTTTTAATTACTTAACAAACACGTATTATATTCTCTAAGTATTAAAGTAAGTACATTTAAATATAAATAGGTATCTTATAGGGATTCCTACTTTTACTAATTTTATTTCTCTTCTTTATATTAGAGCTTTTAGAGGAGTTTTAGTGATTAAATAATAATACACTAGTATTTAGCTTTATTAATAATATAAATCTTATTTTATAGAGAAATTCTATTACTAAGAACTGCTAACGCCTAATAGCTATATATAATTAATATATAGCGTAAGTAAAACACTATAGAGCTATATTCACACTAAAAAAATACTAGCTTATATATTTTACTAGAAAAAAACGCTATAATAGCGTAGACTTAGTGTTAACTATATAAATTACTAGTTATAAAATTACTTTCTAGAGCTTAAGTATGTATATACTTAGGGTCTAAGTAAACCCAAAACTTTAATAAAAAGAATATATCTATAAAGTAGTAGAGAAGGATATAGTAGTTTTTAAAGCTATATTATAAATTACTATATTAATATAGGGCCTGTTTATAAGACGCTTATGTCTCTTATATATAATAATTATTTACCTAATAATACTCTATAGTGTCTAGATATAGGGAACTCGTGATAATAGTAATTTAATAGTAAAAAATCTTATCTGGCTGCTCTAGAAGACCTAAAACCAGTATCTTTATAAGATAATAAGAATATATAAAAGAATACTAATAATAGCTATTAAGAAAGAGATAGTAGTTTTATTAATTATACTCTATATAAATATTATAGCTCTCTAGAGGATCCTAGACACTAGCTAGAATCTAATAGAAAAAAAAAATAGTAAGTACTTTAAATAATATCTAGGTATTATTAGTAAGTTAATAGTAAACTATAATACGACTACTAACTCTACTAGAAAAGCTTTAAAACTAGGTAAAAAAATGCAAGAAAGAAGTCCTAGCCTATTTTATGAGAGAAAACTCTAGAAACTATTAACACTAACAAAGACAGAGATATATAGAGAAATTATAAGTATATTATACTAGTAGCTATTAACACTACTAGTGTATAGCTACTCTTATCTTAAAGTAAATAAATATAGAGTAGTAATATTAATAGTAAAATATAGTAAAAAAAACAGACAGCATTTACCTAGCGTATTTTATAGAAAATATTTATAATCTTACTTTATAAAAGACTCTTAAAGATAGAAGCTACTATCTTACTTCTATTATATATAGAAGTCCTTAGCCTTAATACCTAGCTAGTAAAAATAGGGGTTTTAAATAAATTCTTATGGTATAACTATAGCTAGCTAGTATAAACTATATACTATACTCTTTTTTACTATCTTAAGCTAGAGAGAACTAAACTAATAGCGTTATTTCTATTAAAATAACGAGAAAAAATACTAAGCTAAAGAGATAATGCTTAAGTAGTAGTAAGATAGTTTATAAAAACAAAATTACTTACTTAGTTCTAAGTAGTAAAAGTAATTAATACTAAGAAAATAAACAACTTCCGCCTATTTCAGAGTATAGACAATTAATAGGAGATAGAAAAAGAAGGTAAAAGGAAAAGAAGAAAATAAAATTATTTATAAGACATAGGCGTAATAGCTAAAATCATAAATTATATAAAAAGTAAAAAAAGTAAAGAAAAAGTATTATAATAATAAAACACTAACGCCCCTCTAGTATAGCACGTTAATAGATTTTCTTATTAATAAGTTTTTTTTATAAAAGGAATTAGCCTATGTAGACCCATTAAGAGGACTAAATCAGGCAGTAAATAGAAATAATAATAATAATAATTAAAGTAAATAAGTTATTTTAATACTTTTAAATTTAATTATAGCTTTTAGTGTTTTTAATTTTTATAACTTTTATTAAAAAAATTTTAAAACCTATTATTAAGCTTTAAAAAAATATTTAAGTTAAATAAAAATAAGTTAATACTTTAAACTTAATACAAATATTACTTTTTTATAATTAAGTTTTATAAGATAATAAATATAATTATAAATAAAATTATTAAATTTATACTTATATACATTTTTTAAAAGTAAAAATTAACTTATAGTAAATAGCTAAACTTAATACAATAAATAAAATATTATATAAAATATAATAATATTTTTTTATAAAACTATTAAAGTTAAAGTAAATTATAGTTTTAATAATAAGTAATAATTAGTAAATAATATGTACTTAGTATATAGTATTTTATATATTTATTAAAGTATTATAATTATTTAATAGTAAGTTTATAAATTATGTAGTACTATTACTTTATATAATAACTTAATTTAGTAATATATTTTTATTTTTATATTATGTAAAATAGTAGTATGATTTTATAAAATAATAAATAATAAAATTACTTATTTTTTAATAGTAATACTTTAAATTATTATAACTTATTTATAATTACCTAATTATATTATATACTAATTTATAAAAAGTAATACTTGAAAAACTAGTACTAAAATAATAAAATTATATTTAATAAAAAAATTAAAACTATAAAAGTTAAGTTAGTTTTTATTTTTAAACTTAAATTAAAAATTTTATTTACTATAGTATAGTTTACTTAAAAGCTAATAATTAAAATTTTATTAAAAACTATACTATTTAAACTTTAGTTTATTATATTGCTTTTTTTCTAACTTTAAAAAAATCTATATTACTTAACTTAATATTTTTTTTAAAAAACTATTTAATAGGTTTTTTTTATTTTAAACTTTTTAGTATAAGCTTTCTATCTTTTTAAAGTCTTTATATTAACTAAACATTTTACAAGTTTAATTATTATTTAGTAGTATTTTTGTATTTTATTTTAAAGTATGTATACTAGTTTTAGCTTTTTTTACTATATATTATTATTATTTATTTATATAAAAAAAGCTAGCTATTATTTTATAATTAACTAAAAAGTAAGTTAAAGCTAAGAAGCTATAATTAGTTTATATAAAAAAATAAAATAATAGTTGAGTAAAGTATTTAGTTTTACTAACTAACTATTAATTACTTTAACTATAGTAGACTTTATATATTTTTTAGTTTAACTTTCCTAATTTTTATTTAGTTATATACTACCTTTTAACTTGGAGCTAGACTTATCTTTAATATAAAGTTAATAGACTTTTTTTTAATACTTATTAACTTATTTTTTTATACTTTTATTAGACTTTAATTATACTTATTTAAGTTAATTTAAATACTTTTTAAAGTTTTTTTTATAATAGTTTCTACTTTCTTTTAATTAAATTTTTTATTAGCTAATTACTTTTTCTAATTTAAACTTATAGGAATTTTTATTTATAGTAAGTTAATATTATATTTATATAAAAAAAAAGTTATACTTATTAATATTATTTTATAGTTGTTAATTATAATTTATATAAAAAAGTAAAGTAATACCTAATTATTTTAAGCTTAAAAAATAAATGTTTTTATATACGTTTTTTAGACGTTATTTTTATACATTGTTACTTTATTAGTTTATAAATAATAGGCTATTAAAAGCTATTAATTAATTATATAAATTTTATAAAAGTATTCTTAAATTAAGCTTATAAATTAGCTACTTTTATTAAAAGTAATTATATTTAGTAGTTAGTAATACATTACTATATATTTAATATATACTTAAATAACTATTTTAGTTTTTTGGGTTAGTAGTAAAACAAAAAAAAAAATTTCTAATTAGTTAGTAACTACTATTAAGTACTTTATACTACTACTTAATAGTAAGCTATTAATAAAATTTATAAATTATTTTTACACTTAATTGAGTACTAATAAAAACTTAAAAAAGTTTTATATACTTTTTTATAAAGCTTTATATAGCTATAAATATTATAGTTTTTAATATACTTTTAAATATTATTTAATATTTTTAGCTAGAAATAGTTTTTTATAATTATTTTATACGTAATTTTTTAGTTAAAGTAGCTTATTACTATTAAGGTATATATATATTTTATAAGTTTAGTATTAATAATTTACTATTAAAAGCTTATTATTAGTTTTAGTAGTATAAAGTTTTATTTAAATTTACATAGTATTTAGAAGTTAAATATTTTAAATTTAAGTATACTAAAAACTTATATTTTTTATTTTATACTACTTTAAATATATTTTAGTACTATTAATTTTTAGCTATAATATTTTTTATAAGTACTTAACTTTACTTTTTTTTTGCTAGTTTTTAGTAATCTATTACTATTTAATTATTTTTTAGGTGTATTTAATAGTATTATAACTAAATTTATATATATTTAAGTAAATATTACTATTACTTTATTAAATTTTTTTAAATTTTTTTTTATAGTAAAAAGTTATTAATTTAAAAATTTATACTACACGTTTTTATAGTTAGTTGTTTTAAGTATTTTTAGCAGGTTTTATTTTTTATATAATAAAGTATTAACTTAAATATTTTATTTATTTAGTTAATATAGTATTTTTATATTATTATAATAATAGTATTATACTAGTGTTTTTTAGCCATTACTTAACTATATTATATAACTATATATATATATATATTTTAAACTGTGTACACTTTTTTAAAAAGTAAGCTTTTAACTTTATTTTACTTTATATATAAAAATTACTACATTACTATTAAACTTTATTATAATTATAGTATTTTAAAAGTAGTAACTATTTTTTTTGTTAAATATATAAAGTTTTATAAAGTATTTAAAATTTTTATAATTTATTATTACTTTAAAACTTGTAACTAATTATAGTTTAGAATTTTATATTTTTAAGTATTAACTAATTACTAGTAGTTTTTTGTTATTAATCTTGTAGTTATACTTATAAAAGGTTTTTTTTTTAAAAACTAAGTATATATAAAATTATATAACTTTATTTTCTTTATACTATAAAAGTTTTTTATTTATAGTATATTTTAATAAGTTATATTTTAATACTATATTAAACTTTAAATTAAAGTTAGCTAATACTAGTTTAATAATAAGATTTTTTTTTAAAATATTAAAAGTTTTTTTCTTTTTAGCATTTTATTTAAAAGTAACTTTTTTTTATAAGCTTTATAAAAAAAGTAATAAACTAAACAAAGTTTTATATAAATTTTTAATAAAAGTTTATAAAACTAAAATTTTTTATATACTTTTAACTATTTTCCAAGCTTTTTACTTTTTAATTACTTTAACTTTGTTAAAGTTTATGTAAATACTTTTATTTACTTTAATAATAAATTTAAGGTATTTAATTAATATAACTTTAAACTTATACTTATTAATATTTAAATATAAGCCTATTTTTTTAAGCTTTACTAATACTTTTTTAATCTACTTTTAATACTACTTTAAGCTCTTATTAGGATAAATTAATATATTATTTAAATATATTAAGTAAAATTTATTTAAGTACTTTTATAATAGTTAGTTAATATATTATTAAAAAGTACTTAAAAAATTTACTATACTAAAAAAGTTACTACCTATTTAAAAAACTGTTAGCTATTTATTTATTTTTATAATATAAATTTTATAAAAAACTATTATTATATTAAGTTTAGTAAACTATTTTATTTTACTAAAATTATTTAAAGTTTTATAAATTAGTAGTAGTAAGTATTAAATTTTTATTATAATTTTATTTAATATTTAATAGTTAATGTAAAGTTAAAAGCCTTTTTTAACTTTTTTTATAAATAAAATAAATACTATAACTGGTAAATTACTATTATAGCTAATATAAATTTATAAGTAATTATAAGTAGCTATAAGTAATAAAGTACTATATTAAAGCTACTTTAGTATAAAAAAAGTAAAAAAAAAAGTTAGTAAAGCTTTTATATAGTAACTTAAAAGTACTAATAAAAAAGTGTTATATAATATTATATAATTATAATAAACAATAATATTATATGTAAATATATTATATAATAAGTTGTTATATTACTTTTTTCTAAAAAAGTAGAATTATTTTTAATTTTAATTTTAAAAAAAAAATTGTAAAAACAAAAGAAAATGCAAATTAGTAGCTTTTATATTACTTTTTTTTTATACTTTTTTACTTTTTTTAGCTACTAAATTGTTTTTATTTGTTAGTTTTAATATTTCTTTTTATTACTAAGTTTTTAGTTAGGCTTTTAAGTATATAAGTAAATTAATATAAATAAAGTACTATTTATAAACGTTTTGTACTTTATATAATATGTTAATAAAGCTTTTTATATTATACTATATATTATTAGAATTATAATTTACTTAATTAGCCTTGTATTATGAAATGCTTTTATAAATATAGTTTATAAAAATTTAATTAACTTTATACTTTAGTTTACTATTAATTTTAATAAAGTAATTAAGTACCTTATTTTAATTAAATAAAAAGTTACTAGAATTCTTACATAAATAATTAATATAAAAAAGGTTTAATATTTCTATATAAGTAAGTAAATTAATAACATAAAAGTAATTTTTTATACTAATAATAAAGTATAGTTTTATTATTTAAAAATTAAGCTTAGTACTAAAATAATTAGTTATTTATTCTTTTTTAGTAATGTATACTTAGTTTTTAAGTTTAAAATCTAACTTATAATAGTACTTATTTACTTACTTTATTTAATAAACTTAAGTTTTTATTAAGTTATTACATGCTTATTAACTACTTTATAAATTTTAAAAATAAAAGTTTAAGCTTTTTTATAAGTAAATTATTTATAAATAATAAGTAATTTACATGTACACTTGTACTAATTAAAATATAAATAAAGTTTATAATAAAACTTTATTTTATAAAGTAATAAACTTATAAATTTATAAAATAAAATAGCTTATATAAAATTTATTAAAAGTAGCAAGTTTAACTAATTATTTTAATAGTAATTAATAAAAAGTTTTATTTTTTAATTAATATACTAGTTAAAAATTTCTATATTTTTATTAGTTTATAAATAATAGGCTATAAAAATTTTTTAATTTATACTAGTAAGTTTACAATATTTATTTATAAAAATAGAAATAAATTAAAAACTTTAATTTAATATTATTGTTTTAAACAAGTTATAAATATACTAAATATATTTATAATATAACTTAGCTACTTTTAATATAATAACTTCTTTTATATAAAGTAGTAAAAATACTTACTTATTTAAATAATTAATAACTATAAAAGTATTATTACACTTTTTTCTACTTTTAAAAATACTTTAAAATTAAAAGAAATATATAACTAATAATACTTACTTATTAACAAAAAAATATAGCAACTTTAAAATCTTATTATATAAAATATATATATATAATAGTAAGTTTTATAGTTAGTAATATAAGTATTAATATTAAATAATAAACCTAGCTAGTATTATTAAGTTAAAAGCAATTATTTAGAATTTCTTTTTTAAAGAAAACAGTTATAACTTAGTAAATATAAACTTTTTTAATAAAATATATTTTTATATTATTAATATTAGAAACTATAAGCTTTTTAAATTAAGTTAATAAATTTTTTTTTACTTCTAGTTTTACTTATTATACTTTATTATTTTATAATAAAACTAAAAAGTGTTACTAAAATATTTAACTTATAAAATATAATTTATATGCTTTTATAAAGTCTAATTTTAAATAAGTATTTTATACTTTTTTTTAGTACTATTTATAACTAATTTAAACTAATAATAGCTATTATTAAATTAATTTACTGTAAAGTACTTTTTATGGTATAAATATATTAAATAGTTTATTTTATTTATTAGTATTTTCTTAATATATTAAGTTAATTACTAACTTAGTAAATACTACACTAAGTATTATAATATTATATTTAGTATTAATTTTAGTATTAATTTTAGTATTTTTAAACTAAACTATATATTAATTAGTTAAGTCTAATATTATTTTTATTAATTTAATTTATTTTTAGCTAATAATTAAGTTGTAACATCTAGTATTATAAAAAATAAAATATATAATAGTATAATGTTTATTTATTACTAAATTAGTTAAAAAAAACTAATTAACTATACTTATTAGCTAATTATTGTGTTTTATAATAAAAATACCTTTTTATAAATAATAAAACTTAAGTTAAAAACATTTGTTAATAACTTAGTATAGTTAAATATAAATAAAAATAGTTTATTTAGTTTTAATATTTAGTAAGCTAAAGAAATTAATATTAATATTACTAAAAGTAATATAGTACTTTATTATAAATATAAAGCTACTAATTATGTTACTTAACTATATAAATATATTAAATACTTTAGTAGGAAACTTTAGGTAAAAGACTTTACTTAAAGTAATTTATTTTCTAAGTTTTTATTTAGTTTTAAGGCATTATTTAAGTACTTAACGTACTCTTTTTAATTAACTACTTTATTTTTAATTTTTTTAAGTATTAAATAATAACGTAAAAAAATCACTAAGTTTACTATAATTATAGTAAGTTTACTTAGTAAGTAAAACTAAAGTAATTACTAATTTAATATTAACAGCTAATATAAACATACTTTTTTTTAATATATTTTAGTAGACTTTTAGTTTAAAGCTATATTTAATACTTTTTATACTTATAATTAAATTAGACTAGTTTATATACTATATATTAAATTTTATTATAATGTATTTTAGAAGTATAGTATATTTAAGTATATTTACTTTTTATGTGTATATATAGCTTACTATATAGCATTTTATAAAAAAAAAATTCTACTAATTTTATTATAATTTAGCAAAGTTAGCAAACTATATAAAGTTTATTAAAAAAGTAATTAAAATTATTAAAAAACTTTATATTAAAATTATTAAAAAACGTTATATTAAAATTATTAAAAAACTTTGTATTAAAATTATTAAAAAACTTTATAATAAAATTATTAAAAAACTTTATATTAAAAAACTTAAGCTTTTGTTATACTTTAATATGTTAGTTAAAGTTTTTAAAAATACTCTAAAAATACTTTATTATATTTTTTATAGTAACTTCTTTTTCTTAGTTTTTTTTATAGTTAGAAAAAAGTTAAGAGAATTACTAGTTTCACTAATAATATAAGTTTAGATATAAGTAATTTATACAACTTTTATAATCTTTAAATTATTATACTTCTATTAGTTAGTACTAAGCTTAAGTTTATTTTTTATTTACTTATTTTAGTTTTTAAAAGTTAGGTTAATACTATTATTAAAAATAAGTAAGTTAAGAAATTTAGTAAACCTTTTACTTTAAAAAATACTTAGGTAAGTAGTATATACTAATTCTAAAGTTATTAATTTTTTATTAATTAGTTATATTAAGTATATAATATAAAGTAAAGCTTCATTTTTTATAAAAAGAAATTTAGTATTTTAGTATATTTATTATTACTTAGTAAGTTATAGCAAAGTTTCAAAAACCTTAAAAAAAATATTTTTTTTTTGTAATTAAATTAGCTTCAGCTAATATTAATTTTTTATAACTTTTTTTATTTAAGTTTTTACTTTAAATAAATGTAAAGCTTTTATAATTTAACTCTTAATATATAAAATATTATTAATAATATAAAATAAAGTGTTAATTTACTACTTTAGTATTTTAATATAAAAAATTTACACATAAAACTTATTAGTAATTTTTGTTAAATTTATTTTAACTTATATAGTAATATTAATAGTAAGTATTTTTTTAAACTATTTTTAAAATACTTTTTAATAGTTATAAAAATACTCTTATTTTTTATTTACTTTTTTAAATATTTAAGGTTGCTTTGTTTATTGTTTTAAAGTTTTCTTATTAAAATATAAAAGTAATATAAAGTAATTTTAAAATAAAAATTAATGTTTTTATTAATACTAATATTTAGAATAACTTTTAGCTTTAAAGTAATTACTTTTACTATTTTATTTTTTTCTTACTTTATATTACTCTAAAGTTTATAGAAATTACTATAAAATTTAATATTTTTAATTATATAAAGCAACTTAATAACTATTATAACTTAGTAAACTTATAAGTAAAAGCTTAAAAATATAAATTATTTTAACTTAATTTATAACTAAATAGTAGTAATAATACTTAGTTTTTTAGTTCTTACTTTTTTTTTATTTAGCTACTTTGTAACGTCTACTAAAATTATATAAATAAACTATTTATAAACTATAAATATAGTATTACTTATTTATAAGTTATTGTTTATTACTAAGTTAGTATAATAATATTTGTTAATAAGTTATTATTATTATTATTATTGTTATTATTATTGTTATTGTTATTATTATTATTATTATTATTATTTTAATTATTATTATTATTATTTTAATAATAATAAAAGTTTATAAAATGTGTGTTTTTTAAAAATAATTAGTAAATAAATATTTTATTAAAAATTCTAAAAAGTTTGTTATTTAAAAAATAACTAAAAAAAGTATTATAGTAAAATCTTTTAAAACTATTTACTTACTACTTTTTAAAAATAACTAAAAGTAAGTATTTTTAATAAAAGCTTTTAAAGTTAACTACATATTATTTTTAAAAATAACTAAAAATTCAAATATAATAAAAGCTTATTATAAGTTAATTACTTTTGTTTACTAATTTAAAACTTTATTATATTATTTTATAGTATAATTAAAGTTGCTTATTATAATAAAATTTTAAAAAAAGTAAAAGAGTTATTAGTATTATAAACTATATTTAAGTACTTAATTTAACTAATATTATGTTACTTTTATAAACTAGAAAAAGATAATACTAAAAGTAATATTATAACTAGTATAAATTTATAAGTAATTATAAGTAGTTGTAAATAATAAAATACTATATTAAAGCTACTTTAATAAAAAAAAAAGTTAGTAAAGCTTTTATATGGTAACTTAAAAGTACTAGGAAAAAAATATTATATAATATTATATAACTATAGTAGATAATAGTATTATATATAAATATATTATATAATAAGTTATTACAGCTACTAACTTAAATAAAATCTTTATTAAGTAATAATGTAAGTTTTTTTTAGTACTAGTAATTTACTTTTAAATATATTATATAATGGTTTTTAAAGAAAGCTAGACTTCTTTTTATTTTTTAATATTAGCTTAATTTTATAGCTAACTCTAGGTTCTTAGTATAGAGGTAATTTGTTTACTTTCTTTCAGTTAAATAGTTTATAGTACCTTTTTAGAAAATTAGGTAGTAGTACTATAACGTTAGCTTTTAGCTTTAAGGTAAGAGCTTTATTAATGTCTAGTAAGAATGCAGTAAAGATTTGTACTCTTTTTTTTTGTGGGTTGATCTGGCGAGAACCCAATGAGTCTTATCGAGCTCGCGTTTTGTGAACAGCTTAAGGTAATACGGTCGCTCTGGGCATTCCAGCTAACGTTGTGAGTGTATTTGTACACCTTCACGCCGTGTTTTCCCTGTCCACTAACGGCTATTCACGAAAAAGGTACTACTCCTGGTCCAACATATTCTACCAGGCGAATTGCTACTGACTGTGGAGTCTAGGCCTCACTCGATTTGATCAGCCTCGTGTTGACTAGAATGTGGTTAATATCGCCATACGCTCTATACTTGAACACTATAAGGTGGCTATAGGTTATGATTGCTAAAAGATTATTTGAGAGTGCAATAGCTCTTATCTTTCCCCACCTGGGATTGCATTTGATTGATTTCCGATTTTTCTTAGTCTCACCAGTCGACGAGTCTATGTCCTCTAGACGATACAATCGGACTTTTTCATGGGGCGCTGTTGCAAGCTATTTGGAGGAGGAAATAGCCGTTGTGATGTCTGGTACGCGCTTTCAAAACCGCCGATGTCGCTCTAGTCGGCTTTCAGATTTAGAACCCTTCGAAGCTGAAAATGTTCGGAAGCTGTCGATGATAATAGAGCTCCGCTGCGAAGCTCTTTTGCTAGATTGTATGAAAGACATTGTTGGTCACATGTTTAGGTGTCGCTTGGGTGTGATCCGGGCTCGGAATGCCTAAAAGGGAAGGCAAAAAATAGGAACAGCGGAGGAAACTTATGAAAACTACAGTAACTTAAAGATGATCATGATGGTCAGCCTCTTAACACGGGGGCGGCCAGGGAGCTGTCAAGACATCAATTTGAGTGAGCATGGTGCGACTCTTTTTTTTCGGCCGCCTTGCCATGGCCTCAGGTCCTCGACAGACTTGTGACAGAGGCACATCGCGGCAGACTCAGGCAAGCCAATCGGTGTCTAACAGAGCGAGGTGCTGGTATGCATATAGGGGTTCTCATGAGCAGACTGCTAGCGCAGCAAGGGTGATTTTATTGCAGAAGACCTTCAAGAGGTCAATATTTGTGGCTTCACGCTAGCGGTCTGTTCATGAGCCCCTTGTGCAGAATGTCGGCACATACGTTCGCATCCTTCGTAAACTTTACCAATGGAAGGACTAGACTCCTTCGATCTGCGATTGCTGATTTGCCAAATTTGGACAGGGATCGGAAGCGACGCGCCAACCCTCTGGACATACAGATTCATTTCCGATAAGCCCTCCATGGGCGTTCAACCAATCACCATTTCCCTTCCGCCTCCTGTCCCAGAGGCCACGGCGCCCTTCTCAGCCCTGTTATACGAATGTAAGACGAGCAGCCTGCGGCAAGATACTGCGAATATCGTGGCAGGCAGATGGACTCAGAAGAAGGCAAACAACTTCGTATTGCTTAAGCCACCTCACTCTTGGCGCATTCACGCACTTTATGTCTGCCCAGCGGCCGCCAGGATGGGAGGACGTTTTCAGTCTTATACGTTGGTCACGCTATCACAATGCTTTGCATGCCGATAACGCGGGCTCAACTGTATATTTCGAACGCTGATACTCAGGTCAACTTTGGGCCAGCCGCCTTGACTGTGTTCCTCGCTCCGCGATGGCCGACCAACGCCTTCTGGACCGGGGAAAACTACCGCGCAGCATGGTATGAACATCTAGATCGAGCTTTAACTCGCCCACAGTTAGCAGGTAAGCCTTTCACAACATATCTAACGCATAGTAATTACGATTGCAGGCATTGGGATATCAGAATGCGTCGGGGCAGGGTAACATATTCTAAACGTACCTAGCTCTAGGATCTGTTGCATTCTAACGTCATTCAGTATTTTTGTTACCTCTGATAATTTGATTGCCGTTACGGGTTCCCTTGGAGGAGTCTTAAGGCGCTGCCTTCCCAGTGCAGATGCTGAAACATGTCTAAATACAACGAACATTGCTAATCGCTCGGCAGTGAGCGAGTTCGTTCCTCTATCCACTTCAATTGTACCGCAGGGTGCCAGCTCCGAGAGTGATCTTGGATTTCGACTCATACAGCTTCTTAATTGACCTGCTGTATCTTTGTTCAGGCATTTCAGTGAGTGGACCTTTCGAAGGAGCTAGTAACCTGCTGCACTTGAGGCACCGCGTGGTATTCCAAAGACAAAGCTTGCTAATCATTCCCATGCATTCACGCTACATCATTGCCGGCGGCATCGTGGCCTGTGTACTTTATACGCTTACCGAAATGGTGACCTGTAGACCTCTTACCGGGACACTTGTCGATTTGCCCCATAAATTCCTTGACCCCGCTGCTGGATTTGCTGTGGGCGCATCATACACGTGAGTAGCATGGCATTCGTGGTCTTAGAAGGATGGACTAACCTTGCGAGATTATCAAACACATGTTCCATGTCAATACTTAATGCTCAATCTGCCGAGTTGACAGCATTGTTAAAGGACAAACCACAGCGCCACAATATCGAGGCTGGAATAGGAATTAAAGTTTTTTTCATTGCGCTGACAACAATTTCCCATTACTTTGGCGTGAAGGTAGCGTACCGTGCAGCAACCCTCAAAATCTCGCTTTACTTACAGACAACAGTTTTACGGCGGGCTGGAACGAGTACATATAATACCGTCCACTGGTGCTAGTCCCTCTACTTACTTCTATCAAAGTTATCGTGTGGTTCAAACTAAATTTATTTGTACTAGTTTGTGTCCTCATGCTAGTTATCAATGTTGGGGGTCAGCTTCTTGTGATGCTTCGCCATTGTGTGAATGCTTACGGGTTCTTGCAGGTGCTGGTCCCAGAGAAGGGTCGTTTCGAGGGAGTATGGGTTGGCATTCCCTTCAATTATTTCACCGCTAATCATGCGTCAGACTATACATCGCATGCTTTCACACCGGGTTGGAAACCTACCGGTTTCGATAGTGCCATAACCCCAGTTTTGCGAAGCACAGGAGTAGACGACGCTCACTTCGGCATTGCTGGATCCGGAGGGCGCTTCTTCGCCTTTCTGTATGTATGACCATCTATCGCACCCAGTCTGGCAACACGCTAAGCTTACCAAACAGCACCGCCGCGACTTCGGCTATGTTCTCATGTAAGGGTGGCGAGATTGTAGCAATGACAGCAGGCAACGCGAAACATCCATGGAAAGATGTCCCCCTGGCTATGTCTTTCGTATATATCGTTCCGCTATCACTCTACCCGCTGATTCTGTTATCCGCCGGAGCGAATGTAAATTATGCCGACCCGAACCTACCTAGGCTATGGGCTAGAGGAAAGGGTGGCATGGCGCTACCACCGTTTGTCATCGCAGCACAGTCGTCAGCCTTGCGCGGCCTGCCAAAGGCGCTGAATCCATTTTTCATTATATCAGCGTACACAGCCGCGTGAGTACACCATTATAGTGACGCCAATATCTCTATCGCTAAATACCGTCTAGAAATACGGCACTCTACGCGGCTTCTTGTGCAGTTTTCACGATGGCACAGACATATCTGCCTAACAAGCTTGCCAATTTTTTGGTCGGACGAACAATGGACACACCCCCCTCGCTGCAATTCTTCTCTACTCTGCATTGGGCTTCTTGTCCCTTGCCGGTTTGAGTAAATATACTTACAGGTATTTGCCCGCTTACAGAAGAAAACGTATGGCTTGTATACAAGGCTGACAGCTCTGACTCATGAAATGGCCTCGCGTCACGCTCACTGAACTTTACACCGGCATTATGGCATGTGTTAACATAACTCTCTGTGTTAACTTTCTCAGATTCAAAGCAGCGTATGCTAGACGCCGCGAAGAGGATGGGATGCTACTAACGTAAACCCAGACTCAAGATACTGGAGAAGAGTGGGCTGGTCGAGCGCGACTCTGATCTGTACATTACCAGGCTCTTCAAATCACGATGGCAGCCACTGCCCGCTTACATCGGCATCGTGGGTCGCGTGTTCGTCATCTTATGGTCTGGAATACCGCCACGATACATCATCATCACAAGAGGACATTTGACGTCGTCAAACAATCTCAAGTCAAAAGTCGCCTTTATGTTCGATGTTATTGGGTATTATATCGGGGTTCGTATTCCCTGGCATCCCACCCGACTTACAGACTGTGCTCGCAGCTAACCTGTATACAGCCTGTGCTTTTCGCGACGTTCTATCTCGTCTACAAATACCCCACACCCCGCTCCTTCCGCGTGGACCTCCGCGATCTGACACCCAGCCACTATGTCCTTGGCCACCTCGACTCCCTCGAACAAGAAAATCCAAACACGGCGCCCCGCAAACCATCCAACGCGAACGAGCCGCAGAGTTTAACCTCTACCGTAGAGCTAGAATCTCCTGGGAGAGCCGGTTTGTCTTCAGCGAATCATCGGAGGGGTGGGGTAAAGCACGAGTTGATGATGTCACGCAGCGGGAGGGAGACCCCAGTCCAGAAACCATAGACGAGGCGGAGGCGCAGAGAGCACGGAGAGAGTAGAGGCAAAGGATTCATGATATTTTGGAGAAGCGGCCGAGGAGGTGGGAGAAGGGGTTTTTGGAGGGAAATGTGGAGTTTCGTTGTGGAGGAGAGAACCAACGACTCCCCCACTTCGCACGAACACGGATCGACGACAAGTCGAGCTTGAGCTTTTGTATCTATCTTATCAAATATCCTGTCCGTGCTGCGCTGCTTATCTCCCATGGCACATGTGTACACTCACCTAGTCTACTGTCTCTCTCTCTCCCCTCAACGTCTTTCCTACCGCCGCGCGCATTCATCATCAACATTCACCTTCACAATACTAAAACCCCCTTTTTCCTCGCACGAGCGTGGATATTTGATCAAGAATGCCGGCAACCACTGTCCTGTACTGTATATGTCTGTTTGCGACCCGAAGTCCGCTCTGCATAGATCATCAAGTCTCTGCGCTGCGGCTTCGAGAAATTGGAATGAATAGAGGTAGTGATACTGCCATGGTGGCTCTCGATAGGCTATTATATAGATGTAGCGGGCTCGATTGGCGAGTTGGGGAGGTGGGTTGGAGGGTATGCTCGACATTGAAAATTGAAATATCCAGGTGTTGTTGGGAGGTTTGAGATAGAGGACCTTGGCTATAGGCTTTTTATGAGAGGAACTTTACGATACAGCTAGGGAGTTTGGGGGTGCGGTTAAGAGAGCACTTGTTAGATGATATCATTCAATTGCGAAAGTATATCGTGGCAGATTCGTGGTAAAGTAGTATATGGCGGTTGTCCTGGAATGATTGATTGATAAATGCTGCTAAATAATGCACACATATTCTAAGATCTGGACCATCATAAAACTAAAAGACAACACGTATAAAGTAATGGTTAATCCAATTATACTTTCTAAACTAAAAATTCAGTACTATATTAACAATTTCTACGTAGGCTCGTTATTAATAATATAATTAACGTCAACATTAATAAATTAAATTATTAATACCTTTTAGTATATATAACAAATTTCAAAACTTTATAATACTTTTTGCTTTTTTAAATACTATATAATATATATATTTTAGCGTAAACTTGTGTTCTTTTTATATTTAACTACGTAAAATTTAATTGAAATTAAGTTAAAAAGAACTAGACTATACTTAGTTATTAAAATATAAACTTAGGTATATAGCGATATGGATGGGAGAGGCTAGGCTGTCTGTCATTTGCAGCTGAGGCCGCTGCCTAGCTTGGACATGTGCGGAGTTACCGAATAGAATAATGAAATTTAATCTGAATCGGGTACATTAGTTCGGGATAATCTTTCTTTTGTCTATCGTCAAATCGACCCCTTCCGATAAGCGGAAATCCCCCGCTGAGCGGCGCTTCTAAGGCGCATATGCGTTAGCGTTTCGCCCCGAGCTAAGTTGCGTTGCGGCGAGGCCGCACCACCACGGCGAAGGCTGTGGTTAAGGACAACTGCGGGACTAAAGAAAGAGATTCTCCTAGTAATAATAACAATCTTGTTGCGTAATGTCACTGAGTAACCTTTAGACGTACACACAAAATGTTGGAGAACTCGATGAATTGAAAATTAATGACTACTCTACATCAATAACGAGTGAGATGCGTTGGAGGGATTCGTATTTTAAATGACGATTGACGGGGGAAAACGCCACGGCGCTGCTTGGTTACACGCAATAACGGATTGGCTAGTCTATTAATTAATACTACTCTTTGCTGCAGAGGCCCTTTATTGCTTTGTTGCCTTTTTTTAGCCCAACTTTCAGCCGCCCACTCGTCTTGCAAAGTGCAATGCTCGAAGCTTATATAGGAAAGAGGTTCAAAAGACGCAGAAAAACACATCGTTATAGCTTAAGCTAGAAGTTGTTTGTACAAGGGTAGCCTGAACGGGCTGGCACCCCCACTTTGGTTAACGCCAAGCCTCTCTACAGAAAATGGTATATTCGACTTTACTACTTCGTATGCCTACCGTTAGCAGCGATAACTGCCTTACAGTGTGCTGGCATCTCTTCTACATACTTGAGAAATTTATCGAGGGTTAGCTTTACCTACTTCTCTTCGATATATCGTCGAACCTCCTTCCTCGTCTTGGGAAGTCGCTTTTCTACTTGATACTTAAGAAGACGACAGACGTTCTTAATTAGATTGAGATCTGGTGAATTTGTGGGCCATTCCATTTCAACAAAGCCGTAGTAGGCATGCCACGCTTGGGTGTATTCTGTAGTATGAACAGAAGCACCATCCTCCATTAGAATTGCCCGCATAAAACCTACTTCTTTGTCTCTCTTGCGAATAAGTTCATGTATGCAAGGGAATACATTCTTAGAGTATAATTTTAATGTTACTTTTCCCTATTCCTGTTTAAATACCACAAGTAGGCCTTAAGGACTCTTGAAATGCTTCCACGAACTGTAACCGAAGAGTGATTCTGAACCTTTGGACGAAGTATGATGATTCATACTTTTCCTCAGCCGTGCGAGTAACGTCAACATCCCCAAATCCTCCAGCTTGTATTATCAGTTCATCTGTCCAGTGGACTCGTTTCCATATTGAGAAATCCAATGACTCGTGAAGCCGTGCCTACTTAACACAGTCTTCCACATGCTTAGGTGTAAGACGAGGCTTTTCAGCTGCGACTCGGCGATGATATTGTTCTTTCTCGAATGCCTTAAGAAGGGAGCGTTGACACACGTTAAGATTCTCAAGTTGAGGGATTTCAGGGTACAAAAGTCGACGATGGTACGCATGAAGTGTTGCTCGACAGATGAGACGACGCCGCTTGCCAGTTGTTAGGATTGGATGACGTCCAGGTGGACATTTTGGGGTAAAATAACCTTCGTTGATACAAAGTTGTACGGTTAAGCGAGAAAGGCCGAGTTTGCGGGTGATTGCGGTCTTGTTTTAACCCGCAATGTTGTAAAGCGTTAGGATCTGGATCCTTCCGCATTCTGATAGGCGTTGACCACGTGGTCGAGTAGGACCTCGAAAACATTGACGATTTTTATGCTTGCCAGGCATGTAAATAGTTGAAATTGGTTATAACTGATTAAAACATTGACGAAAAGATAGCTGAGGGGTGGAGAAAGCTGAGAAGAAAGGGAGAGGCTTGGCGTTGACCGGGGGGGGGGGGGGCCAGCCCGTTTAGGTTACCCCTTGCAGGGGCCTGACTGGTAAAAGAAGTTGCCTTACAATTCAGCCCGCACACTAAGGCGCTACGAGTGGCTGGCATTCGTCTATACTATTAAAAGAATGGAAGCCGCCGTCTAACCTTTGTTTCACAACAGCGAAGGCGGAGATTGCAGCTGAGTCCTAAGAGAACCGTTAGTTGAGATGGTAGTACGTATATACGATCCAATGAGCTATATATACCCCCTTCCTCTCTACTCTAAAATGGCATCAGGAGCATAATCTACGCCGCATTCTTTTAAGCCTGCAAATCCCAAGTCGCTCTTCACTCGTTACATATCGAACATACTCAGAATGGCATCTTCACGTTACTTGGCTCTTTATTTCATTCTCCTGGGCGCTCTTTCAGCCTCAGCTTCTGCTGAATTGTTGGGTCATCTTATAAAGAGGACCGCTGCCCTCTCACCGCGTCAGAGAACCTGTGCTACTTCCGGATGGATCCCAGCCTGTCCCGGTAAGCAGCCTTGGCTACCAAACTTCATAACAAGTTAGACTTACAGCAGATGTTACCAAGGCCCCATCCCTTGCATTCCCCCTGGTGGAATCTGCTGTTCGGACGGCATTTCTTATGCTATGCCCCCAGACACCTGTCCTGACGGAACCCATCCCATCGCAACTGCGATTCCCTCCAATGCTGCTTCCGCCACTCCAGCACCCCCAGTTTCCACTCCGCCACCACTTATTGAACAGACTTGGTATACGTATACCATCACGTACTACTACTACTATTACTACTACACCTACTTCGCCGCGTACTCCAGCGGCTTGACTTCGTCTCAATCTACCTACCTCACCATAGTTTCCCTAACCGCAACCAACGAAGCACAAGCGAGCTCCTTGTTCAACTCCCTTAGTGCTACACTTTCCTACGCGGTACCGAGCCAGACTGCCACGCCAACCTACGGCTCAACGCCCATCGCCACGGCAACAGCTACCTCCGCTCCTACTTCGATCAGCAACGGCACCATCCCTACCAACACTCCCCCCTTACAATTCACTGGGGCTGCTACCAGTCTTCGTGCCGGGATGCGTTCGTCTTTTAGTGGCATCTTTGTGTTGACTGCAGGCGCTTTGATGGCCATTCCCGGCCTTTTGATGGTATGGCTGTAAAACGGTCAACACCGCTGTGCCTCCTAAGGTGGTCACGTTACAACTGAGACAATCTCAGGCCGAAGGAATGGTCTCCTAATAAGGGGTTACTCTATAGTACTTAATTTTACTTTCATTCTTTTTAATACGAAAAGAGAAGGAAATAATGGTAACATTAGGTAACGAATAATTCAAGTCCTATTTGTTATTATCAATTTCAATTCAGTCCCCGCTAGCTTTGCTAGGAGAAAGGAAAATATTCCTACTACGGCCTTGAATGGGGCGAAGTCGCAAGGCGCATTAACACCATGACAGCTGCTGCTGGAAATGGGCTATACTAAAGTGTTATGTAAACTTGGGGAAGGCTGTGTTGGTTAACTTTTAATGTTCTGGCTAACGGCTTGGTTCCTTCGAGGTATATGATATAACGACAGACCGATATTAGATCCAGTTCAAGAACTTTCTGGTCAAACTATACATTGGATCCCTTTTCTCAGTTAAGATCGACAACGTACACAAAGGCATCATAGCAACGATGACTATGACGGGGACTATCACTGAGACGCAGACCGGCGCACAGCGGGATAGGTGAGTGTCCCGCAGAAACAAAGCAAATCCGTACTCAGGAAGGGGAAGAACAACGGAACGATGGGATCACTCCCAGTAGCATGCCAGACAACAGCACATAGGCTTCTATGCTAATTTGTGTGCCAGAAATACGATTTCTCCATGGTTGAAGAGCAATAATTTCCCAAACCATTCTGTATCGTGGGGAATTTACGTGCGGGTCTGATACTATACTATATAGCTAAAACCGTAGAAATAGGGTCGGGTCAGGGTCAACTCAAGGCGCGAATGTACGTTAAGCCACGAAGTGCGAACATGTACGACTACACCACGAAGCGCGGATCCGTTTTTACCCCTGGGGACAAACCTGTACTGTTGTACCACGAGGCGCGAACCTGTGCTCCCCCTTGGAGGTGAACCTGTACTACCGCTCCACGAAGCGCGAACCTGTTTTCACCCCCAGGTGTGAACTTGCACTACCGCTCCTCGAACTACAACCCTGTTTTCACCCCCAGGGGTGAACCTGCACTCTGACCGGACTCAGGTAAAAGATGTAGCAGCAACCTCATGAATTGAAAACTATGGATGGCTATCCTACTTAAATAACGAGCGAGATGAATTGGAATGAGGATTCCTAACCTCCTGAGGTTTGAGAAGGGAGGATTCGCAATCCCCTGATGGCAGCGGAATGGAAACAATCGAGGAATGAAAGCAATCGAGCATTGCTCGGTTACAACAAGCAATGGTGCTACCTGAGAGGCCAGCACTCGGTTACATGTACTGCTGCGTCACGAGGCGAGAACCTTTTCTCACCCCCAGGCAGAGTGGTATTCGGTAATCGGTAATCAGTAATAGGTGTTACTGATACAATTCAGTACTGATAATACTCTCATGGCCAAGGATTGTCGGAATTTAAGCGCTTACTGCGCGCTCCACAACACCACCTACTTTGCAGTGTTTTGCAGCCAAATAGATGTGCGAATTAAGTCAATATTTCGTCATACGACCCCTCGTACGCTCTATACATTCGTGCAGCCTTGCAGGATAACCATCTATCGTTTTGTTGATGCGTTCAGGCTTCAATTCTCTCCATATTTGATAGAAACGCTTGACACCAGCAGGACCACCCGTATATCGGCGTTGATAAAATTCCTCTCTGAGAGGCTTGACCCATGTTTCCATTACAGAGAAATCTGGAGACTTTCAGGGTCCTTTAATGTATCTCATGCCGTGTTTGATTATCTAATCCAACACTTTTTTAGAGCAGTGAGCGGAGTCGCACTCTTGCCATAGAATAAGTTCCTTTCCGAGTATCTTACTCTGCAATTTCGAGAGTATTGTGAGATAAGTATCTGCATTCATCTTGCATTGGCATAACCGCGATAGGCAACCATTGCTACCTCGCGCCAAGGTAGGCCGAACTCAAGGCATCGACGCCACTATGGCATCGTAAGTCATTGAAGAGTCATACTGTCATTACTGCCTATTTGATTATTATGTACTTAATCAGTCATTCCTCAAGCATTTAAATAATCAATTAATCCATGTTCAAGACAATATACATGAGTACTTCCAGCTGCTAAGAGCTGACCTCCTCTATTATCTTGCCGTTGGAATTATCTCCGTTGTAGACGGGATTGCCCAGGCAAAGTTATACCCAATTACATCGAAGATATAAACCTTTTTTTGTTTTTTACAATCCGGCCGCGCATTTTTATTATATTAAATGTTTTCTAGCTTAAATCTTTCATTTTTGCCAGGTCTGCGCTTTACTTTTCAGATGTACTTTGGACTAGTACGCCAGTAGAGCTTATTACACGAAATGACACACTTCCAATCTTTGCTGTGTGGTTGAATTTCCAGCTACACAGTACACCATTACACACGTTCATTTTATAAATCTTCGGAGAGGTCTTCCTTAACAGCAGCTTTATATGTTTTTATGCCAGAGACCTCCGTAACGTTGTTTTGAATTGTATGCCGATAATAGTTGTCTTTGTCCTCAGGAGGTATAACACCAGCCTGAAAAGCAAGCTCTGGCCATGGATTACCCTTTTCTTCAAAGCTACATTGATCGATATAGCTTGCGATTACATTTGCGTTCGAGTTTATAAGCTCACGAAGACCTCTACACGTATCTAAATCATTTGAGTTCTGTAATCAATAAAGGCGTTTACTAGAGAGAATTCAAGAACATAATGACGCTGGTATTCTAAATTGCTCTCCAATATCCTTGGAAGTGCAGTGTATATCCTTTTTCTGGCAGAAATATAGCACAGAAAAAGACGACGACTCGCTGTGGTGTCTCGAACTGATTGTGGGATCTCTTCTCTTTTGGTGCGACAACGGCAGGTGGGGTATTGAAACACTTTCTTTTACGCGTGTCGTGCATCGTAGAAAGGCAAATTCAGATCAAATTTAGCGTAAGAACATGTGTACATTGACTTAACTACACTTTGTGTTGATATTTTAAGTGCACCAGCCATAAGCGCTTAAATTCCGACAATCCTTGGCCATAAGATTAATATTTAACACTTAGCTATATACTTTCTGCTGCTATATCAGCCTTACAGTTATTATTACTATTGCCAACCTCTATTCTAATGTCTCTAATTACTTTCTTTATAATCCAATGCTTTAAACACTCTAATTACTTAATTTTCTTTGCTTTTAATTATGCTATAGTCTATGGTATTTACCTTCACGCGCCTGAAAAGACTCTCTCCACCTCTACTAACATAGCTGGCGCTAATAGTAGGTCTATTACTATTTGTAAACAGCGCGAATAGGTACGGTGTTAAGGCTTTAATAGCTACTAATCTAAAGCTAAATCTTTACCTTTATAATAAAATCAGCCTAGCATTAATGAAAGCATTAAACTCGTTTTTTTATTAATCTATTGTATTCCACAAGCGAGCTGCGCACCCAAGCGAGCTGCGCAGCTCGCTTGTGGAATACAATATTTATAATTAGCTATTTTAGTCTTTAGATCTAGTAGTACTAGTAAGACTTATACTTTTATTATTCTATTAAGTAATAAAAAAAATAGGATAGTATAGACTAAATTATACTAGTTTAAAATAGTATTAGCTTAAGTTCTATTATTACTTTTAATAAAGCTTTATAAATATTCTAGGTATTTATTAAAAAGGAATAACTTAAAGAGATAATTTTATAAAAGCCTAACTTAAATAAACTTAGTATAATAAGCTAAAGTCAAGTTATATAACACACTATAAAATAATATAAATATTTTAAATATTTAGCTAAATATTTGTCTGTTTTGTTTAAACTTTATTTAGAAACTTATAATATCTTTTTTCTACTTTACTTTATTAATTAAGTTTATGCTTAATAATATTTAGCTATTTATAACAAGTAAAGCTATTACTTTATAAAGTAAGTATATTTTTTTTTTTTTACTTACTTTCCTTTTATGCCTGTTTAGCCTCTCTTAATATATAATAATAATATCTAGTTTTTTTACTAATAGTGATAAAGTTTATGTCTTAGAAAGATTAAATTAAATACCTTAATAACTACCTCTAATTTATAGTAGTAATATGATTTTACTTTTACTTTTTAATGTTCTTAATCTTATCTAATTTCTTATATCTACTATTATAACTTATTAAGTTTATTAGATACTAAGTAAATATTATAAATACTATTATAATTAATAGTAGCAGCTTTATAAAAGTTCTTATTAATAAAAAGACAAAGCATATAAAAAAGATAGTATAAAAGTTTTAGAAGAAGTATAAATAAGCTAGAAAAAAGTATAAAACGCGTAAAATAGCTAAAGTAACTAAAAAATAAAAATATTAAAAATATTATAGTACTAGAAATAGCTTAGAAAATACTACTACTTAAGATATCTAGTTTTAACTTAAGTGTACTTTTTTTCTTATAGAATTCTATTTATCTATATAAGTTAAACTCTTTAATATAGCTATAAAGAATTTATGTAAAAAGAGATAATATTTATTTATTATAAGTATAAGTACTAAAAGACCTTTTATAATAAAATATTCTATTTCTTAAGAATATCTTATTATAGGTAGTTTGAAGAAAGTTAGGAATTTAAATTAACTTATATTACTTAGTACTTATTAGTTTTTATAATAAAACTCTTATTATATATACTTAATTGTTTTATTTTTAGTATTATAGCTTTATTCCCTTCACGCTCTTTATTATAAACTTATTTATATTAAGAATAAAGCTAAAATTTCTACTTAAGTTATACCTAATTATCTACTAAAGTATAAGTAGAGTAGTTAACTTATATTATATTTTAAATAATTTATATAATATAGCAACAGCTCGTTTTAATATTAAGTAGTTAAAAAAAATTTAAACTAAGATAATAAACAGTATAATACTAATAAACTCCCTAAAGAAACTTTTTATAATTATTATTATATACTCTTAGCTATTTTATTTTTATCTAAATAAATAGCTTTAACTTTATATATATATTTTTATCTAATAACTTAGTACTAGCACTACTCTTATTTAGGTAGTTATTAAAAAATACTTTAATATTAAAAAGCTTTTATACTATATAGTTAAACTAAAAATACTTTATAAGTTATAACTTATATATAAGACTAGAAAGAGGCTTATTAATGTGTAGTATTTCTTTTACTTTTTTAGCTTATTATATTACTTAAAAAAACTACTCTAAGTAGAGCTTATAAGCTATTATGAATTTCTTTATAGTATAATTTTAGAAAAGATATAAGTTTAGCCCTACTAGTAGTAATTACTACAGTAGTTCTAATAAGTACTAGTTTATTATAATATTTATAAACTTAAAATTAAGTATAACTATAATATAAAAAGTCTTTAAATTTATAAATATATTTTAAAGTTAAAAGTTATTATAAAAGAGTTTAAAAAGACTGTAGTTATTAATATAGTATTTATTAACTAGCTATGTAAATAGATAATAAGTAATATACTACTTTAAAGTATTTTCTAAATTAGTAGAGAGGTTATACTAAGTCTAAAAATAGATCTTATATTTATATATAAAAAACCTAAAGTACTTGCTTATAGATTTAAATAAAGCTATAAAGAATTTATTAATAAAATAAAATATAGTAGTTACTAACTTATTTATATTATAAGTTAGAAGTCTTTTAGTAATAGACTATATATTTAAAGTATTATTCTTTAAGATTACTTTAATGCAGTTAAAATTAAATTAGAAAAGTTAAAACAAAATATTAATAATTTAATTAAAGACAATATTTAGTATTTGTTTATTAATTTTTGGGTTTAAATAAAGCTTCTTTTAATTAGTAGGGTCTTTTAAGATATTAGATAAATAAACTCCTTTAATAAAATCTAAAATAATAAATAGTTTAAAGTACTATAAACTATTTTCAATTAAGCCTTAACTTATTAAGTATAAAACAGGAATTATAATCTGTTTATAAAGAAATTTAATAATTTAAACTTTATTTATAATCTTTTTCTTCTAGAAAGTTATATATCCTAGTTCTAGAAACTAAATAATAGTATCTAGCTATGATGGTACTGCTTGCTTTGCTTACTATAGGCTATATAATATTATAACTAGCTATACTAGCTATAACTTAGCGTAGAGCTTAGAGTATGGTTAGTTTATACTTAGGCTATACACTACTTTATTTAAAGACAAGCCCCCTTTATATCTCTTCTCTTCTTATCTTAGTATAGCTAAAATAGAGCTAACTTATTCTATTAATCTATATCTATACTATAACGCGTGAAGACCGAGCCTATTATTACACTAACCTTTTATTATTAAACGTAACCTAAAGGTAAAAGTTAAAGAAGCTTTTAAATTAGTTAATAATTTCTTTAGCTTTACCTTTTAGCTAGTAATAGATAATAAATACTATAATTTTATTTCTTATACTTAAGACCTTCTTTTTCTACTCCTCTTATTAATTATTACTAGTTTTCTTAATTATTTTATTAAAAATAGTTATTTCCATAGTGGCGTTAAGTTAACTAGTAGAATATTTAAATAATAATATCTTTAAAAAAGTATTGAATAAGAAAGTAAATAAAATAAAATAACCAAAAAAATTTCGGGTCCCCCTTAAAATTTAAGTAATTTAATTATAGAAAATAATATAATTTATAAGACACTTAAAGAGTAATTTTGTGCTATTAATTATATAATTAAATAATATAGCCTAATATATAGCTATGTTTATATTATAGACTTATTTAAGAATATATCAAATATCTAGATTTATATTTACTAGTGTTAATATTTATAAGAATAATATACTAAAGTTATTATACTATAAGCTATTACGTAAATATACCTAAAATTAGAAATAAATCTAATATTTAGGTGTACTGCTCTAAATAAATGTTACTATATATAATTATTTATATAAAGATTATTACTATAGAAGTGCCTATTAAAAGTTTCTGTTCACGCTAAGCTTAAGAAAACTCATAATACTTAGTATATCTAATTACCTAATTAGGCTAATAAGTATGTTATATATATTTTCTTTTCTTCTTATACTCGTTCCTATCTTCTAACTTAATAATTAATTTGATATGCCTTATTATTCTCTTAATTTATATCTAAATTTTCTTTTATGAAAGCTTTTTTTAGCACTTTTCCTAGACTTAGATTACTTCTACGTGATTTTTTAAGACACCTCTTTTTATTATCTCTCTCGTTATCTAGTACTAGTATAGCTTGATAGTATTTAGATTTAGAGAGTTATTATACTAAAGAAGCTACTTAATTTAATATAGGTTATATACTTTTTATTAAGTAATATAAGTATAAGTAAGTGCTTTATTCTCTTAAACTACTATATTTAAATAATCCTTTAGACACTCTTTTATAAAGGGAATAAGCTTAGGTATTAACACTTTTATCTAATATCTATACTAATTAACTTTATTACTAGTTTAATAAGTTAGCTTTCTATTCTTTTAATTCTATCTCTAGATAGGCTTTTAACTATTTTTTGCTTTTAAATTTAGCTATTTTATTCCCGTCTCTAGCTCCTACTGCTCTTATATTATTAGCTTAAAAGTCTTATTCATCTCTTTTAGAACTTTTTCTACTTTATTTTTTTCTTTTTTTGTCTTAAGTAACTAATAATAATAAGAGTTTTTTTAATTATACGTAAAATAGCTCTAGAATATAAACTCTAAGTATCCTTTCTAATGCTTATAAATATAGCTTTAGATAAAAGCTTTATTTAAAGTTCGCTATATCTAATAGCCTCTCCTTTAATAAAATAACATAATAGTTATTTTGTTTAATTAGATTACGTTCTTCTAGTCTTTAAGTATTTAATTTTTATATACTAGATACTATTATAATTGCTTTTTTTTTATCTTATTTATTAGTCTAGGCTTTTATGTTGGTTTCGTCTTATTAAAACTAAAAGCCTTTAGATATTACTATACTGTTATAGGCAAGATAGTAGTATTTTATTAGCTAAGCTTATTAGCTAAATTAGTACATACTCTCTTTTATTTATATTAATTATAGTATACTTTTATAGTAATTATCTACTTAATGTTTTTAGTTTATTTTATTAAACGTCCAGAACAGAGAGCATTTTAAAAATATTTATCTTTAATAATAAGTAAAATATAATTAGGGTTAAAACTCTACTAGATTATTTAAACATAAATATTATTAATCATCCGCTTTAAGAGGCCGGTTTTTTTAACAATTTTGGAAATTATTTTATCTTTAAAAGGTAATTTTAAAGTGACTACTAATATATATATTACTATATCAGTATTTAAAACCATAATAAAATAAATAAAAGATAAATAGAGAGAAAGTTTGTAAAAAGGTAATACTAAAATATACTAAGAAAAGTAGCTTTTTTAGTGTAAGTAGAAACTTTTAATAGGTACTTCCATACTCTACTCTAACAAAATACACTATAGAATTTTATTTTAGTAGTTAAAGAATTATATTAGTATAGTAGACCCCTAGCTACGCTTATTACTTAAATATTAAATAATATTAGAATTTATATATAGTAGGTATACTCTAATAGTTCTATTTTAATATAAACTCTAATTAATATAAAAGTTCTAGGCATTATTGGGGAAATAAAATATAAACTTAAAATAAATTCTATATTTTATTATTACTCTATTAGTAAGTATAACACTTTTTTAGTATTTATAGTTACTAAAGTTAAATTTAAAAGGTTCTTATAAGTTATATATAAAATAGAAATATATATATAAAGTTAATATAGCTACCCTATAAATAACATTCCTAAAAAGTATTAGAATAATATTAATCTGTATATATGCTTATAACAGAAATAAACTAAAAATATACTAAAGCTTAAATATTATAGTTATTTAGTTAGGACTTTATTAAGTTTATTAATAAGTAATAAGTAAACGTATCATACACCTGAGATAACATATATATTAAAAAAAAAAAAAAAAAGATAGACTAAGGATATTATATTTTATAAACACGAAATGCTATTAACTATATTCTAACTTATATATCTAGGTTTATTTCTTAAATGTCTAAAGATATTAGTGCTAAAACTAGTAATAATAAAATACTTTTAAGTTACTTACTTAATAACTAGTCTCTAGACTCTATTTTCTCCTCTAAATATTTATTTAACTTAGGAAAGTAATATAATTCTTAATATTTATTCCTTTCCACCAATACACTGTATCGTTTACTTTTGACTTTATATTAGAATAAAGAAGTTTAGTGATAGTTAGTATAGAATTTTTAACTCTAACTTTAAATGCTATAACTTTAGGGTTAAGTTTCTCTATAGGTATATTATAATTAAGGATAATATTTACTTATTCTAACCTCCTCTTATCTACTATCCTTATAATTAAATATTATATTTATAATATATTAATTTTATTATAGGAGCTTGTATAAAGCTTTTTAATTAATATAATATTAGCCTAATTAAAGGAAGAATAAATCTTCTAAAGATAAGCTAAATAGGTCTAAATAAGAACCCATATTAGACCTCTTAAACTATTAGTTAGAAACGAAGTTATTTATTTAACTAGATAATCTTAGCTAGTAATATATAAGGAGATTATATAGCAATATAAAAGAAAGTATAGTAAGTAATTAGTTATATTATAAAGAGACTAATTATAAGGGTGTGTAAATAAAGTAGAGAATAAATAACATCTAAGTAAAACAATAATACAAACTAACTAAAAGCAAAAGTTAGTTTTAGAGAAGTTATAATAATTAGGTAAATATAGTCATTAGAGAAGCTACTATATACTTTAAAGGTATTAGTAAAACTATAATAAGTAACTTTATTATTTTATGCTAAGTATAAGCAGAACTTAAGACACTATTACTATAATAGTAATATAAGTTATTAAGAATTCATACTATCATTACTACCTAATTAATTATTATGTATTTAATTAGTTATTATCTTTAGTATTATAGAAAAAAATATAATTATTTCTTTAAAGACAATATTTATAAGAACTTCATGCTACTAAATATAACGTTTATAAGATTATAAGCCTAGCTTTATAAATCTCATATATCACTTATTTTTATAACCTGATTTAAATTGTCTATTAATTAAATCCTTACAGCTATTAAAAGTGATAAAAGAGAGTAGAATACTAAAGCTTAAAGGAGCTATAAATCTTATTATATAGCTATTTAGGCTTAAAAAGCATATAACAGCAAAAGGCACATAAAACGTAATTAGATTTATTTCATATAAATAAAGTACTTAGTAAATAACTTCTCTAATAATTCTATATTAAAGTGATAATGGAATATCCGTTGCTTCTAATAGCATATTATAAGAATTAGTTAGAGAGATAATTAAGACAAAAATACTCTCACCCAAATAGACAGAAACTAATTTAGAAAAGAAGCTAAAATTCGGTAACATGAGTGACTACTAAGACTTTAACTTTACCCTAGAATTTATAAAGGACTAAGATGACTAGGTACTATATCCTAATAATAATAAAGTAATTAATGACATTGTTATCTATTGCGAGGATGTACTAGCATGAAAGGTTAATAGAATTCTAGTAGCTTAATAAGTCATTAACACCCTTATTAAGCACTATAAGATTAATACTAAACTATAGAAGTATTTAGTTACTGAATGGATTTAGACTATGATATATACTTCATACAAAGACATAGAAGACTACACTAATAAATTCAGAATCCTTATTTAAGATATTACACGGTAAAAGATCATAATTGACTTTATACTCAAGCATGTAATGATCCACAATCTTGGAACGTACTTTATCTCTTTTCAAGAATAAAAACACGATATGGGCATTAAATCGCTTTCGTACGATACTTTTATAAGTTAACTTCATAACGAAGAGCTCGTAAACAAATCTTAATCTAAAGCTATATCTCTTACAATAAACACAAGAAGCAAGAAGCAAAATCAAAGTTAAAGTTAAAGTAAATTACCTAGTATAGGTAAAGAACACAAGTCAAAGACTTACTTATAGTGTAAAAGGGAAGGTAAGAAAAAAGAAGACTGCTAGTTTAAGCACCTGGAAAAGGCTACAGATAGCTAGCGTAAGAAGCAAAAGGATCTTTGAAAAAATGAAGATAGTAAAGCGACATGGCTTACCCTAACTAATACCCTAACTAATACCTTTCTAAGCTTTTTTACCTATAGTGACAAAAGCAAGACAACATACGACACTTTAATAAAAGTCAATGTCTGCAATAATTACGCCTGGTTTACTGAGATACATGCCGCCAGCGGAGCCCTAAGCGGAACTAGAGAAACCGTATAAATTTCAAGCAAAGGAACGATACGGCCTCCATGTCAGCTTCGGAACGGCAAAACTTTCTTCCATACTGTTAAAGATGTTTAGTATCATCCAGACAGCCCTATTAACATCTTGTCAGCTATGAGAATGAGACGCGGGGGCTATAGTCTTAATTGGAAAGACAGAGGAATTAAAGATTGAAAAGGCAATGAAGTGACTGTAGCGTACGAAAAAGATGGAATCGTTCTTATACGTACGGCAAAGACAGCAACAGACCCGTACATGGCACTGGCCACAAAGCCATCGCTAACCAAGAAGGTGTCAGCAGAGCAGCTCCATCGAATGATAGGACACATGGGATACAGTAATCTCAAGAAGCTCATGAAGAACAGTACTGGATTGAAGCTAGATAGCCACCACTATAGCACCTGCACATGCTGCTTGAAATTGAAGCTTTGAAAACAACCGTTTGGCGAACGACAGTGCGCAAAGCGAGAAGGAGAGATTCTCTACCTAGACCTCATACCGCTGATTAAACCAGAAGGATACAATCAAAAGCATGGATACATTTCCATGACGGACGATTTTACTACCAGCACGGAAGTAGGGCTTATTCGCTCCAAGGATGAAGCTCTAAATCACGTGAAAGAGCTACAAGCTCGCCGAAAAACACAGGGAAAACCCCCTATTGCGTACATTTTCTCAGACCGAGATTCTGTATTCATGAGTCAAGACTTTGAAGAATGGATGAAAGAAGAAGGGATTACTCACCGACCAACGGTGCACGACACTCCACAAGAGAATAGACTTGCTGAAATAACCTAGTTTCATCTCTATGAAAAAGCAACGTCAATGCTAGCAGATTAAGATCTTCCAAGATTCCTCTGGCCACTAGCAATCAAATACGCTGTAGAGCTGAAAAACAGAAGCCCAGTAAGAAGACTTAATGGCAAAACGCCGTACGAAGTCATCAATGGATGCAAACCAGATCTTTCCAAGATTCTAATATTCGGAACTGTTGTGTATTACCAGAATAGCTAAAGAGCTCAATCTGAAAAGATTACACCACGCGGAATTAGAGGGAGATTTGTAGGGTTTATAGATGGATCAAATGGATCTATCATTAAAGTCTAGAAAGAAGGGACACGGCAGATTACAGAGGAACGAAATTTCGAATCTGACGACGACTGTGAACCGTACGATAGACATTAATCTACAGAAGATGAAGAAGAACTTGACTTTGGAGAGAAAGCATGGCAATCTTCACTAGGAACTCGCAGCCAATTATCAAATCCTCCACCTAGCCTACATCCTGAACCAGCAATTAATAGTCAAACAGTTAATCGACAAGGGGCGTACGAACCTACTGTCGAAATCATCGAGCAGAGCCTATCTCATGAGAGGGAGCTGGACAGGCCACATGAGCCGAGCCTTATACTATCAGAGGGAGACACTCAATACAGCAGAGAGCACACATAAAGTGTGATTCATATCAGGCCGTGAACGATCAAAAACGCTGAAAGAGAAGCACAACAAGGTGCTGCAACAAGCCCTAAGACAGAATTACTAATCCAGGAGCCACCCTCTTTAGTGGAACCACCACAGCAATCAACACATAATAATAGAGGGCAGCCACCTCGTAAATTCCATGACGAGTATGGGTATATAACCTTAACAAAGCCAGTGACAACAGAAGTCTCAGCAAGCGTACGGAAGGTAATTGCACTTACTGGAGCCCCTGACGAGCATTTCTACACGCTGTATACAGCAATACTTAACGAAATCAACCATGCCTATTAAAGCTTTTACTCATACCTTAACGACGCCCTAGAGCACGCTTCGATCGTAGCCAACACAGGTATCTACAAAGAGCCAGGTCTGAATAACCCAGAACCGAAATCATTTACAGCAGCAATGGAACGGCCAGATAGCACGAAATGGAAAGAAGCAACAGACATCGAGATACAGCAGCATCAAGAGAATGGGACGTTTGAACTTATCAAATTACCCACAGGGCGTACAGCGCTAGATGGAAAGTGAGTATTCAAAGTCAAAAGAGGAGCCGACAATCAAATTACCAAGTACAAGGCTAGATTCATAGGGAAAGGATTTATGCAGCAATTTGGCATTAATTACGACCAGATATATACTGGAGTCGTACAAGCATCTTCAGTACAAATGATATTCGCTCTTGCAGCACTATTTAACCACGATATTATACAGCTCAACTTCATAACGGCATACCTTAATTCAGACCTTAACAAAGAAATCTACGTCAAGCAAGCACCTGGTTACGTCCAAAAGGGCAAGGAACATCTTGTCTACAGAGTCAAGAAGGGCCTGTACGGGCTGAAACAATCAGCACGCAAGTGAGCAAAACAGCTTACAAGCTTTCTTATCAAAATCAGATTCAGGCCACTTACGGCAGACAACAATGTCTTTGTCAAAGGCACTATCCGCACGGGACTCACGATTACAGTCTACGTGAACGATGTCAAGCTTATTGGCAGTGACAAGCCAGCCATAAAGCAGGTAATCAATCAGCTAAGCAAGGAATTCAAGACGACTAATCTAGGAGGTATTAAGCACTACCTTGAAATGGAAATCAAACGCGACCGTAGCACGAGGACAATCACGCTCAGCCAGCGAGCGTACATTGAAAGGATTCTCGACAAATATCAGTATAGCAAGCATGGACGTAGGGTAAAAACGCCAATGGTAATAGGTTAACGCCTTAACCCATTTGACGGCATCGCTACTGAAGCTTCAAGACAAGAATTTGCTGCCTAGCTGGGATCGATTATGTACGCTATAATTACTACTCGGCCAGATATAGCATTTGCAGTCTCATCTCTTGCACAGCACACAAATAACCCTGGACCCCAGCACTGGTAAGTAATCAAAAGGATCTTCTTCTACCTGCGCAGTACGATCGATTACTGTATCACATTCAGAGAAGAAAGCAACGACAAAATTACTGGGTATACAGATGCCAGCTCTGCTGAAGATTCTGCAACCAGACGCTCAACGGGAGCCTACATTTTTACCCTGAACGGAGGACCTATCAGCTGGACTTCAAAGCATCAGCTGACAGTCGCTTTGTCGACTACAGAAGCAGAATACATGGCCATGTGTCAAGCCACAAGAGAAGCCATCTGGCTCAGGCAATTGCTTACTGAATTGGGACTTCATCAAGAATCTATCGAGATTCACGCAGACAACAAAAGCGCTATTGCTTTGGGGATAGCGGATTGTGGGTTAGGAATATGGGATGACGTAACCGGAATGTCCCTTAACATCATTAAAGAAATATTGCCGGACATTTAGAGACGTACCTGAGTAGTTGTCGATCCATGAAAGGACCGACGGTCATAACGACTCTTGTTCGGGAATCCACAAGTCTTTCGAGGGTTTGAGAAAGTTTACACCAAAATTTGCCAAGGACCGGAAGGAGAAAACCCGAACATGTCATCTTTATCGCTAGATAGACAAGCTTAGCTTAAGAACTCTATATCAGGGGTTGCATCACAAAGTGAGGTTTTGATGCGAATAAAGAGGTCATTAGGAGATAGGATCGAAGAAACACATAGGGATACACATGCTCACATCGTTTTATTCGCACATCGAGAAGAAATGTATGCCCGAAGGTCCCAGAGACGGACACAAAGCTTAGGGCGGTTAGCGACAGTCAGAGGACCCGCCGAAGGGTCGCGCGTAATTGAGACGTAATGCTAATCATATGTGTGTCTCGGATAGTTGATCGAGCAGTCCCTTTTTGTCGGCTTTATCAACCTATCCCGAGAGAGATAGGTGAAGAAGGCCATTCAAACCCTATGGTGCCAGCAAGTCCAAGAGTTACCCATCACCGAAGGTTAGTCCGCGGCGCGGTCGCAGACCTTCCGATCCAAAAACAGGAGAAAAATTAAAACCTCCGAATAGTTGGGATAGTTGTTCTAGCAGCAGTTAAGAGGATGCGCCTCGGTACCCCCCCAACACTTAATTAATACAACTACTTGATGGAGTATGTGCATCTTTTACAACCACAAGCTTCACGGTTCTTGGAAGAATGTAGTCGTCGGAGGATAATCGGATGGAGTCCACGGGGGGCCCCCCGTCTAAGGCCGCCACGTACCCTATGGTAAGCCAAATATAGAAGGTGCGTCTACTGTATTAGTACGGTTCGGATGGTTTCTGCGGTCGTTAGGGACATGCTTAAGGCGCGTTTGATAGCGTGATGGGAAAAGTACCTCCAATACAAACCATCGTACTTCAAGAGTATTTATAACAGAAATTTCCTTACTAACGTAAAAAAAGATGTTATGACTTCCATTACTGACTAATTTATGTATTATTAGCTAATCCGTCATTGCTATCATGCTTAGGAACTACTGAGTGCAACGACAACACCGCCACCACGGAACTCAAGACGAATGCGAACCGCATTCCATCGTTCCAAACGGATAGCGTCAAAACGGTTGTGAGGGAGAGTTCGAACGCATGCTACGAAAACCCCTACAGAATTAGTACGGAGAAGAAACGAAACAGTCCCAGCTCGGACGTTATTAACTATTTAGCTTCCACATTAAGACCTGATTGTCGAAACCAATTCGGCAGCCGATGGTAAACTAACCAACCGTCCATCCCACACCACTAAGCAGGCGAAACATGGACGAGAGCATGCATCACCATAACATGCAGTTACACGAACGATTCGAATACCTTAAATCCCAAGAAT